>JAYKKM010000424.1:572500-1035990 GCA_035772405.1 Chrysogorgia sp. JL179-B06
CAATGACACTAATCAAGCAACGTTTGGCTTATTACACTTTGCGAAACGAAACGAAACGAAATGGTACTTTGTGAAACGGCAGTTTCCTGTGAGGCTTTTCCTGCGAGCCGGCTGTGTGAAAGCATAATTTAATATGTCTAAAGCAAATATTAAACAGTCCTGTGCCAAGCGTGGGAAACAGAAATTTAACTGACAGATATTTACGATCACAATTGGTGTTTGCATTTAAAAGATGCCTTTTTGTGTGATTACTGAGTGGCTGAAAGGGACGACCCATTTTATTTTTGAGGAAAGAGTTAGCAAAATACCTAAAAAAATCTCACAATAAACCAACAGACCAAAACCAGCATTATATATTTTAATTTTGGTAAAAATATTTCCTGAAAAGAATTTGTTATATATATATATAGATACTTTGACATATTAAATTCTGCTTTCACACAGCCGGCTCGCAGGAAAAGCCTCGCAGGAAACTGCCGTTTCGCAAAGTACCATTTTCGAAAAGTACCATTTCGCAATGTACAGTTTCGCAAAGTACAATAAACATTTCCCCATATAAGTCATTACGCGGTGTGACATAGCATACAAACTTACTTACATACAAATAGCATACAAATCTGAATATATAATTTCAAAAAAAATTCTAATAAGAGTTTCTACCAAACATATTTTTCATTTCATATATTCTTTAAGATAAAATCGAAGTGCCAGACATGAAATTAGTATATTATTATTAATATATTGAAGGTATATCAGAGAATGCATCGTTCAACAGTTATCGTTGCTCGCCGTTTGTGCTATGCTAAATACGTTGTCGTATTGTCTGTTAATTTAAGAAATATTCCCCTGTAATATATTGTATATACTGAATTACTAATTATTTAAACGTGTGTTGCTGCTGTTGTGGTTGTGTTAAAATTATCCATCTGTCATTAGATAAAGAGCAGATTTAAATTGAATTTTCTATCGAGGACGAATGTTTTCTAGTTAGATTAGTTTTTTATGAAGTTTTAAAATATCTTAAAATAATAAGAAAGTTGTTAAAGTGACTAGAGAGCATAAATATAAAATATTGAACATTAAAATAGACATGTGATCCTTTTAGGAGATATCACTTGGTTTGCTGTTTCTGTTTTATGCCAGGAGAGCATTGGGGGCATGTGCCCCTCCAACTTCCTTTTTAACAAGGAATATACAGCTAAATCAATTAAGGTTGTTGTTGAAAAGTACGATGGGATCGACCAGTTTTAATTGGCGACAGGGATGACTTGTGGACTGCTATATAGTTTGACAGACATGGTGGGGCTGGATGGAGGAAGTTGATTTTGCACTTTTATATAATATAAATATAAAAAAGAACCGCTTTCGCGTGGGTTGATAAGCAGTTATTAATAGACGCTTGAAGTAAACATTAATTGTTAGTAGTCAAAGTGATTCCCAAAGGTATGAACTAACTATTTCCCTGTTTTTGTTTGCAATAACAAACAAATTGAAATTGTCTCAAGGTATTTCAAATGAGCCATTTTCTGTTGTTGAGAATGCAAGAATAAATGGTAAATGCGGACAAAATAATGAAGAATACGCATGAAGTGCGGAGCTGCGCTGTTAACGAAAAGCGAGTGTTTAATCTCAGAGGTGTCTAGGGCTTTGTAAGTTGTTTGAAAGGAATGTTAATTAATTTTATACCGGTTCTGTTTTTTTCATACACACTGCATAAACTGCACAGCGATGCGTACATATATGTTATTAGGGAAAATATTTTTCCAGTACGGACCGACCAAAACGGTAAATAACGTGTTTATTTTTTTCGAGCAAAGTCAAAAAAATTGCAACGGTTTGGCGCGAAAAGTTGCGAGAGGTCTACTGGTGTGATACGGACCTCGTACTCAGCCAATCAAAAGGCTCTATTTTAGTTACGGACCTCAAAAAAAATAAATGCAGGTTACGTCAATATTCATGTTTTTCATTAATAATCTCAAGGGAGTCAATTTCGGTTGATTTTTTCAACTTTAGGCGTATCATATGCTAAATAAATAATTAAATAGAGTAATTCCCATCGTACTTTTCGCGCTTGGCTTTGATTTGGAATACCCCCTTCGTAATTAGTCGATTAAAACGGATCACCCAAAAGGAGTACTCGGAACTTACCGGTTGGTCGTACCATTTCCACTTTTCTTGAGCGAATAACTCTTAAAGCTTAGAAAATTGTATTATCCGCTTAAATATCCTTCATATAGCTTTTTGAGAACTTTCTAAAGACAGGTAATATTTGCTAAACGTGAACTTGAAATATCGCTTTCAAAAAATCGCGAAATTCAAGAAATCGACAATTTTTGCGAAATTTAGTTCCTTCGCGAAATTAAGTTCCCGCGAAAATAAGTAACAATATAAGGTAATATATAGTGTGCTTTTGTAGGTAAATTGTAAGAAAAACTTGATTTTTAAACTTTCCACTAGGGACTTTTTGTTTGTTATTTCCAAATGTAAAGCTAAATTTATTGTAAATTTGTAACAAATCATGACGTCACGACATCAGGTTAAAACTTGGTAACCATGCACTTACTGTATAAATTGGCTAATCTGCGAAATCTGTTTCTTTATTTATACAATGAATATTCTACAAATTACTTTCTTATAGTACGGACGATTTCGACTACTACCTCTATGTGAGAGAAAATGGGGTCGGAATTTGCAAAATCGGATCAAGATGAAGGTATTCTACCGTCGACAACAGTACACAGTGTACACAGATTTTACCAACATGAACAAGACGAAATTCTTTGTACGTCAGGGAGTCTGCTTAAACAATTCAATGAATCTGAACGTTCTCCTGGCGATTTGAGTACATCGTCGAACGTAGTAGGCTGTTGTTTTTGTCCATATGACGATAACTTATTGTTAACTGTTGTTGGATTTGGAGGCGGAACAACAGCTGGTTATGTACAACTGTGGGATATCGAAGGAGAGAACGAAGAGAGCCTAGCACCATTTCCTGTGAGCTGTAATTATTTTACCTACTCTCCATTGCCTGCCTGTCAATTTTCAAGCAACGGTGGATTTATCACTGCAATCCTAAATAACGGTGTTGGTCATTTGACTATTTTAGGAACGAACGAAGATGAGGAATTGGCTCCTGTCAAGTTACGATGTGACGGTAAGAATTTATTAAGAGGAAGAGTAAAATGTTGTGTCTTTTCCCAAGATAACCAGAAGGCTGTGACTATTTCAAACGTGGCATTGTCTTCATTTAATCGTGATAGCATAAACGAAGTTTGCATTTGGAGGATCAACTCGCAGCAATCGATGAAAAGTGTTTGGCAGGCAAGTTGTGAAGTGCTTTGTCCAGAATTCAGAGGGAATGTTCATTCATGTGTGCTTTCCCCAAATAGTGAATACTTGGCCATTTCATCCACTTTGGGTCAATCAATTATCCTAGATTGCAATGTCTTTGACATTGTCAGCCCGACTAGGTGTCTGTCACTGGAAGAACCTGTTGGTCCTTCGACATGCCTGTTCAACCCAAAATTTGCCTGTAAACTTCTATTTTGCCGCAGTAACACTTGGTGTTGTTCGAGAGACTTGGAAATAGGTTTGCATCGTCAGGGTGTTGCCAGTTTTATTGTCGAAGATCCGAGTGTTACAGCAAATGCATGTGCTTTTGCTTCAGATGGTGAACACTTTGCTATAGCCTTGTCGAATGCCACTGTGGTACTTTGCGATGCTGATACTTTGGATAAGGTGTTTGAGATAAAACCAAGTTTTACATTAACGTCCGAACTACAGGCCTTTTCCGTGGCAATTACCCGCAGTTGCCAAGAGCTTGCAGTAGGTTACAACAATGGTTATGTTTGTATTTGGCAACTTCCAGTCAGATTACATTTGAAACATTTGTGCCGACTGGTTATTTTAAAGTTGATACCCCCCAACAAAATACCACTGCTTCCTTTACCAAGAAAACTCAAGTCATATTTATTATTCACCTTCGAATGAAACAGACTGATTTTGAAGGCTATATTGGTTACTTATATTAACAAGTGTGACTGAGGTCTGTACAACTAGGAAATAATTTGCACAACGTTTTCATACAGACTAAGGTTAAAATAAAAAGACAAATATATTGAAACATAGACAAATATATTTAAACATACAGTACAGGAGAATATCATTCTATTGAGCAGTACTTTGTATTTATACAGTAAAATCCTACCAAACAATTGTGACTAAAAAAATAATATGCATATACAGTTGAACCCCTATTAAGCAGCCACCCCGACAGGAGCTGCCGCTTAATAGGAATTTGTCAAAATTAGCATAAAGCGTTGTGGAAATATCACTTTTTTGAATACAAACACATTTGAAGGATTGTGACAACTGTTACACACATTAAATACACAACACATATTCAGATTTCTTATTATTACAACAAAAATGCTGCTATTATTAGGGTCCTCTACCTTTTAAAATATATAAAAACAATAACAGAACTCTCGTCGGGATGGCCAAAAGGTGGCTGTGGCCGCTTAATAGAGGTGGTCGCTTAATAGGGGTTTCATTTAACTGTATTGGTAAAATCGAAAAGGCTAGCATACGAGATGTTAGCAAAAGTAGAGACTAAGCTATGGATTGAATATAATTTTGTTCATAATTTATACACGAATGTGACAGGGGTACATCTCACCACCTTTGGGTACATTGACTGACAGCCCACAACCTGTCTGGGCAGTGCGCTGAATTTAATAAAGTTGGATAATATTAGAGGTCGACCGAAATGGATTTTGCTTGCCGATCCGATGGCCGATGTTTCTGTTACAACATCGGCCGATGTCCGATCCGATGTTTTTAGATATTACTATAATCTGTATGCAATGGGGGCCGTTTGTCTCAGATTAATTGCTATATCCGGTTATGGTTTCATCATTCATGTTCTTTGGGATGTAATTCATGTAAACAAACTAAATAAAAAAATAAAAAATACGCTGTTTTGCTCGTTTAATACGTTTATAATTATAATTTTTGCTGCGAAGTTATTCATAATACCGCGAGTGCGTAGCTAGCACGAGCGCTATTATGAATATTTCGCCAACTGAAATACAAGTAATTCGGAAGCCATTAAATGCACAGAAGGAAGTAGCCGTCGGAAGCCATTTCAAATTCCGCTATCAAAAAATTCAAAATCATATTACATTCGTCATTCGCAAGTGTTGCTGAAACGGCCGAAATGTCGAATAGGTCTTGTATTTGGCATTATTTTGACGTCTCTTTATCTGACAATACTAAAGCAGTTTGTAAAGTCTGCTGAAGCGAGGTTTCACGAGGAGGGAAAACGGCAAAAACCTTTTCACCAACTAACTTGAAAACTCATCTTCAGCGTACTCATTTGAAAGAGTATAATGAATACACAGAGAAGATAAAACAAGAAGTTGCGGAAAGAAAGCGAAAATTAGATTCTTCGAGTTCAACAACGTCGCTGGCTAAACAAGTCCGGATGCAAAAAGCATCGGCTACGGTAGTGATATTTTACCGATCCGATGTTTTGCCGATATTGCAAAATATCGGCAAAATCCGATGTCCGATCCGATGATCGGTCGACCTCTAGATAATATATGATTGATAATCGCTTTATATGTGACCTGAAGTTATTATGTGCTTATTGATTAGTGTGTATAATTGAAACCCTGCTGTTTATTAAAACATTTTGTTTAAGTATTCATATTTAACAAGGAACTTGAGTGCAACTAGAAGGAAGTGCAACGATTGCTGTTTTGCAAAACTGAAGTGATGAACTTCCTTAACGGTTGATTGCCGTGAACCATGTGAAAAGACGAAAAGTCAATGTTTGATTACTAAAATGAAGTGTGCAAGCAGAGACCACGTCAGGAATTTCACGAATTGCTTTCAAGCCTGGCTTAAATTGAGCGGATCCACTTTGGCTATATGACAATAAGTAAAAGCTGACAGGTGATATTAAGCGTTTGAGGATTAAGTTTACATGAACGGCCAATATCTATTTTATTGTCATATTATTGCAAAAACCACAGCTGCGAATTTCTTGCGGAATCGGAGAAACCGAGAGCGTCGCAATTCAAAGAGAGGTGCACATGCATTGGTCAGAGTGGACGCATCAACATCATGAAATGCCATATATACAAGAATGTTATGTTTGTTTTGCTCCTACTGGCCCTCTTTAACTTAACATTCATGGCCTTTTCCCTGTTTTCGACTAATCTTAATGCTGCTGAGTTGAAAGCCGTCGATGGAAGAAGATACGCTACATTGTCAAACAGCTGGAGAAGTTCGAGAGTGCCTTTGTTTGGGAAAAGCATCGAGGACATTCTGGACCAGCTTAGTCGCGGTCCACAAATCCCAGTGTTTTTGTACAAACCGGTGTGTCGAAGTGGCGCAGGTTGTTCAAATTACAGCGGGGTTGAATTGCGAAAGATTTTCACACAAAACGGGTTTGATATTGTGGAGCGAAATGACAAAGACTGGACGGTATCGCTTACGAATGGCGTCTCAGGAGTACCGAAGGTGACGAAGGTGAGCAAAACATGAATGATATTTCATTTAACGGCTCATCGGTTAAACGAACCCTCCTCCTAATCAGTTTCATCAACTTTTATTAATTTGTCTACTTAGCGTTTCCTTCTTTTCTTTCAATCGGTCAACTATGATCATTGACCGCACACAGGTGTGGTAATGCCAATAATCTATTATCTATCAATTGTTTTGAATATTGTTTACTCTGGCGACGTTGGACTAGACTTACGCCAAACAGCAGATGTTGACTCGATTTTTACTTTACCCGAATGAATTAGCGTTTATACAGAAAGTACTGGAACTAAAAATTAATTATCTTGTTCATAAACAAATAGGATAGAGAAGATTTCAGGGAGTTATGTTTCTGATAGTATACACATATATTCTTGCATGAATATTAATTATAGAGATTTTCCACACATATTCCTGTTGTAACCTGCATGGTTTATGCCACAGTCAACTTAGGGCTAGGCAGATGAAAACTAAAAACCCTGTCACAGAGAATCTATTGATTGATTGGCAAATAGTACCTGTATACATCTATAATATCTAATTAAGTACAGTATCTCAAGACAGGTTGTCATAAAATTATATTATGACAAATACATCTATGTATACAAGTGCTTCAAGAGCCAAGTGAAGATAGGGGTGAATTGCAAATACCATTCATATGTCATGAATGTTTTGACAATGACAAGAGCAAGTTAAGCAAATAAAAGGCTACCAAACCAGGATATAAAATTGGTATCATGCAGAGAATAACATATCAGTATATTTCTCAGACACAATAATAGTCTGGGATGTTGGAATGGGTAGAATTGTAGAAATGCCCTTTAGGGGCCGTTCATTATTTATTGTAGGTGGGGTGGGTGGGTAAGAAAATGGGGGACCTGAAATTTTTGCTACTACTTTTAGGGGACCCTGAAATAATTTATAAGTTATCAGGGGAGCACAAGATTTTTAATAAACAAGGATAAGAGTCTTTGATGATCAGCATAATTATTATACAAACAAACTTTTCTTATTGGGTAAAATCATACAGAACAGCCTTAATTGTATATGTATGTATGTACAGTGTATGTATGTATAATTATTTGAAAAGAATAAAAATATGATATTATTGAGAATATTATTTTGTATAAATTTAATGCAATCTTAAGGCCCATCTACACGATATGATTTGTCGTATAAGGGCGATTCTCCCGTCACACATGTGACATTGCTATTCCTTTGGGCTTCACACTAAGTGTGTGATGGGAGAATCGCCCATAAGATTGTCATCTTGGTGTATGTGATCAAACTGTATATGCGTGTCAACATTCGCCATCGAATCATAAACAAGAATTGTGTCGTGTGCAAACAATTGCAGTACGACAATCCTATACGACAATGTATGCCAGAATGACAATCGTATACGATGTCAGAATCGTATTGTGTAGAACGGCCTTTATACAAATATAAATCATAGCAATAGCAAGGTTTCTACTTCTCATTGTTAATAGTTTATTTTTTCTTCTTGGAAAAATGCTTTTTTGTAGAAGAGTTATCAATATTTTAAGGTATTATTAGTGGGCAGGGGGGGGGGCATTGAAATAATTTTTAGAATAAAAGTGTTGGGCTCCCAAATTTTTTTAACTTTGCTTGGGTATTCCATTGTAATGTGGACCATTTGTATTAAAGACTTTGTATTGACCCGAGCGGGAGGTCTTACTGCATAATTTTGATGTCAGGACATCAAAAGGAGGTTGAATCTTTCCTGTCTGGCCCAGTCAAAATTGGTCGTATAAGACTGATGAAGTCGTCAATCAAAAACACAGCACACGGTAACGCAAGATTAAAAATTGAAACTCAACAAGCGCCAGGCACACGAGATCCACTCGCACGCCAAGTTTGATTTGATTTCATAAAAAATTCTGGATTGTTTCATTCTAGAAAAATGAAAGTTTTTCAACCTGATTTATGATAATTAATTCTAATTTATATTAACATAATGTGTCTTGTTTGGGAAATTTAAAAGTATTTGTAACAGCCGGTTTATCGGGCTTTCAGAAAATGTGTAGCTTTAGCAACAGTTATGGTTATTTTCAGAGATATCAATAGAACAAAGAGGTGGTTTAATTTTGGATGTTTTTCAGCCCATCAGGAACTTTTCAGTGGTTTTGTAATGACCTGTCTTTACCAGTTTGTAAAGACCGCTTAGCAACCAATCAGATTGCAGAAAAGTTACATTAAGACCACTCATGTGCCAAACTAGCTATCTTCCTGGACCTCTTCCCATGTCAATAATGTTCACATAAGAAAAAATGTTGTAAACGTGTCGATATTATACTTACCTGACATCGTGACGATACTGGATACAGCTCCTCTCACTATGCACTTTCATACTTACCCGTTTGGTTGGTTGGGTAGCAGGTGTGGTTATCAGGTTTCGGTTTAGCGTTTCGTGATTGGTGCTTGGAGGGTTGAATCAAGGGAGTGGCTAGCGTTGTACCTGATCCGACCACCATCAACCACACACCTGCACTCTTCACATCAGTTGGGGATACTGAAGGAGTATATAATAGAGGCATATCCATCCATCCATCCATTTATATATTCTTTACTGTTTCATGCATATGAACTGCTGGCTGTACAAAATTTTGCCAGCCAGCCATCAAAATTATCCTTACAAAACATAATACGTCGAATCTGGGAAACGTCCATCCCAAATTCATCCTCCAATTTCTTCCATGGATAATGCGACCTTCCATAAAGAGAGTTTGTTTCTCAAATGTTTGGTTGTCCATTCCGATAACACGTGCAATCCATTTGAGATGTTGTATCTTGATGAAGTGTTGCAATGGGGTAGTTCCGCATATTCTATGAATATCGGCGTTGCTGTACTTATAAGCGTAATCCCATTCTTTTTGCTTTTTTTGTTCAATACTGATATCTCTAGGTGGTGCATCTCGTCTTGTCATACCTCCTTTTACAATTCGCCATAGCATTCTAGTCCATTCGAGTTTTTGTAGCTGTGTTTCGGCATTAAAGAGAGTTGCACAGTTATATGTTAATCTTGATCTAATGAATACGTTGAGAAACTTCGCTCGGATCTTCACACTAATTCTATGATTCTTGAACATGTTTTTAATTTCGGCGAATTTGGCAATAGCTGTCGAGATGTGATGTTGGATCATGATATTATTATCAGCAGGTGCAATTTTTACACCAAGGTATTTGAAGCTTTTGAGAGGGGATATAGAGGGGATGGGTCGCCAGAAAAAAACTTTGCTTTGTTCGTTTGGTGTTCGACTGAGTATAATGAAGTCATCAAAACGTGAGCCGCGTTCTTTCTTGCGTGCATGGTATTATTATTACTACATAGTCATAGGTCATATTTTCGTTATTCGAACGGGGTTGCGAGCTATATATGTCCCTCTTTGTTTCATGGTCATGTGTTATATCTCACTTCTTGCAACTTGATCAGCCCTCGTCTTTGCCAATTGCCAGCGCTGCATAGAGTTGTAATGAACACACACATACATCTGCAGTCTCGTGCCACTAGCGTTTCCCATTACCGCACCGTCGCGCTCTCCTTTGCTTTTAACCTTATTTCATAACCTCATTAATAGTTCAAATTCATTATCCTAGGTGTGGCAATACACGAATATTATTCCTGGAATGGGCGACATGTGTCTTCGAGAGAGGCTTTGTCTCAGACTGGAAAAACTATCCCATCAATACGATCTAAAAGATTTCAGAGCATTCCCTAAATGCCTCATCATTCATGGAAACGCCACATTAAAATTACAAACGAAATCTTTGTCGACGGGTTATTGGTTGTTGAGAAAAGCTGGTAGTTTACGGGGATCCAGTGATGGTTTACTCATACTTAATAAAGACATCATTGATAGAAAACTTATGCAAAACAAAAATGTATTTATATCAAAAACTATTGCCACCAACCATAGTAAAACTCTTTACAATACAAGAGCTCTCACAAGTTTAGAAAAATACATCCATGACCCGTTCATTATTAAGCAACGAAAGCATATTCTTCGGTTTTACTTGTTGGTAAAGTCCATTGATCCACTGCGAATTTACGTGTCCGATTTCGGGGACGTGGCATTTGCACAAATGCCATATAAATTTGAAAAGGGTACCTTTGAACAGAACATCAGTTGTATGCATTTAGATATAAACACTTCACCATGGTGTGCAAAAAATCTGGATGCTCCTGCCAGTGCTTGGAATGTAAATGGCAAGGATTCTCTGGTGTGGACCTTGAAACATTATTGGTCGGTGCTGTCGCGTTTGAATGTTGATATTTCGTATATGATGTCACAGATTAGGGATGCCTTGTTGCAAACAGGCCTTTTATTGGCGGCGACATCATCAGAGGTAATCGAGAGTAATTACAGCAAAGAAAGAGCACGATTCCTTGCATTGAAGAAGAATGCGTAAGTTCACATTCACTTATTATTTTTACATTTAATATACTATTTGTAAGAGAGCGCACAGAACGTGGAATGTCCTTGGTGGAATTCAAATCTACATAGCAGCAATGGAGGGGCCATGGCTCAGCCCGGAGTTTGGCTGCTGCTCTCTGCTGCTGTGGTTGACCTCCAGAAGATCTTTTAGTCATTTAATTTTTACTTTATTTTTATTCTTACATATCTGGGACCGCTATAGTACACTTTTGACATTGTTTTTTTTTTTGTTATTATTCTTGTAATTTACCAGTGGCAAACCAATAAAATAAATTATTATTCATTGTACTATATTCTCGTATTCTCATTGGTTGAGAGCCTACATATAATTATTCGTATTTCGTTGCAGACAAAATAAATCTCGTATTTATCATGTGGAAAATTTGGACCATACGGTGCCCGCGTATTTTTTCAGCGGTATCTCGCATGAATTGCAAAAGTGCGGGAAATTTTGTAAAAACTATTTTGTTTTGAGTGTTGACAATGGCTTCTGCTCGTTTCGCTTACGAGAATATAGTACAATGAATAATAAAATAATTATTGAATTCGGCTTACGCAGGATATCAGAATTATTCAGACTGAGGTCAGCGTTATCTGCCGAAGCGTCAGCCTCATCCAATAATTCTTTAATACTCACGCTATGGGTACACTGAAGCACAGTGCAGCAACTGAATTATCCTAATAATATCAAGCCTAGAAGTAATAAGAATATATAAAGAAATGAACCAAAGATAAACTGAAATATTTTTAAAACAACTCTCCCAAGTAGTATATCACTTCCTTTTAGATCAGGGGTATCATACAAGGACAGATTACTAAAAACTGGATTGCTTCCATTATGTTACTGGCACGAATACCTAGACCTAGTCTACCTCTTCAAAAAATTAACTTTATCCGATGACTCAAACATCAAAATGAAAATCACACATCGAACGACCAGACAAAACAATGGAACTAATCAAATAACACTAAATATCCCACAAGTCAAGACCCTAACACTCCAAAGTAGTTTCTATTGCAGATCTCCAAGAACATATAATTGCTTACCACCAAATTTACGCCAATCAACCATCTCTATCGGACAGTTTGAACATAATCTTCTTATCTATTACAAGAACCTTGTAGAAACAATCTATGACATTGATGTCCCACAATCATTTAAAACAGTCTGTGTAAAATGTCATTCATGTCGTCCCTTGTCTAGTCTTTCTGTAAAACTGTGTTGTCAGTAATTTCTAAATTCGTAAATGTTACGGTTACCCATAATGGAGCAAAAGCTCTGTGGGACTAACCTGTCACTTGTGACAAAGATTGTAAATAAATAAATAAAAATAAATCTCCTGGTCTATCTGGATGTTGATACTGCTGGGGCTTTCAGTTGAGATTATGAAAGCTGTTAAACAAGTAATCTCTGCTTCTTTATGACAGGTTTGTCATTTTTCATGTCAAAATATTGCTGGACAAGAATAAAAAGGCTCATGTTATTGATATAGACTGTGATCCTGGTTTACAAACCATGGGAAGCAATTCTTTCAGATCAAGGTACAGTACAATGTAAACTGTGTAACAATATAGACGTCATACTTTAATGCAATTCACAAAAAAAAAAAAACGTCACAAAATAGGCGCACAATGCGTACACGGAAATGATGAAAATTCAATATGATTTGCAAACTGACACTTTGTTGGCTTTTAAATAATAATAATAATAAAAAACATTTCTATAGCGCACAAATCACTAATGTTCTAGGCTCTTTACACTACTATAAATCACTAATGTTCTAGGCGCTTTGCAGTACTATAGTAGAAATTGTACAATAAAACTATATAAAAATTAAAGACTATTAACTCTTTCCTGTCCCGCTCAGTCAAAAGGGGTCACAGAAGACCCCCCGAAGTCGTCAATCGAAAAACACGGCACGCGGTAACGAAAGATTAAAAATTGAAATTCGACAAGCGCCAGGCACATGAGATCCACTCACGCCAAGTTTGATTTGATTTCATAAACAACTCTGCGATTGGTGGCATTTTGAATTTTCATGATGCTATCCAAGCATCACTGATATATAGTGAGTGCTACGCGGGCGTGCAAGATGGCATTTTCTAGAAAAATGGAAGTTTTTCAACCTGATTTATGATAATTAATGCTAATTTATATTGTCATGATGTGTGAAAAACTTCCCGCTAACATTTTAAACGCGTATGCATATGTTTACACTACTATACGCTGCGTTAAATTTGCCGTAGCGTAGTGATTTACATCTGGAGTGCTTGGCATAGTGACTACGCTACGGCAAACCACTCCGGATTAGGCAGGTACAGTGTAAAAAAAGTGTACAACAAAGAAACGTATTGATTTTTTAACGGATCACTTACCGTACCGTACTAGTGTAAACCCTTAATCTACTGAAATATATTGAAATTCCTTTTTATATTCAGGCAAATGGTGACACTAATACAAGACCTTATCAAGTTAAGTGGTTCTTTTAGAGGTAAATCAAGGCTGAAACCTCTTTGGACGATACATGGATGATTGTCCAACTCAGTTTGTGAAATATCAAATTATGGCGCGAAGCAATTCAATAAAATTAATTTGGTTTCCATTTCAGGGAAGTACGACAGAAAGCCTTATAAAGAAAAACTAACGGACAATCTACTATCGTTCTGTGGCAACCGAGGAGGTATAAATTGACGAAAGTTCTATTCCAAATTTTAGCCACAACAGGTTCTCATATAATCATGGGGGTTTAAATGGAAAGATTTTAGCCTACAGGTTCTTAATCTCTAGGTTTTTATACGTGGGTGTTTGGTAGTAGTCTAAAAGGTTGGAGGAGGTCTAACGCGAAGGCCCTTCATCAGAATATATATCACCCTTTATACAGTTGAGTAATAAAACGTGTTGTGCTGCGTAGGCAGTGTAGATATACAAATCAAATATCTAAAAAGGTTGGTGTACTGCCGAAATAGCGTGTAAGTTGTCTAACGTTTCGAGCGAAGGTCCTTCGCCAGAGAGTGAAACATAAAGTGAAATAATAACTGAGTGAGACTTTTATAAACCAATCAGGTGGTTTTGTCCTACGTGATTATTTATTCTATAAAAGTCTGACTTGGATATTATTTCACTTTACGTTTCTCTTTCTGATGAAGGGCCTTCGCTCGAAACGTTAGACTACTTACACGCTATTTCGGCAGTACACCAACCTTTTTAATAGAGTATTCGAATTGTAGAAAACTCTAGATTTTAGAGTGTTCTCCCAACCTCCCAAACTTTACATCTATAACTCAACGAAGCCCGTCAAACCATGAAACCATTTCTTTTATAACAAAGAATAAAACACCAAATAATGAGAAACAAAGCTTTATTTTGCTGATTAAAAATCATTTTCTCCTTACGGAAGCCGGAAATTTGGAACGTTTCTGATTGGTCACTTGAAATTCCCGCGCTTCATCGCGCGAATGACACGAATCGCGCGAGTAGACAATTTCAGTTTATTTGTTGTGACTTGTAAAAACGCACCGAATCTCATGGCCATTACTATGTTATTTTCCATTACTTTTTAGGTTGTACTGTGGACGAAATGCAGACAATTGTGCAGTTTGAAGATGAAAGACATAACTTGGGTCATTTCCATCTCATCTACCCTCATCCAAATACAGTAAACAGTCATAAAATGACCATCAAAGACCTCAAACTAGATAGCGTATTAACAGAATACATTGATCAGATCAGGAAATTTTAAAACACACTCGGTTTCCTGTTTCCACTAGTCATCCTTCCGGTTTTCGCTATACATGTGGACGCATTTTCACAGATAAGCATGTTATATAATTTAACTAGAAATTACTATCACAAGGAAGTGCTGCCTGAAAGGGACAGATTAGAAACTTGGCAATTGGCGGTAGTGTTGGGGGAAAATAGAGAACATTTTAGCCTGTGAACAGCCTGAATTATAGGATAGTTATACACGGGCTAGAAAATTTCGCTTGTTTTTTTCCCGGAATGTCCCTGCGGATTTTAGATAGCCTCGGGTAAGTATTAGTTCATCTTGTAAGGATATAGTGGATCCACAGCATTACGGCACAGTATAGCCTTCATTATCTTTCGATCCTCAGCCTTACTTAGCCTTCCTTATTATTCCCCAGCCTTCCCCTAACCTAACCTAACCTAACCTTTAAAGTGCCCCTAACCTCAACATTTTTTATTGTCTTATTTGAAAGAACTTATTGGAGAAATGTGTGTATCTCTTCATTCTCGAACGAAATCCTTTAAAATCGAGAGGTTTGGTGTTGTGGGAGAAACACGCACACGTGTTATTCACACTTTAGTGTTTTTATTTGATGAACGCAAAGATATATAACATTCTCTGATAACTCATTATGCATGTGTGACGTAAATTCCGTACATTTGCATATCAAACAAACTGATATATCTCAAAAAGAAAGCGAAGAAACGAGAATCTTCAAAATAAGTTACTTTATCATTTTAAAAGTTCTTCCAAATAAGACAATAAAATATTTTGAGGTTAGGGGCACTTTAAGGTTGAGGAAGGCTAAGGAAGGCTATAAAATGTGTTATGTACTGTAGTGCTATGAATCCACTATATCCTTGCAAGATGAAGTACTTACGTAGCCTCGTGTGGTACCTGAAATAACATCAACATTGTTTTAGAAAAATATATAAATTCTATTTGATTCTTTAATACATTATTGCGCGCACCAATTTGGGCACGATATTGCTCAATTGTCACTCCCATTTAGGCAAAATGTTCAGTTATATTTTAACTACAACGTCTTTAATATGTTGTCGACAGTCAACAGGCACAAATTATACCTTCGTTTGTATTGTTTTTAGCGAGCACCACGACTTCCCTAGGTTTTTTTTCAGCGAGCACCACGACTTCGCTAGGTTTACCTTCGGTTGATTGTTTTTAGTGAGCACAATGGCTTCGCTAGGTTTGATTTTAACGAGCGCAGTGCTTCGTTTAGCTTTCGCACAATGGCATCATTTGATCAGTTGAGTTGCGAGGAATACTGATCAGCGCGCGCACAATGGCTCCTGTGAGAAATAATGAAGTCGCACCAATATACACCTATAAAATAGAAGAAAAAATGTATTCACAAACAAAACAATTTGATATATTTTTAACGATTTGTAGAGAGAAGCTATCTTGATGAATTTCTAAGGCTTTTTTGGATCCAGTATGAAATTCGTACGGATCTGCTCTAGTTTTATACCTGCAAAAAAGCAGGTCCGATGCAACGGTTTAGGATTGAGCCCTAGTGAGATTTGGCCAGGTTAATACCTAATTCGTTCAGAAACACTATGTTTTCGTTTTTGTTTTATTGCTTTTTAATCGAAAAAGTTGTCACTATATACTAACAGCACGAGAAGACGGTGTTCTTGCATTAATGGAGATGATTATTTCTCCTGATGATGTTAAACATGTCTGCTTTACCAAAGCAGAAGACGAAGGTGAATTTAATCCGATTGTCTGGTAGATTTCCTTTTTTTGTTACAGGTAGCCATTTGGAATTGCTCTGCATGAGTTCTGCGCATGAGCTAATGTATAAATGTCAGTACCGTGTAAACGCAAAATAAATGATCCATTATTGTTTCCGTATTATAAACTGGGACGGGTTGGCACTCCATTGAATTGCGGTACGTCGTCATCGGCGGACTGCGTCTTTGGACGATGTGTGGCCGGGGTTTAGGAAGACACTTAAGGCGGGGGTTAGAAAACTTATTAGGCGGGGGGTTAGGGTTAGCATCTAAGTTGTTTTGGGATTAGTGGTGGTGATTTGCATAGTTGAAGTAGCGCTATGGTTATACGGGATACTTCTCAAAGTGGTCGGTAAAGTGTTCTATTGGAATCTGAGAAACTCCAAGTATCCTTTTCGCCATCTAAATAATATTTAATGAAATACCGGATTGTCTATACCGAGATTTTTAACATTCGTTTTTCAAGCTCGCGCAAAAACGGTTGGTTATACTAAAAAACATCGTCCCAAAGACGCGGAGAACCTCCTTCCCAGGGTCTTATCGCCGTTCCCCGCCGGGAGCGGAGTTAAGACCCTGGGTACGAGGTTGATCAATGATGTAACGCCAACCGTTATCATCGGTTTTATGAGGGTATAAATAGGGATCCCAACGATCAACTTCTAAGTTAAGGTAAGTTAAAGTACCCCTTTGCTTTTTGGCAAATTTCGGGGTTTTCGCCATTGTTTGGATGGTGGAGGCTAAAAGGACCTTTTCGGTTCCAGTCTCCCTCCGCCGTATTTTCGTTCACGTTGCAAAAACATGATCATGATAACCATTAGCTGACCATCCAGGCATCACTAACCATCACTACACATCACTAGGCATCACTACCCATCACTAACCATCACTACCTAGTGATGCCTAGTGATGGGTGGTGATGGGTATTGATGCCTAGTGATGTCTAGTGATGGGTAGTGATGTCTAGTGATGGTTAGTGATGCCTAGTGATGGGTAATGATGGGTAGTGATGGGTAGTGATGGGTAGTCATGGTTAGTGATGGGGAGTGATGCCTAGTGATGCCTAGTGATGCGTAGTGATGGGTAGTGATGGGTAGTGATGGGTAGTGATGGGTAGTGATGGGTAGTGATGCCTGGATGGTCAGCTAATGGTTATCATCATGTTTTTGACGTGAACGAAAATACGGCCGAGGGAGACTGGAACCGAAAAGGTCCTTAATGACCGAATTTTAAAAAATTAAATTAAATTTTAAAAAGTCTTGTGACTTGTGCGCGCGCATCCGCAGCCATCGAGATTTCGATCGAAAGACGAGGTCGTTTGTTTATCTTCTTCAATTCCAACAACAATACCTGTTGATGAGGAACATCATCGTTGGTTCTTAACTTCTTAGGGATGGAGGACAACATCCCTCTGAAAGCTATGGAGGACAACATCCCTAGAGCAAACGATAGAGGGGATGAATGTGGTCTGAAATGGAAGAAAATATATGAAAGCGATCCCATAACAAATCGCAGATATGCCCACCTGAGATCATTGTTGGTGGGTCAGCTATACAAGGGAGCTGTTTCGTCTCACCAAATTGTTAACGAACCTATCCTTGGAATTTCTATTCGCGAGGAACCTTTTCAGAACTTAGTCTTGAGTCCAATTGAGTGGTTTTTATTTGGAGAAGAGCCATGTGACGCTCGGCAAAAGTTGTTAGAGATGAATAACCCACCGACAATATGCGGCAAGATTTTCAAAAATGGTGAACCTACATACTCTTGTAGGTAAGATAGTGCATGTTCTTTATATTTCTACAGCTCCAACATGTTGACTGCATTATTTAGGCGTATTCAATAGAATTGGAAACAATAAATTTATCTTGAATAGAAAAGACACAAGGCCATTTTTCGGCAGTTAATTAGGCATTTTATAAACAGAATTGGAAATTTATTAATAAATAAGTTTGGCATTGCTTTCTGTTTTGCCAACAAGGTGTCGACCAGTTCCCTCCCGTCCACCCAATTATCTTTTTCTGTTTTGCATGCAGTTGCAGTGGCACTGACTTTACGGCATCCCAGCGTTTGTATAAAACCAAATATTTACCCCAGGGTTGTAGCTATGGTGGGATGCAGTGGGCGGGCCCGCCTGCCCACCACTCACGATTTGCGCTCACGATTTGCGCCCACCACTCTTGGTCGATCTCAGTCCTGCCGCCCAGCACAGAATTCACTAACGCAAATAGTTTGTCAATATTTTAGTGCTTTTCATTCGAAAATAAAGTATTTTATGTCATTTTGTGATTTGTAATGCCTATTTAATCACAATTTTCATGTAAACTCCACGATCAGTTCAAAAATAGACGCGTAATACTCTTTTCACGGTGTTCTTTGAAATTAACATTAATTCTTAGAAAACCGCTAAGTTAGAGGCCTGGGACTAGCCCTGTTGCGCTCGCGTCGGACTGTCGGCACATCGCCATGGGCATGAGCCCACCACTAAAATTGGTCTAGCTACAACCTTGATTTACCCCTATCAAAAGATTCCCTCTTATCAAAAAATTCCTCCCCAAGGCAATGGTATGTAAAGTTGGGCGGTATTGAAATTTCAATACCTGTTACGGTATTTTTAAAATATTGCGGTATACCGTTAAAATCTTTTAAGGAAATGTGTGATCTACAGTAAATGCAGTTTACACCCAATAACCCAAAAATTCAAGGCAAAATCAAGAAAATTATCCATTTTAACGATCGTTATTTCCATATGATCGGCTGCGTGGCTGCACATTCATGATTAAGGAGATTTTCGAACAAAGTTTTGTCTATTTATTTCACCTTGTACAAAAATTTTCCTATTTTTTTCTTCATTTCTTATCTAATTAGTATTCATAGGGCTGTATGGTATGTACATTCTGTGGTACATCAAAGAAAACCGACTCAAAAATGTAATAAAAACAAATGAGCACATCTAATTTTATTTTCATTTCATATAGGCACTTTAATGGTTAAACAATAAATATTTTTTTCTGTCAGGGATTGTGCTTTGGATGGTACATGTGTGCTGTGCATGCAATGTTTTGGGAAAAGCATTCATAAAGACCACAATTATCGGGTACAGTATGTCTTTAAAAGTGTTTCAAGCAGGCCAGTTGGCCCTTTGGGGTTGCAGGCCTGTTGGAAACCACTGGGTTCTAATTATGATTAACATTTTTTTGCTGTCGTGCAGTTAGGTTTGTGTGTGTGTTAGTTTATAGCCAATCGGCGATCAGCGCGTGGAATTGGATCCTTGAGATGTCTGTTTGGCAGATGGTGAGACAAACAGTACAAACATGGCCAATTAATTTCTAAGTACATAAGCAGGTTTTTATGAAGGGTTATCCAATATCCAAAATTAAAATATGGTATCCCGTGGATATCGGGATACTGCAAATCTTGGTTAGAATGAAACTGTAGGGGTGGATAGAACAGGCAGGTTATATCATATGCATACACTTCCTGTTTTAAGATACATACAGTAGCAGATTAAGTGTTAACCAGTGGGCCTGTGCCACGGGCCCGGTGCACTCAGGGGCCCCGTGCCGTTGGAAGAAAAGAGAAGGAAAAGAAAAAAGGAAAGTATTACTAGGCCGTTATGGTTATAATGATGTTATGAAGACATGTGCACAAATTACTCATTAAAAGTTGTATGTACATGTAAAATCTGCTTTTTTTAAAAAAAATATGTTTGAGATTAGATCCCCACTCTTCTAAGTGCCACAGGGCCCGCACTTGCTTAATCCGCCGCTGGATACATGTATGCATGAGCGTACCTATTTTTATTATTTCTTTTCGTCCTCAACACAGTTATCAACTTCATCTGGAGGTGGAGGTGGTTGTTGTGACTGTGGTGATTTAGAAGCATGGAAACAAGGTGCATCATGTGAGTTACACATCGCCACTGCAGGAAGTTCTGCTGAAGAGGTACTTTTAACCTACTTTATACAGACTTGTGTTGACTCAGTCAATTAATTAATGCCAAACTTTAGAGTTCATTACCAGAGCAAATTAGAAGCACTTACTGTAGTTTTATGTATAGGGTTAAAGAGGTACTTTTAACCTCACTTTATACAGACTTGTGTTGACTCAGTTAATTATTGGAATTGCCCACCAGAGCAAATTAGAAGCACTTATTGTTTAAAGTGGCTATCCGGGGTTTGGAGACTTTACGTATTTGTGATCATTGGAATCTCTTGAGAAGAATATTTGTAAAATATCTTGTCATGCGAAAATTTCATCTTCATAATTTCCCCCCTGCTAAAGTGATTTACTACGGTATTAACAGGGAATGACGTCAAAGCAGGGACACGCAAAAACATTGCACATTGATTCAGCAGTGAAATACAAAGAAAGTTTGAGCAAATTTTGTCCAAAGAGGTGTTCAAAGTTCATAGCCAAACTTTCTTTGTATTTCACTGTTGAATTAGTCTGCAATGACTTTGCGATGAAGATGAAATTTTCGCACAACAAGATATTTTACAATTCTTCTTTGTAGAACCCAAAGATTACGAAAATGTAAAATTCCCAAACCGCGGATTAGGGCTTGTAATTTTGCATGTATATTTTATAAAAAACACCATTAAATCAGGTATGTACTGTAAGAAAAGGAGAATAGGATTAGTTTACATGTACACCAAGGATTGTTTAGGTATTGATATTGTGTATCACAAACAACAAGTCAATTTTGTGGCTGCAAAAATAACCACCAGTATGATCATGAGCACGCAATGTATCACCCTTAGTCTCATCCTTTACAAACCATTTATGTCCAGGAGCGATCAGCATCTATAAAACCAAGAATAGAAGTATTGAGAATAAAGGAAATGATCAACGAAGACAATAAGAAAACAATAAGAAGAATTTGTGCGCTGATACTGGGGCTAATAGGGCTAACAATTATTGGACGTGTTTGAGAAGAATATTGTGATTTGTTAGTGGTGTGTAGATCAATTATTTATATCGTTATTTACATCTGGTTTTCTGTTTAAGGATCTGCTCAAGAAGCTACCCCAAGATTTTTTAGACCGTGCTCAATGTTTGTTTTCTATACTTCTCGAGTATTGTGTCAATGTCATTTGTCAGCCAGATAATGAAGAACTTTTACCTGAATTGAAGTCAGGGTAATGTGTCTATTGTAATGTTTCAAACACTTTCCCATGTAGACCACACCCTTGGTTAAATCAGTAATCAGAAATGAACATTCATTTCAAACCAAAGCCGTAGGAAGATGTTTTAGGTTATGGGGTTTGTCGAGCACCGAAGACACGAGAACTCTATAGGGGGTTTGGGGATGCTCTCCTGAAAATTTCTCACTCTCTGAAATGCGATTTCCTGCATTTTGAGGTCAGTTTTCCAACAAAATATTATGATCATAAACAGCGTAATTTTAGTCTGCCATTACTTCGTCAATATCTGACTAGTTTCTGGAAAGTAGTTGCACATGGTTGAACTGGTCTGTGTTTGAAACTTGTGTACGAGCAACTGCCACCCGGCCCCACAATTTTTTTGAAAACTATATACTTCGAGGTTAACTCTGGTGCAATCTGAGGCATTAGCAGTAACTACTTATTTGATTTTCTAGCTTAAGAATAGTGTAGCGAAGAAAATACTAGGTCGGATGTAAAGATACCGGATATTTCTCTACACCATACAGATGTCCTACGCCATACTGGCAGCAGAAAACTTGTGCTTTGACGTCAAATTTTTAGGGGGCTTGGCTCCCTGCTTCCGGAGAATAGGGGGCACCGGCCCCCTGCTTCCTGCGGCCATGTTTCAAACAAACATACATTTCAAATATTTCTCATCTTGCATCAGCTTAATCTAAGTCTGTCAGGTAATCAGATACACTTTACAGTGAACAAAAAGTGCAAAGCAAATTCTGGTATTTTATAATATCTTAGGGATCTTACCACTTGTTTAAAGGGAAATGGCAATAAAAATTTTTTTTGTCTCATTTGAAAGAACATTAAAAATGATATATGAAGACCTTGTACAGATTTTCCATATCGTTCTTGGTTCTGTAAATATTTCACTTCTTTTTAACAAAGAACATTGAACATTCCGCCATCTTGGATATGCATAACCATCCTTGGATATGCGTGACGTCACAACCAGGGTAGAAATGTTTTTTATATCAGCAATTATCGAGTCATTATAGATGCTAAATCGTAGTTGTTTTGGGTGTTGTATACTTTTAAGTGAACTAGCCATCTATTTGAACGCATTCCACTGATATTTGGGCAATTATTTACAACTTTTAGAATGTTTACCCAGGTTATGACATCACTTAATTAGATCTAATTATAAAACAAGATGGCGGATTGCAGATATTTTTGTTCACAGATATTTCAAAAATTAAGGAAGTTACGGGGAAATTTTAAAAGGTCTTCATATATTATTTTAAATGTTCTTTCAAATGAGACAAAAAAATTTTTATTGCCATTTCCCTTTAAATCCAGCCATTCTTTTATTTTGTAGTATTGCTTCAAGTGATTGTTATGCAACAGTTCTTTTTAATGATGAAAGCCACACATTTGATGGGGTCAGTACTGTATTTTTTTCATACCATACCTCAAAATGACAATGAATCTGAACCTCACAAAATGTACTGTATAATAGAAGTACAAATACAAATATTTAGAAACTTGCAGTGGCTTATCTTTGCTACTATTTTTAGGTTATATCAGCACTCACCAATTCTGTTACTAACTGCTCTAGCAAAATGGCAATGGATTTTGCAACTGCTGTTGATCGAGAGGTATTTATCATGGAAAGTTCATGACAATCTACATGACAATCATTGTAATCTGAACTTTATTGTTCACCATAAAACCAACTCATTTTTAATTCTTCTAGGGACGAACAACTGTCTTTGTGGGTGACTTTAAATTATGCGATAAAGTCTGTCGTTCTATTCTGGTAATTATTTCACAAAAAAACATCTATACTATTATTATTATCTATACTTCTTCCAAAAGGATCAGTCTTTAGATCTGGAGTTTTGTTTTTCTTGCAGGATGATACAGAACAAGGATCTCGTGCAGGATCTCTAAGATGTGAAACACTCAACATACATTTTGTAGCTTGTCAACTTGTTGCCTTACGTTTGATGAAATGGCTTAGTGACTTGACAGAACAATCGGGTATTAGGACCCTCTTTAGCATCAAATATTAATATAGAATAGATTGGATGTAATTAAGACTATCATAGTCTACATTTTACAACCCCATGAAATCAACTTGGAAATTTTTTGAAACCCCATTGTGTTTGATGTACTGTACTGTATATACTACTAATTTACCATGACCATCAACTATAAACATCAAAAGAACACTGCCTACTCTGCAGGCTCTTCTTAATCGGGAGTGTGCAGGTGGGGCGGCACAGGCTAGCAAAAGAGTGCCAGCAATGGTTGATGGTTCCTCACGTGCCTTCCTCTCCAATTTCTCTGTGCCCGACCTTCCTCTCAAATTTCCGCACGCACGCTCTCATAATTTGTAGGCGAGCGGTTGTGGACGAGGTAGAAAAGAACACACCACTATATACTGTGTAGACTAGCTTACAGTACCTGTAGGTCTGTTAATGATAAGCATAACACAAGACCTACAGTAAAGTTTACATGCATCTTCAAAAACATAGATTAGCTCCCATGACATGTTTTTAGAAAGTACATTTATTCTTTTGTAGATTGTCTAAGAAGGCTCTACTGCTTATTGTGCACTTCTGACTTAGCTAGAGAAAGTCATTTGGTACAAATCCTTCTTGCAGATGCTAAGTTGTGGAAAGGTTAGTACTGAGTGTATATTATTATATTATATTCATTTAATAGTTGAGTCGGTCTTTTAACCAGTTCCAAACAACCTTCTTGTGACGTCTTCCTGTCTCTCAATGTTGAATGACACATTGTGACATCCACTACAATTTGATAGAAAGAAGCTCAGCCCATCAGATTGTCAGTGACAGCTCCCGGGATTGTATTTTAATGGTGACTATTATTTTATATAGCTGCAAGATCTCAGTTTCACAAACTGCTCATGAACACGTATGTTGGAGATATTATTATTAAACACTTATTGACTGAGCAGAAGGTCTAATTACTGCAACATCATTCTGCCCACAGTTCTTGCAGAAAAGATTGTAGAAAGACTGCTCACAAGCCAAGCCTTATCAGGGCCGTTGCGAAAGGGATTGAGCAGGGGGGTGTGAGTATTAATTTTGCCGACAAATGGGTGTGGTCGTTCAAAAATATTTAATTTAATTAGTTATTTAACAAACCCCACAAAGGTTTCATTTGCCGACAAATCCTTTATTTGCTGACAGCACTAGTTTTGCTGGGGGTGTCACATCCCCCACGACCCCCTTCGCGACGGCCCTGAGCCTTATAATAACACCTTTTACACCACTGCACGACTGTACAGTATTGTAATATCATATATAAGTTGGAAATATTACTCAACTAGTCTACATCAGAAATAGTTTGATGCTACTCTGGTTTAAAAAAGTTTTTTGAACGTAACTTAAAAGTTACTGTCCGTGACCCAACATTTCGACACTCCAATCTATTGTTTGTAAAAACATTTTAAAGCTAGAGTAGTGTCAAACTATGTCTGATTTATCACTAGCTGGTTCCATTGGGAAATTATTTGTTCAAGTCTACATGTTACAGCTAGTATAAAAGACAATAAAACTAAGACATCGTAATAAAAAAGAAAATCAGTGAAGATTAAAAATTGTACAACATAGTGCAGGTGCATTCTTTTCAGTTTTAACATTTTAAAAACTGCAAAAATAAGTTTAATGGTCTGGAAAGCAGAACTACTAGAACATTTTGATAACTAAGATATAAAAAATACTAGCAGTAATAATTAAAAAAAATTTGGTTTCAAAAAATGTTTGAAGGTTGCTAAAAGATTCTCAGGGGAAAGTGAAATTTGGAATAGAATTTGCAAAGGTAAGGTTATTAACAGTGCACATACTACTATAGCTTAATGCTTATGAACACCTAACCTGCCCGCAGCCCGAAATTTCTAAAGCGGAAATTTCGGGCTGCGGGCAGGCTAATGAACACCGAGTTAGTTATACAGGGCGCGAAATAACTGCTAGCTGGTCCCCTGTCAAGATGACCGGCCACGTCAATTTTAGCTCGGACATGCCGCTTTTATGACCGGACAAATTATTCAGCTAAAGCCTGAAAAAATCCTTAATTCCGTAATCGCCATCGATAAACTCCTTCACGTAAAATGCATTGCGCTTTAGCTTATGTTAGCAGTTGCGTTTACACGCGATACAAGACTGAAAATGTGCGAAACTGTCACGTAATTATCTGGAGCAATTTGAAAATCATTTCTAAGCGGTAGTGCGAGATGAAAACGTCAGCCTTGGTATCGTGAAATGCCGATACTTTTCAGCTTTAATTTATTTTATTAGCAGTGCAGATTCATTTTATTCTATAAAATAGATGTTCTTTATCGACTCCTCTCTAGAAAGTTTTAGAATTATGCGACGCTTGTTAATGAATGAAATCCGTCTGTCGTCAATAAATTCAAACAAGTTCGTTGCGTGCGTGCGATCGCCTCATTTGATTGATATAGTAAAGAAACATAACAGTGGTTGATTTTTTTTCTTTAAGAACTATCCAGCAATGATTAATGCCTTTTATGCTGATGATCAAGCACATGCAATCTCTGTGAGTCGATTTTTGAGCCAGTTTATTTGTTCTCGTGACTGTTAATATTTCAAAAGAAAAACCTCGTAATTATTTAAAAGCTGAATTTTTGTCCTGAAGGCCCCTGGCCCTCATGGTAATTCTTCCCAGCAGTTTAACAAATAATTCCTGTATGTCAAAATAGCTTTCTCAGAAAATGTAAAACTGTCTTGTTTTCATTACTCTCCAAGGTAACTGCAATGTCTGTGCAAGTCTTTACAGTACCAAGTTTGGTAAGTGTAATAATCCACGAGATTTATTTAAACGAGCAAATACTGGACTTCTGCAAGTCTACACCGCTCGACTACAATTCATCAACGACGAACGCCGCAAGTTTGCCGCACACACGATACGTCAAGCCAAATCACCGCCACGCAAAGCAACTACTATTCAATTGCGATAACTACAAACAGCCCGGAAACCGCGTCGGAGCGCTAGCTACTAGAGCAGGCGATATCTACTAGAGCAGGCGATATCTACTAGAGCAGGCGATATCTACTAGAGCAGGCGATCTCTACTAGAGCAGGCGATATCTAACGACGAACGGCCAATAGACGAGTTCATCCGAGCTGCAAGGAAACGAGAATTTTGAAGAATTAGGTTGTGACCGAAGCACACAACCCTCCAATATGGCAATAGGCACACAACTGTGTCTGGAGCACCAAACTTGATTGATTGGTTTGTGGATGATACATTCCCTATTTTGCTATAAGCAAGGATATTTTGATAAGAAGTCTCTCAAAGATATGAATTTTATTTCACTTGTTCGCTGCACTTATTTGTGAGATATTGTTCTTGTCATTCAAACATAAATATCTTCTTGCCTCCATATAATATACCTCACTTTAGTATGCAAGCCTCCGGAATTAATTATTTTCGCTGTACCTGTCAGAATGACCAGCACAAATGAATTTGTAACGGACACACAAAAAATTGTACCTGTCACGGTACAAGTTAGCGTAATGTTCTAAAAACTATAAGTGTATAACATCTCAAAACTTAAGTGTATAACGTCTCTATAAACGTAGCGTAATGTCTCAAAACTTAGCTTAACGTCTTTAACATATAGCGCAATATCTCCATGCAAAGTTAGCGTAATGTCTCCAAACTTAGCATAATGTCACCAAATTTAGCGTAAAGTGAAAGTCTCACTGATAACTTAGCGCAATGTCTCCAAACTTAGCATAATGTCACCAAATTTAGCGTAAAGTCTCATAACTTAGCGTAATGTCTCCAAACTTAGCATAATGACTAATGTCTCAAAAGTTAGCGTAATATCTCTCATCTGACTTGTATACAATACGAAATCTAAACGCAGTCCCATTCAACACAAAAATGTTTTACTTTCACAAAAAGTTGAGTATAATCTTTGGACAATATAAGCATCGGACAAAATGACAGACACAATTAATATAATTGTAACTATCAAATCTCTAGAAATGGGATATTTGTACCGGACGATGTCCGTGATCGGCCGCTAATATCCAGGCTTGGTATAGAAATTTACTAGTACCATTGTCTAATGCAAATACTAATCTGATTGTCTACACTACTCTAGTCTCACTACCTAATTGTCACTATCCAACTCACTATAGCCATTTCTCCTATCCTCAATGTTCTTTCAACTTACTTTCAGGCGCAACTGCTTGTTACAGAATATAATATATTAGAGTTGATGGTTCAAATTCTTCTGGAGAAGAGTGAGCATTTCCTCGGAGGTTAGTCTCTCAAGATGAGATTTTTGGAAACTGTTTTTTAAAGTTTGATGGGGCTTCGACATGAGTTGACCAATGTTCCATAAATCTTTAGACAACGGAGTGCTTGAATTTCATAAAGATGTGCACGGGAAATTGAGAAGACTATACCATGTCACCCATGATTTAAAGTGAGTATAAAGTAAAGTAAATGGTTTGAACCTAGGAGTATCATTAGATGTGTGAAGTTGATCGTCCAGGTTGTTGTAGTCTTGAGAAAGACTATTGTTGGTGACTGACGTTTCGACGGCATCAGCGCCGGTCATCTTCAGAGTGGACGGCCGCTGAAGCCGTCGAAACGTCAGTCACCAACAATAGTCTTCCTCAAGACTACAACAACCTGGACGATCAACTTCGCATATTTAATTAAGTGGGTATCTTATTTTTTAAGCACACCAACACACTCAGACATTTTGTAAATTCACTGGCACAATTGGCAAGAGTCATGTCAAGATTTAAAAGGTTTTAATTAATGTTTATTTAAACATCATCTGTTGTTCATATTTTGTCTCAGATATATCTTGCAAAACAAACAAAGCGAATGGAATGAAGTCTTAAAAGAAAAATATCTCCGGTTTTTGGAACTCTTTCTCTCTTTCTACAGACGATTTCAGGTGTGTGGCATCCTACCCATTGAATAAATGGACTATCCAGTTGCTAGTTTTTAAGAAATAGAAAACATTTTCCGTGTTTCCATAGAGTTATAGAAACACGAGTGGAAGTTTGGGAGAACGAGAAATGGCAGTGAGAACACGAGCCCGCAGGGCAAGTGTTTCCACGCTATTTCAGGTTCTCCCAAACTTTCACGAGTGTTTCTATAACGTATGGGAACACGGAAAGATGTTTTATATTTCTTTATAAAATAACACTGAAGAAATAAGTAATAAGACTCATTAAAATGATGAACATATACATTCTCCTTACTCACGCTAGACAGTGTCGTCGGCTGCTCAAATGAACATAAACGCTCTTAACTGTGAAGAAAAGCATCCAATCTTCTCGTTTTTTTCCTTGTTTTTCTTGTTTTTTTCTTTTTGACTGTCACAGAACATATTTATCGACATTTTAGCTGTTTGTGAGCAAAGGTTCGTCTTACAGTCCATTTTATAAAAACAGTCCATTTTATAAAAATGGCGGGAAAAATTCATGTTTTCCATCGAGTTGTAGAAACACGGCTTTCAGCCAATCAGCGCGTGCGTTTTTAATTTGTTATTTTATAATTAAATTTTGCATAAGCTGTGATATTGAAGCTTAGGAGATGATAAGGAGAAATAAGAAAACTTCAATGTGTCGAAAAATTCTTAAAGTGCCTATAACGTCTGTGGTGATTTAACATATTTGTAATCTATATATGGATTATCCTGAGATAAATTATAATATATCTTGTCAGACGAAAATGTCATCTTCATAGACTTTTTTGCTGTTAAAATTGACAGAAGTGATGTCATATCTGTCTACATGAAAACCTCTACAGATGCCCGCTATGACGTCATTTCCGTCAACTTTAACAGCAAAAAAGTCTATGAAGATGAAATTTTCGGCTGACAGGATATATTTATCATTTGTAGACCCTCCGCTCGGGGAATTCGACGAAATATTACCCCTCGGGATGATATATCCCTCGGGCGAGGGGCTTCGCCCTCGGGATATATCATCCCGAGGGGTAATATTTCGACGAATTCCCCGAGCGGAGGGTCTATAAATGATATATCATACCGAAACAATCTTGAATGTTGTCTTGAAACGTCTAGATTAACGTCTTGAAACGTCTTGTTGTTCCTCCATTGTTTACAGGCTCGGCTTGGTTTACGCGCGAGTACTGGGTACGAGCGGGGTATTCGAACTCGAATTACCCGCTGATTACGTCATCAGCGGGGAATTCGAACTCGAATTACCCGCTGATGACGTAATCAGCGGGTAATTCGAGGTTAAAGCGGGAAATTCGAGTTTAAATTGACTGGTCACGTGGTACAAATCTAGCTCTTTGATTGGACAATTTATAGTTGAGGTATAATATTACAATTTATCTCTCAGGAGAATCGATAGATTACATTTCAAGAATGTATTAGGTTTCTAGAATGTATTAGCATAAGAAACCGCGTCATGTCAATTGGAAAAGGTGCCAAAATGTATAAAAGGCTTGTTTTAAACACCATACTTCACTAAAACATAATATATTTTATTTACAAAGGGCATTGGCAGTGTCAAACGGGCCACAGGCAATCACGTTGAAGTGGAGCCAGAATGGCGTGAAAGCGTTGCCTTTCAGATATACATCACAGAAATACTGCCTTGTATTACAAAATGGTCTAAAAGTGATGTAAGTCAGCGAACATTTGTCATTCATTTTTAAAACTGTCAAATGAAACTGTCAAAGTGCTCGTATTGTATTTCGGTCTACAGCTCACTGATTTATTTTATTTTAGCGTGATGTTCTTTTAAAATCAGTTTCACTAACTTTGAATTGCTTGAAAGACATGAGAAGAATTACAGGTGGAACAAAACTAAAGGAACATCAAGGTTTGTCTTCTCTAAATCAAGTAAAGAACTGCCAATATTCTACATTATCCTCAACTGCTGTATTAGATCTGTTTTTGTGTTTACTGCCTACAATATCCAGTAGCCTCTAAGTCATCAGCGGAATTGAGTGGGACTTTGAGGCCCGTATCACGTGACCTACCGAAGTCGAATCGGATATTTCCGGGCGGTAAACGACGATTTGGCGGACGTTTACGGATAAGAGCGCATGCGATTGATGCGAACTTGAGGCGATTGTACTGCTAGGTTCTTTCATTTTTGGCGTTGTCTTCAACATTCAAGGTGGCAAATACAGGAAAATGTCATTATAGGTTGCTAAAACTCACGTACGCACCACGTACCTATTTTTTTACTTTGTGGAAAATTTGGAGCGATCTGATTAGTCGATTGAAATGCCCCACGTATGACAGCCAATCAGAAGCAGTTTTATATTAAATCTATTTTAAATGTTTTTTTTCTAGAAGGCAAGAAATCCATAAAAACATTTGACTTTGATGTATCATCGAACCAAGTCTCAATTAATATACCAATTGTTCGCTTTTTAGCTGGTAAGTCTTTGGAGGGTGTTACTATGTATGGAGTTACGAATTACCAAAGCTCTGATAAGATTATTAATCAATCATTATGATCACATGTGATTTTGAAACACGTTCATGTGGAATTTTTGTAAGGGAGTGCCGAGTTACATTTGTACAATATGTATACGTTAGTATATACTCTTCCGCCGGAGCTCCGGCGACTACTGTATAGCAAATCGCCAGCTATATTTTCCCGATGTCCAAGCAAAATTGTCTCTGCAGGTTTGTTTTTATGAAAAGCTGCTAAAATTCCATCATCAGTGTAATTCGATCTGCAGTGAATGCCAAGGGACAGGCCGTTGGTAATATAATTACATTTACTACCTATGAATTATTTCTCCAAATACTGAAAATTGTATTCCTAAGATTCATATTTTTCAGGAGTAGTATACACCACACCCTCTGGCCCTCCATGAATTAGAATGTCCTTTCGGTGCCCATGTCTGACGCTGACGGGTACTTCATTTGGACAGCTACCTACTTCAGAACTAAGCGAAAGCCCTGCTCTCCCAAAAATTGACCTGAATTTTTGGTTTACTGCACGACAACCTCATTGTTGTGAATGTTTTTTTGTTTTAAAAGGTTTGATTGAGGCATGTGAGATGTATTCAATAAACATACCAGATTTGTTGGAGGTTAAGGTAACGCATGGTATTGCGGGGAAATTATGGCGTAATTAAAAAATAGAAATAATAAGACTAAATATGACAGCTGCTAAGTTCTCAAAGAACTGGATATATTATGAAAAGGAGAAATAAGAGAACTTCAATATGTTGAAAAATACTTAAATAAGAGTACTTACGTTCGTGGACAACGTTTCGGACGATGTGTCCTTCGTCAGGTGATTTGTCCTTCAGACGATGTGTCCTGACCTGAAGAAGGACACATTGTCCGAAACGTCGTCCATTAATATCCGTAAGTACTCTTACCGTAAGTGCTCTTACTTAAGTATTTTTCGACACATTGAAGTTCTCTCATTTCTCCTTTTCATATTATATCCAATTAAAAAAAATAGTGCAATAATGATGTTCCAGCACCTTTTATTGCTCGGCAGGCCTGACGAGAGAGGGGGGCAGCCTGGTCGTTGACCAGGGGCCCATGGCCAATGGGGTACATTTTTAAGCAAACGTTATACATTAAAAAATTACAAAGAATATGTTATACATTATCTTAACTGTGAAGCGATAAAATCGTTTTTATAATAATCAAGAACTGCAGTTTTAGAATTAATCGTTACATTGCAGTGTCTGTAAACTTGCTAATGGCACTAGCATAGGGCCCTTTATGGCTTTATCACTGAGATGGGGACCCTTTATGGCATAATATTAATTCATAAATACAATCATTATTCATGACAGAAATCTGGGACTGTGGGACACTTTACCACATCGGTATGCGGCTCTGGGGCACATCAATACATCTTAATACTTGATGTTATATTAATATACTATTAATGAACTTGTAAAATGAACATGAACAAACATTAAATTAATCAAAATACATGCATGTTTTGCTCGTTAATTTGAATTTTGACTTTTTATTGTAAATCCCAGGTTAATAGAAATTTAAATTTCAGAAATTTTGAAAGCTTGTCTGCGTGATAAAAAAGGACACATTTGGGAATTTCGGGGTAGAGGGGCCCATAAATATTTTTTGACCAGGGGCCCTAAATTTCTGTGGAGATGAGACCCTGGGTACGAGGTTGGATCGAGATATGGTCTGGAAACTCGGCAAACTTCAAAGCGACTATAATGAGCTACGTTTTGATGTTGAACCGTACCTTACACCGTGCACATCCTTTGTTTTAGGTTTATTAATATTTAAACAACACCGTTGAGCGATTAAACCCAAACGATTCTATTGGATGATTGCTTCATTATACTAAAATACAATAGGTTCAGTGACCGTGCACCGTGCACAAAATTGCATAAAGACGAACAAAAAGATAGAACAAAGACTTTAGCTGAGTTTTCAGACCATATCTCGATTGACTATGTTTGAGCGGAGTCCTTCATCAGAGAAGACCTTACTTTGATGAAGGGCTCCGCTCGAAACGTCAGTATTTCGTCACTAAAAATCTTGGCAGTTTGCTATATATCCAAAACACTGTGTACGCAGCACTCTACTTTTATACCACTCTCGTATAATAATAATTAGACTTAACTAATCTTTCGTTTTGGATGAAAAAGTAACGTCGCCCTCGATATTGTGAGCTTCCTAATACGTCTTTGGTTCACCCTGTTACGAAAGGTTTTAGCTTTTTGATTTTAACTTTAGGTGACATGTTGATAAGTGTAAATGTGTAGGTAAAAGAATCCGTGAATTGAAAGACTTTGATTTTTAGGAAGAAGATGACATTCTCATGTTCCTGGAATATCCTCTGCAAGTTTTGGTAATGATTGCTCAAGTCAAGGCTGGTATGTGGAAAAGAAATGGTTACTCTGTTCAAAACCAGGTATAATGGTGTACATATTTTTGTTTAAATTGCCTATCTCACGTTTGGGGATTTTACATATTCGTAATATTTGGGTCTTCCTGAGCAAAATCATAATATATTTTGTCAGCCGAAAATTTCATCTTCATGGACTTTTTTGCTGTTAAAGTTATCAGATGTGATGTCACAAGAGGCATTTTTGTGGCAAGTGGTTTGGAATGCCTCTTGTGACATCACATCCGGTAACTTTGACAACGAAAAACTATAACTAAAACTATATTTATAAAAAATATTACGGATATATAAAATCCACAAACGTGAGATAGGCAGTTTAATTATAATACTTCTTAATCCACCTCTATTCCACTGTAAACATATTGTAATTCACCTTCGGGTGCGACGATGTGTCCATTAAAACCTCTATTTATTTATTTGTTTGTTTGTTTATTTATTTATTTATTTGTTTATTTATTTATTTATTAATTAGAAGTTCTCTTATTTCTCTTTATATATTCAGTTCTTTTGAGAACTTAGCAGCTTTCTTGTTTATTCTTATATTCAGATTTATGTCTATCATAAAGATCTATCAGCAGAAATGTACGACAAGGATATTTTTTTAATTCAGGTACGAGACGAAGATGTTTTAGTTTCTTGTATCTTTTGTTCGTTTGAGAAAACAAAAATGTATTAAAATCTTTTTGGATCACCACTTTGCAGGCTATGGCTTCATGCATGGACAAAGATCATTTGATTATCGTTCTTCTCGATATGTTTAAATTGCTTCCTTGGTCATCGTAAGTGTCATATCACCAGGTTGGATGGCTCATGGTCGTGTTTTTGAATATTTCCTGGAGTTAATAAGTCTAATATTAATATTTTTATTATAGATCTAGCTTTGTCGTCGATGAAATGGACGCGGTAAATTCTCAAACGTTTCTCGAGTCTGTTTGACTAAGTGTTTGGAGCTTTTTTTTCTGATTTTTGCACCCACCCCCCATGACAGGGTTGTGTTGTGTTGTGTTGTGTTGTGTTGGGTTGTGTTGTGTTGTGTTGTGTTGTGTTGTGTTGTGTTGTGTTGGGTTGTGTTGTGTTGTGTTGTGTTGTGTTGTGTTGTGTTGTGTTGTGTTGTGTTGGGTTGTGTTGTGTTGTGTTGTGTTGTGTTGTGTTGTGTTGTGTTGTGTTGTGTTGGGTTGTATTGGGCTGTGCTGTGCTGTTCTCTGCTCTGCTCATGTGCAGTTCTCTGCTCTGCTCATGTGCAGTGCTCTGCTCTGCTCTACTCTGCTGTGCTCTACTCTGCTGTGCTCTACTCTGCTCTACTCTTATCTGCTTTGCATTGCGTTGCGTTGCGTTGCATTGCATTGCATTGCATTGCATTGTTGTGTTGTGCTCTGTCGTGTCAGCGATGTTTTGTGCTGTGTGTGGTGTTGTGTTGTGTCGTCTTGCATGGCATTGTGTTGTTCCCATGTCTGTTCTTCGCTGTTTCCTTCCAAACAATTTTCATTTTTCCATCATAGACTTTATTAAATCAACAACTCTCAGTTGCTGGCGAGTTTCTTCATCTCTTAATCATTATCCTAGGTCAGTAAACCTGATTTATAATTTTCTTGGAGCATGTGAACATTTGAAATATCTTCTTGTGTGTGACCTTAATCTCTGTTTTCCCCGCAGGTGAACGATACAAACATAATGTTGGACAGGTGAATGTTGATAGTCACCTGCGAAGACATGTTATCCACAGGTTGTCTTTGGGAACAATGCCAAGAAGCGAACTGATGCAAGGATTACCTTTATCCGAATCTCAGGTATAGACTGAGGAATTTCCACACTGCAATTAACCCTTTATACTCAAGGGGTTACCTGTATCTAACTTCTCCTAATAAATAATAATATTTGGTATGTTTGACTGTTCTGACCGTGTCTCAATAGCTCAGTGGTTAGAGCGCCGATGCGTTGATTCGGAGACCTCGGGTTCGATTCCCGGTTGGGGTAGTCAAATTTTCATATACATATATATTTGACCAATAAAGGAAATGATCAACAAAGATAAACATGTTAATTTATCTAACTTGTGTTTATCTATAATGTGTATGTTGATACTATAGCCTGCGTCCAGACCCCACCCGATAACAGGCTATTGATACTAGGGCTTAAAACTCTTTCTTGCCGGCTGAAAAACATCCAAAATTGAACCACCTCAATTGTTCTATTATGATATCTCTGGAAATAACCATAACTGTTGCGAAACCTATACATTTTCTGAAAGCCCAACAAACCGGCTTTTACCAATGCGTTTAAATTCCCCGAACAAGACACATTATGTTAATATAAATTAGCATTAATTATCATAAATTAGGTTGAAAAACTTCCATTTTTCTAGAAAAGGCCATCTTGCAACGCCCGCGTAACATGAAACTTCATAATGCCACCAATCACACAGTTTTTCAGTATGAAATCAAACTTGGCGTGTGAGTGGATCTCATATGCCTGGCGCGCTTGTCGATTTTCAATTTTTAATCTTGCGTTACCGTGTGCCGTGTTTTTCGATTCGCGACTTCATCAGTCTTCTAGGCCATTGATTTTGACTGGGCCGGACAGGAAGAGATAAAGGGTTAAACGTTAAGTCACATACATGTACATTATTATATATAGCGTATACAGCTAAATGAATTAACGTTGTCCTCGACAAAGCTAAAAGGTCAAAGCCAAACGCGAAAAGTATACCATAATAGCGACAAGTTTTAATTTAGTTGTGTCGAAATTCTCCATTGAAAATTGAAATACAGGGGAGACTTGCAGCCAAGAGCTAAAAGTTTGAAGGAAATCATACGTTTCGCGCTTGGCTTTGACCTTTTAGCTTTGGCCTTTTAGCTTTGGCCAGTAGCTTTGTCGAGGACAACGTTAATTCATTTAGCTGTATATACAGTGTACATTAACATCAACATCAAGTTCGATTTCTTATTATAGCATGATTCTCATGGAAGTGGAATAGATGATATCATATCATCTGTGGCGACGTTCCAGTAAGTATACAACGAGCCATTCAGAGACTCGTGTGCATTAAGTCGGATACAGTAAAAACCCGTGAGTAAGAACCTAGTTTTTAAGAACCTGTTAGGCTAAAATTTGCCAGTTATACCCCCTCTATACAGGAACCTGTTTAGCCTAAAATTTGAAACAGGTTCTTATTTTCTAAAATCTATATAAAAAGATGTGTACACTTGGGTGAATAAGATACAGATCAACATTTTTGGGGACACAGGTGCCTTCCCAGCGGGCAAAAAGACGTCGATTCAACGTTGAAACGACGTCGCTCTTCGACGTCGATTCGACGTTGAAAAAAGGTTGAAAACGCAAATTGGATCGACGTTGTTTTTACGACGTCGAAACAACGTCGTTGAACGACGTGAAATCGACGTCGATTCTGATTTCGAAGATTTACAAATTTGTTGAGCATGCAGACTGCAGTATTACAAGTAAGAACAGAACAAAACTTTTCTCAACTAGACATAAAATATATGTTTAATAACTTGCACAGTACTCGACGATTCACAAAGAAAGTAAAAAAGGCAATAATACGATTTACAAAGAAGGTAAAAAGTCGTATGGCATTCAGACTTAAAAGCGGCGGCTATAGCCGACAGCAGCATGAACGTAAACCTTAGGCCAAAAATTCTTGTTGACAGGAATTAAGACAGGTTTCTTCAAAAACAGATGGGTTCTTGAAGCATAGTACTTGTCCCTGATCGCCGACAAAGTCTTCGAACCGAAGGACACTTCAAATCCAACTACAGTTACAGTCCGTTGCTGACTTTTTTCCTGTCGCTGCATCGCATGTCTGAGTTGATATAAAGTAGGTTCGGCTTTTATACATTACAAAATAAAGTAAGAAACTATAGCATTTTGACTCGTCTGGGTTCGATTCGTCTGTTTCCGACGTCGATAAAACGTCGAAAAGCAGACGTCAAAACAACGTCGATGTTTGGTCGTGAACCGACATGATTTGACGACTCGATATCGAATCAATTCAACGTTGAAACAACGTCTGTTTCCGACGTCGATAAAACGTCGAAAAGTAGACGTCGAAACAACGTCGATGTTTGGTCGTGAACCGACGTGATTTGCGACTCGATATCAACGTCAATTCAACGTTGAAACAACGTCTGTTTCCGACGTCGATAAAACGTCGAAAAGTAGACGTCGAAACAACGTCGATGTTTGGTCGTGAAGCGACGTGATTTAACGACTCGATATCGACGTTGATTCAACGTCGAAAGAACGTCTGTTTCCGACGTCGATAAAACGTCGAAAAGCAGACGTCGAAACAACGTCGATGTTTGGTCGTGAAGCGACGTGAAATTCAACGACTCGATATAGACGTCGATTCAACGTCGAAACAACGTCTGTTTCCGACGTCGATAAAACGTCGCAAAGTAGACGTCGAAACAACGTCGATATGTGGTTGATCGACGTCGCGACCCGATTTCGACCGAAAATCGACGTCGAAACAACGTCGTGTGCCCGCTGGGTTATTACTCCAATTTAATACAATGTAAATGCCAATGTTGAAAATCAAATAGAATTGTTATTGTTGTAATTACACATAAATACTGTAACTGTATATATATTGTTTATACAGTATATCAGCATATGGAATAGTCTGTTTTTTCATGAATTTCTTTATAAATACTTACATGGTATGCAGATGTTATATTATAAGGAATACAGGCTGAATAGTGAATACCACTAAATTCTATTAGCTATATACAATGTATTTTTTTCTTTAGAAAGTAAGAACCTATTTAAGAACCTAAATAGCCTCAATTTGTGCTAAGTACCATTTATATAAGAACCTGTTTAGGCTAACTTGGGAAAACGCAGGTTCTTATACTCGCGGGTAGTAGTAGTAAAAGGCGGGTTCTAGCCCATTTGCCCCCCCCCTCCCCCATTTCTCGAGTATCACTTTTTTTCCCTGATTAAATCCTGATTAAATAGTCACCCCTCCTCAAAACCTCCCTTTTTTTTCGAGTAACAAAACTTACAAGGAAATTAGACGGGACTTTTCATTCTCTCGACGCCCCACCCCCTTTTCTTTTGATTGTCAATCAAAACTTTGGTCAGCGGTTATCAAATAGACCCCGAACTTATGCTAATTAGCGATGACGTCATTGCCCCCCTTTCTTTTTGATTGACAATCAAAACTTTGGTCAACTCACTCGTCTTCGAATATCACCTCCGTCATGATCTTGTAGTGACCTAGTGCCAGCGTGTTCACTCCATCGGGTAAAATATACCGTTTGTCGTCATTGCTACTCAACGCTGTCTTGTTCACAGTCTCTGTGTAAATCTCGTGTTTCCTACTTCTGAACGTGTTCATTGATCTCATTTGAGGCTTCCCGGAGAAGAGACAGTTTTTATAGTCGTCAAAAGTTATCGAACTCTTCACTACACCCTTCTTAACACCCTTACATTTCTTCTCCTCTCCCCTCAGTGTTTTGCACGCGTATAACTTAGATCTCAACCCCACGAACTCCAAGACTTGTTCTCCAGAGTTCTCGTCCTTCATCATCCCCAACACCTTCTTGTTAAACCCAACTGGGATGCAAGAGGGGTGGTCTTTTTCATAGGCAGATGTGTCAAACCTAGCCTCTACATCTGCACTGATGTCTTTGTAAAAGTCGTCTGTGTGAATCTCATACATGAGAGAGTCTGTGTCTGTGAAGAGTAACTTTGCCTTGTTTCCGTATTTTGGTTTGATGTAGTCGTAGTGGAACTCGTACATCAGCGTCTTACTGAGATCCAAGATACTCATCCCCAGATACACCGGCTTGTTGAACTCTACCTTGGTCCTCTTCATATGGACGGCTATCAGGTTCTTGTCAAAGATGGTTCTGTGGTGGAAGTTTGGCTTTGCGACTAGTTTCCTCATCTTCTCTCTACTTGTCACTAACTGTATGTCTACTCTATTCCTTATGTTCTCCATGGTCTTTCCAAAGACGCTGTTGTTCATTAGCTTGAAGAAGTCCTGTTCGAAAGCGTTCTTCGCCTGTGTCCTCAGGTTTGTGTTTAGTTCAATGTAGGGTTTCATCCAAGCGGATTCGTCAAACGAGATCCCACGATGAGTCTTAGTTAGTTTCATCCCAAGTTTAAGGTACATTTCTAGATTCTTCTTGTGAAGAACGTATTTAGTCTTGTTGTTTAGGTTTGGGATAAGCTTTTCTATACCATTCACCTTTACTCGTTCAGGAGCTAGAGGGTACTCGTTGTGAAGGTCGTGTAGTTCCTCTGGATACTCCAAGTCTACTTCCAAGATACAAGGTACGTCTCGCCAGTTTTTCAAGTCTGTCATCCATTTAAGGTTGCCTATTGGGAGAAGTAGACTCATTGCCCACCCATAGAGGTTGTTCGCGTCTAGGTAGGGAAGATAGACACTTGGTTTAGTCATGTCGTATTCGTAGAGACCGATGAGACCTTTTTCCTTAAGATAGTCCATATACTTATTATTTGCCTTTGCGTGTCTTTTCATTATAGTACTTGTTCCACCGCGAATTCCAGCCTCGACCATCAACAGCATGTCTATGTCTGTCAACAGATCTAACTTTATCCCAGTGATCTTTAGTAGCGCGTCCCAACTTAGTCCGGGTGAGGTGTAGTAGAAGGCTGGGTCCAACCCATAGTGGGTTTTACACACTCTCCTAAATTTTTCAAAGACGTCTTCAAGCAACATCACGTCCGTTTTCAAGTATAGGTCGTGGTACTCTCTCATAGTCGTCATGCTAAAATGTTTCCACACGTTTCTTGCGTGGTTGTACTCGTCGTCAGTGATATCACTGTCCGTGAGCTTGGAGTAGAACTTGTCTTTAGGTGGTAAGTTTTCCTCGTCAAGCCTCTTCAATCCAGTCATATACTCGTATGGGTACACACCCTTCTTACTCACGAGGTCGAAGTTTTCACCAAACACCCTCTTTGTCGTTGTCAAGTCCGTCTTGTCGAGATTCTTAACTAAACTATCTAGGCTACTAGCCATGAATTTAAAGCTGTCTAAGAATCTAAGTTCCCTTGTGATGTTTTTCTCCTTGCCAGTCTCGTCTGTGTAAGAATCTACGATCACGTTTTTGCTGAACGAGACGTACTTTTCCTCATTGTTCGGAATACATGTGATTTTTCCCTCAGTCACACCTAGACTTTTCACGAATAAATGCGCGTCATAGCCAGACAGGTTGTGAAATATAACAGGTATGAATTTTGGTAGTCTATATTTTAGGTTACAAGTGCTATGTGCGGCACCGCGAAACTTCCCTGTCAAGTGACAGTGGTCACGTACTTTGTAGTCTGGTTTACCACTCTTATTTTCCTTAGACCAGTCTTCCTCGCATAACCAACACACCTTAGTATTTTCATACATCTGCTTGTCTTGCGCGGTGAACACCATTGGTTTGACGACCTTGAACTTGTTGTATATGTTCTTTGTCGTCTCCTCAAGACTCCTCATGAAGATCTCTCCCAGATTTTCATCGTCTTTAGTTTTGGTAAATAGGTGTGGCTCTTCCCAGTGTAGTGTGTCGTCGAAGCACTTCAGGTGGTAACAGAAACCTGAGGGCGTGTGATGTTGGTACTGTGTTGTTGAGCTTTTCTTTGGGTTGTTGGTAGGTCCCTCAATAGGTTTGAGAAAGGACTCAAAGTCGGCGTAGATGACAAAAGGTACGTCTTGTGTTTTATAGTAGTTTTTGAACTCCAAGGTAGACCCATACTTTGGCATCTGGGTCCTAATGGTGTCCACGTTAGAGCAGTACTCGTCGTGTTTTTCTAGACTCTCCAATGTCTTGAAGCTGTTAATACATCTGTAGCAGAAGTGTCTCTTTCCTTTGTGTTTGTTGATCTTGCTGGAGACCATTCTGCACATGTTTTTGATCCAAGTGTAGTGAGAGTTGACTTTGTCACCCTCACCCTGTTCCGTAATGTGTAAGAGGTTGATCGTCTCGCGTCCGTTCCCTTGGACAAGGAGAGGGTAGACACCAGTCTCAAACTCATAGGCAAACACATTTGTGGAAATGTTGTTCCTTTTGCTAAACTTTTCAATGTCTTTCAAAGGTGTGGGGAACGTGACGTCTGTCCAGTCAAACTTCTTGGAGAACTCTCTCGTAGCCTCGTCGAGTCTCTCTGCGTGTTTTCTCTCCTCCATCATCGCCACAGTCACACTCCACTTGAAACACTCGTTGTCGTTTATGTTTTGGACGTTGATGATGGCTTTCTTTTTAACCAACGCGTCTGGTGTAGGAATGTAAGACGACCCACTAATTGGCGTAAACGTGTCAATGAGCACTTTAAGCTTTTCAACGCGTAGTACTCGCCAACTACTCCCTCTTTTCAAGTATGTCGCAAGACTTTCCAAAATCTTTCCCACCATTTCGAGGTAGGTCTTGTCCAAGTCAGTTCCAGGTACCACGATAGTTGTGAGTGAGTGAAAATGTGCAGTTACCTCTACATCTCCATCGTCTGTTGCTCTCACCATGACACACTCCAAGATGAGTTTGGTTTTGTGTCCCTTTCTCTTTTCCACTTCGTAACTCCAAAGATCAATCACAGGCGCCTTTGTGTTTTCCAAAAACGTCTGTGGACCAACTCCCTCAGGTGCGTCGATCGTGAATGTGTCTGAGAAACCATAAAGTGCCGTCTCTGACCTATGAATGACTTGGTCCTCGGCGTCATAAAATACGTCTTCTGGTGGCTCTTGCGCGTCATGAAACACGTCTTCAGGCTCAACCGTCTCAAAGAGTGAGGTTATCCTTTCTCTTAGAGAAGTGAAGGCAGAGGTAACCCCTTTTTTTATCGACTCTGGTGTGTGGTCAACAAACCAGTTGGTCCATTTGCTAAGTTTAGCTCTAAAACTGTTCATTCTTTAAAGAGTTGGTTATGTCTTTAAGCCTCATATGATTTTTGAGTGGAAAAATCAAATGCGTAGTGATCTCACTCTTTACGAAACGTGTACGAAATCTCCTCCACGACTAGACTTTTTCCTGTTTTTATCCGGTAAGTGATAGACCCTGGGAAGAGACTCAGACTTTTTGCTAACGCGGTGATACTTTTAAACTTTGTCTCCTCTCCAGTGGTCGTGTTTGTCTTGACCACAACCTGGGCGTGTTTCTTTCTCTTACAATGGTCGTATTTCTTTGGGATATCGATAGGTTCCATCCCCAACGCTGCTAGAATCTCACAATGTTTTGCCTTTTGTTTTAGCCTAACACCTCGCTCTCTCACGATGACTTTTAGTTCCCTGGTAGTTAGATAGTTGGTACTTGCTTTTGTGAGTGACATGTTTTTGTTGGTGTGTTGGCTATCTTTAGATCATAATTGACACTACCTTATATCCAACCCACCCAACACCAACGGCCACCACCCCTTCTGACACCGACAAGTAGTCCTCCATCTTTGGTGATGGTGTGTAGTAGTCGCTAAGCTCTGGTTCCTTGTGGAACTTCTCGGTCTCGCGAAGCGTAGCGTAAAATGCGTCAAGAGTCGCGTTTGTGTCGTTTATGTTGTGATTTGCGTCCGACAAGGCGAGACGTAATCGTGAAAGTTTGTCTCTGTGAGCTACCTCTTCCTCGTTCCACAACTCCCTGTCCCGTGTGAGTTTCTCCATCGCGAGGTTGTGACGACTGATTTCTTTACTATATTCGTTTCCCTCAATGTGTTTAAAAAGGAACCCCGCTCCTGCAAACGCAAGTGCGTTGAAAAGTCCTCCTATCATCATGGCCATTTCTTTATCTTAGTGTCTAAAAAATTTTTTAGTAACTTTTGGGTATAGAGGGTAGAGAGGTAACAACTTTAGTAGCTTTTAGGTAGAGAGGTAGCAACTTTAGTAGCTTTTGGGTAGAGAGGTAGCAATTTTAGTAACTTTTGGGTAGAACCGAACAAAAATCTTGGAGGTAAAGATAAAGATGGAGACTATAACAGCTCAAAAACCTGAGAAAGCAAAAGATCCAAAGAGGGTCGAGCGGGGAAAACTTGCCGCGATCAGCAAAGCTGCGAAAGCAAAGAAAGTTCAAGAGAGACTTGAACAAAGCGAGGGACACCAATCACAAGAGAGCAACCAACTCATTGGTCAGCTTGGATACGTTGTTGGAGCGATTGGTGTTGCTGGAGGGTTGTACTTTTACTTCAAACGTGATGACAAGCCTTCCTCAGATCACCAGGAGGCCAACGCTCCGTCGGTGACTCCGTTGTGTTCAGACCAGGTCGACGATTGTTCCGACCTTGAGTCTTTTGATTAGAAGAAACTTTTTTTCTATAATAAAAGGATGACAGATCGAAAAGAAATCATGAACGAGGTGTACGACACTCTGCTCTACACCGCCGCAGGAGTTGGAATTAGTATGGTGTCGAAGAAAGTTCTTGGAGAATCTTTCAGTACGCCAACTACTCTCATAGGAACATTGAAACTCGCAGTCGCAATCAGCGCTGGAACGATCGCCGTAAAGTATGCACAACAGAAGAAACTAATCCCAGACGACCCTTTCAAGTAAGTTGGACGTTTTATAGTCACTCGACTATAAAACCACTTTGTAACCTCAATAAACTGTGTCGTACGCCTCACCTGGTTTGGCTCGCGCAGCTCTTTCCAACCACCACTGTTTTTCTTCACTTTTTGTTCGCTTGAGAGGATTTGGCGTCTCGTCCTCTGACTCGATGGGATATTCACCATCTGACTCTGACTCTGAGAGAATTTCTTCCTCCGACTCTGACTCAATGACAAATTCCCTCTCCTCCATTACAGCGGTGGCTGTTTCACACTCAGGCTCTGGCTTTCGGCGGGCCAAGAGACGTTTCATCCCCATCTTGCTTGGCTCCACGACTGCCTCGTACAACTTGACTTGCAAGGAGATTCGAGCACCAATGAAGATGGACTCGATCTTCACTGCACCGCTTGCGTAGCAGTGTTTTCCCATTAGTGACTGAGCCTCCACCGGTTTGTCGTCAAGGTCAAAAAACTGCGTAAGGAACTTGTCTTGCTTCTTGTGGTAGATAAGTTTTGTGTATAGCGTCGGACCACGACCTGGGACCCTTCGAAGAACGGTTTTCCCAGTACTCTTATCCTCAATCTTCTCTGTTTTCCAATAGAGGGGGTTTAACCCACCCTTGGACTTGGTAAGATCATTGTGTTCCAACTCAAATCTGTCAATCTCTTCACGGTTTTTGACCAAGTGGTCGATGCAATGGTCAACGATGGCGTCAAAGGTGTTAATCCAAGTCTCCTCTTCCTCTGTGGCCCCATCGCGGTTCCACAAACACAGAGGGAATGTGAAACCAGTGACTTTACCAGTCTCTTGACTAGTGTTCTCCGAAACTCCAAACGAGTACAGGCGCTCAGTGGGGATGATGAGTTCACCCTCCGTCCCGTCCTCGTTGCGAGTAGAAATGTTGATTCTCTTGAACTCGATCTTTGGTTTGCTGTCTGGAATCTCTCCCGAAACAGGGTCAGAAAAGATCATGTGTTCTTTTGGGTCATAACCCTTTGCGGGTGTAAGTTGCGTATTCTCGGTCATCTCTTTCTACCCCATCGCGACTCCTTAAGCCATTTTCAATTTCGACTTTTCTCCGCAAACCCTTCAAGTACCTCTTCCAACCATCGGCCATCACCTTTTTGACCCGAGGACGTGTGTCTATCATCTCCTTTTTCTTCTAAACTCTTTTTTTTTTTTTAAGAAATGTTGTACTCCAACATCATGCTCTTGTTGATCCTTGAGATGTCGTCCGCCTCCAAGAAACCTTTCACAACTTTCAAACCGTAGATCTCACCTGACGTACCTCTCGTTCTTTCCGTACTCGCGAAACGTTCATTAAAGAATATGGACCCGAACGGAGCGCCAATACTCTTAGTGTTCGCGTTAAAGGCTGAGCGAAACAACACCGTGTTATTCACACGTACATGACTACCTTTCATCAACCAATGACAAGATACGAGATGTTTGTCAGTCCCTACAAGACCGGGGGGTAGTGTACAATTATACTCCTTTACAGGCCATCCCCCACCGTACGATAGTCGATTAGTAAACCCTATTTTGTAACCTATAAATTTATCGTGACTCCCATTGTCGTTACCAACGACGTACCCGTAACCACCGGACGACGGAGTAGCCAACAACTTGAAAACCATAAATATAGAAACATTGACGTTAGTTAGTTGTGGACAGTCAAAGACCATTCTGTTATTACCCAAATTCTTCACAGAGTCAGCGTCGACATCTACGGTGGGACTTTTGAGGTACGTGTTTTGATGAAAACGATATCTTCCGTCTTCTATTTGCTCCACTTTGTTGCTACTTCCAGCGCGATGATAGGTAACCATTGCGTTTTTAACGTTCACGTTAAAAACAGTCTCGTAAGGTCTTGCTTCGCCAAGTCGTTCGTCTTTCTCTCTCTTTGGTTCATCGTGTCCAAGATACAAGCTCATTTATTACAAGATAAATTTACTTACTATCACTCCTACCAACACCTCCAACGAAATGGGAAGCAACGAAGTCGATGGAGTCGTGGGTGTGTTCGGAGGAGTTGTTGTCTCTTTCACATTACCTTTTGCTTTGTGCTTTGCGTCGGGAAGTTTCTCTAAATGTTCTCCACCACTAGAGTGAGTTTTCACCGCATCCTTAGGCTTGGAGAAGTTGAGCCCACTATTGTACCCAAATTTCATGTTCGTCTCTGTCGACTCTCTGAGTAGGTTGTTGTACCCTGGAATAGGTGTTTTCAACAAAACCATGCTGCGTGGTATCAACCACGTGTTCGGTGTGACTGCCATGTCCAACTTGACGTTCGTGTCCTTGATAGACCTATTCATGAGGTTTATCCACACGCTAGGTGAGTACTGGACGACTGCATCCTCCACAATGTTCCTAAAGACTTGTTGGACTTCACGAGCACTTGCACGACCACCGACTATCGACTGCTTTGCCTTTGCTTGCGCACCCAACAGCGCGTACACATAGACCTCTATGGACTGGTTGAGAAGCTCTTGACCCAACTCTGTTATCCCGTTACTCACTCGAGGGCAGTAGCGTTTGTAGTCTCCTTGCAAGTCCTTGATAATGCTTACCCAGTTACCACCGAGCGGTAGGTGCGACCTCAAAACTCTCCAGTCTGGTATGTATAATCTGAGAATGTTGGCAATGTCTACACTGCTCTTATCAAGACGAAACATGACCCTCCTCATGGTAAAGTACATGTGAAACCTCATGAGACTCGTGATCTGCTTTGGGACGTCAGGGTTTGGTGTAAGGTTTTGTAGTGAAACACCTGATCGGTACGTGGCTATGTACATCGCAGCGATAGCTTGGTAATAGCTTTTGGATAAAGTCCACACTGTATTGATCATACTCCCCTCTGGTCCATCCTGATAATATTTTTTCGTGTCTATCACTATCTTTGGTAGACTAGATGAAAAGTAGTTCTTGTCATCGACGTATATGTTAAAGTCGTTGACTGGGTAGTTGAGTGTGTACGGCGGGTACGTAACGTCAGACGTACCAGCTCGCTCCGTGTGGATAAGTTTTTGCACTGTTCCACCACTGTTCCATATTCTCGGGAAGGGTGTGTTGTTGTGAAGCCATTTCCACATGCTTTGGTCATTCTTGAACGTGGTGCTGGTAATGTCAGTCGAGATTATGTCACTATTTCGAAAGTATATATCCACTCTCGTTACATCACCTTCTTGTGTTTGAACTGGGTCAAACTCGAATTTGTCCATCGTCGCGTGTGGGTACCTCTTCATGAAACCCGACTTTGCCTTCTGAACAGCGATCTTTGTGTTCCTTATCACCTTGTCGTAGTTCTTTCCGTAATACGCACGTATCGCGGACTCTATTGGAGTTGTCATTTTATTTGTATCTCTAAATAAAATGGTAAAACTATCAGTGTTCCTCGAGAACGGAAAGAAAACAGTCGCGTTGAACAGGAGTTTGATACTCCCAAGAGGTTCATCCCTGACCGTAAAGTCAGCTAGCGTGTTTTGGAACTACAAGAACGTGGTCAAAGACCACAACGACCACATTCTCTTCAACGGAGTAAAACACACGATACCCGAGGGTTACTGGACTTTTGAGGATCTTGCGGCGCGCTTCGCGGATGACGAAGACGTGAAAATAACGCTCACACACAACGTGTATGACCATACCTGCACACTAAAGACCCTCCGCCCAGCAAAGCTATACAAGTTTGGTGAGCTGCTGGGTTTCCCAACAAACACCACAATGGGAGCAACAAAGGTGGTTAGTCCCAACAGAATAGACATCAACCGTGGTTTAAGATTCGTGGAGATCCATTGCGACACCCTTGTGGATGAAACCATTGACGTGTCGGGAAAACGAAGTAGCGTCATCGCTGTTCTCCCCATTACATCGGAGACAACTCTCAGTGGAAGTGTGACAAATTTCCAAACGGTCGAGTCAAGTGTCCCCATCCGTAGCGGTACGTACAACACCCTGTCTTTTTACACCAAGACAAACGTGAGTGGGGTAGACAAGGTGGGAGACATTCTGCTGGATATAAACATTCTCTCTAATAAAAAGGATGGACAACGATGTTGTAACTGAACAAAGTCTAAGGGACTTGTACTACAATCCTGTGACTGGTTATCAGAGCAAGGAGAGACTATACCGAAAAGCGCTAGAGGAAGGGCTAAAGGTAAGCAGAAAGTCGGTGAAGGAGTGGTTGGAAAGACAAGATACCTACACACGGTACAAGCCTATCGTGAGGCGACACAAGTTTCGAAAGACATGGGTGTCAGGTCTCGGTGAGCAAATCCAACTCGACCTTGTTGACATGGGAAAATTCAAGGATACGAACAATGGTTACTATTGGATTCTCACGTGCGTCGAGATTCTCAGTCGCTACGCCTTTGCTATCCCCGTGTACCGCAAAGACACGAAAAACATGACAAAAGCCGTGGACAAGTTGCTTCGCCAGTTCCACACGAGATTTGAGATCTACCCCAAGCTTGCGCAGTTCGACGACGGACTCGAGTTCTACAATGTAGGCGTGAAGAGACTGTTGGAGGAGCGTGGGGTCACATATTTCTCGACAAAGTCAGACAAGAAGGCAGCTGTGGTGGAAAGGTTCAATAGGACTCTGAAGACGAGCATGTGGAAATATTTCTACAACAAGGGGACGTACAAGTGGGTAGACGCTCTGGACGATCTCGTCGCAAACTACAACGACACAAAGCACAGTAGCACTCTCATGAAACCAACGAATGTGACCAAGGGTAACGAAAGTCAGGTGTGGACGACACTCTTTGGTCATGACTTTGGTGAGTTTCCTCTACCAAAATTTAGACTTGGGCAAAAGGTGAGAATAAGCAAGTACAAGAGTATTTTCACCAAAGGATACGAGGCAAACTTTTCGGAGGAGATCTTCTCCGTGAGCAAGGTGGTTCGTGGAGATCCAAACGTCTACGTTCTCAGCGACGAAAGCGGGGAGGACGTTATCGGGACGTTCTACGAGGAGGAGATGTCTGCCGTCGAGAAGACAGAGGACGCCACGTATCGTGTCGAGAAAGTCTTGAAGAGAAAGAAGAAGATGGTCTTGGTCAAGTGGGCTGGATACGACGCAAAGCACAACTCATGGATTCCTGAGAGCGATATGGAAAAATTGTAGCTTTAGATAAAATGGCTGAAGGAGGTGAAGACAACTTTGAGATGGAGGAGAGATTTCCAGAATACGACAAACTAGACGCTGAAGAACTCGACACAAGTCTTTTTGAACTTAATGAGAGTCTAGTGAGTGGTGATAACCCACTAGTCATCGAACGGATCACGTACATCGATCGGCTTCTTTTAGGCAGAGACGTAGCGGAGACAAGTTTTGGAGGGACTGACCCAGCGAGCGACGTGTTTGTCCAAGTGGACAAGTATGTCCAAGACTCCCGTGAGGGAAAGAGAATCAGTCCTCACTCGGAGAGTATTATCGAACTAAGGAACAGAACCACCATCAGAGATGGGAAAGTCTTTTTCAAAGAAAAACTAAGATCCGGTGGGTACTCAACTGTTGAGAGAATAGTCCTCAATAGTGTCGACGGGTCGTACGTCAAAAACACAGCAAAAAGGAACTCTAACGCTGTGTTACAATTTGAGAAACTCGTTGACTTTGCAGTGGGCGAAACGGTCACGAGTGATGAGTTACCGATGACTCCTGTCTTTGATCAGGTGACGATACCAGAGGATGTTCTCGGTAGGCTTAGTGAGGAGGATAGACGTGTAGTCAATGGTGTGTTGAAACCATCAAACACGATACTACCTGAAAGTAGGATTGGTAACCGAGGAGCTATTCAACTCATAATTGACGACTTTCGTGAGCGAGCAAATGTGAATTTTGATCGAGCAAAAGAAACTGATGAGGTTGATCTTTTTCGAAAGTCAAACGATGAAGATTTGGTGGCGGACGCATTCACTCGACAGCGAGTCATAGAGGAGACACGGGCAGAACAAGAGAGGGATGTGACACGTCTTGAGAAGTTCAAAGAGTGGATAAAGAAGAACGCGTTAAGTCTATCTGCAATAGGGATCACTGTGGCTGGGTTAGTCACAACTATTATCGTTGGAGCGAGAGGTGCCATCGCGAAAGGAGCTGGCGCTGCGTTGTCGTTCGCAAAGGCGATCAAAAACGCAATTGAAAAGCTAGGTCCATGGGCGGTGGGGCTCGCCAACTTTGTGTACACTGTGCTGAAAGCTGGCGCGAGTGGTCTAGCTTTTCTCGCGAGGAACCTGTACATCGTTGTTATCGCTCTGGTCTGGTTGGCCATGGAGTGGTATCGAAAAAACAAAAAATGATTTTTTCTAAAATATAGGGAGAAAACGTAAAAATGACCGCGAACGGAACGATTTATGTGATATATAACACAGTCGACTCTATGATCTACATTGGTTGCACGTTCAAAACTGTCGAGGAGCGCCTCGCGGGACACAAAAGGTTATCTAGAGTTGCGTCTCGACAAAACACAAAATTGTACAAAAAGGCCGTCGACGTTGGTTGGTGTAATATGAGAATCTCCGAGATGGAGAAGCTACCTTGCTCTAAAGTGGAACTTAGAATTTTGGAAGGATCATACATACGCAGGTTAGTCCCAGAGCTCAACACGTTCAAAACTGGACTGTACTACGACAAGGATGGAGTGTTCGACGAGAAAAAGTATCAAATGGAATACTACCAAACTAACGTGGACAGTATCAAAGAATATCAAAAAGCGTACCGTCAAACCAACGTGGACAGTATCAAAGAGTATCAAATAGAATACTACCAAACTAACGTGGACAGTATCAAAGAATATCAAAAAGCGTACCGTCAAACCAACGTGGACAGTATCAAAGAGTATCAAAAAGAGTACTACCAAACTAACGTGGACAGTATCAAAGAATATCAAAAAGCGTACCGTCAAACCAACGTGGACAGTATCAAAGAGTATCAAAAAGCGTACCGTCAAACTAACAGAGAGAGAGCTCTTTCGAAGTCTAGAGAAAAAGTCGTCTGTGTGTGTGGTAGAGAGGTTAGTCGCAAAAACCTGTCAAAACATAAGAAGACAAGAGTTCACATCAAAGCCGTTGGCGAGTAGACCTACAACTTTTCGTAACCTTGGTGGTTACGAAATCTTTGACACACTAATAAATGAGTAAACTGATCACAGCTATCGCGGAAAAAGTCGGTGAGGTCAAAGTCGCGCTTGAGAAGTTTGGGAGAAACCTTTATTTTCTAATTGTTGGAGTGTTATTTCTTTTAAAAAATTTTTCATCTAATAATAAATGAACAAGGATCTGTCTCACCACGCGAAAAAGACTAAATTGTCTACCATCGTTGGGTCACGTACGCGACATGTCGTGACGATGAACCCGAACAAAGCCAACCCAGGGGAGTCTCTCTACATCAATATTCCAAAGCTGAAACCAGACTCTTGTCTGGTCCCAGGGAGCTTGAGCATCTTGTTCGACTTTAAGAACGCCAACGCCAAGAGTTGTTTTAAGAACAACCTGTCAAAACTTTTGCAAGACCGACTCACGGTCAACATGGCTGGAGAGGTCGTCTACGACAATGTGGGCGAATCAACTATTGAGGTCTACAAGGACCTTTGGAAACCAAAGATTGAACGAGACGAAATGGTTGAAGTAGGAATAGCAGGAGAGAACTTGCGAAAGCTTATCTCCAAGGACGATAGTGGAGCTACGAGTGGAGACGCCTTGAAAGTAGCCGACGCACTCATGTATAGTGTGTTTGGAACAAAACAAAAGATCTCCCTCGACAAGATTTTAGGAGACTCTGGGTTATACGCTCCGTACTCGATGAGCAACAACCTACAGTTCGTCATTACTCTACCCCAGGCTACCGACATCATGGTCGCACAATCTGGTAGTGCCGTTGGTGGGTACTCTCTTGAGAATTTGGAACTCGAGTACGAGACCATTGACAACATAGATCTGGCCAGCGAGATCACTAGTCATTATATGGTCGGACGATCGCTCCCATACGAGCATGTCACACTCTTGAAAAAGAGTCCTTGGGGAAAGGGGGAGACACTGATCAACGAGAACATTAACCTTCCCCGAAAACATATGAAGGCTGTGGTGATGGTGTTCACCAAGGTAACGACCACCAACTCGGAAGAGTTCGTCTACCCCAACATCGACAATGTGAAAGTCACCATTGAAGGTGTTCCCAACGAGGTCTACAGCCAGGGGATCCCCAAGTCACGGTACTACTCTGAAGCCGAACGCCTATTTGGGCAAGTCGACCAAAGCGTCACACACCGGAAATTCTACAAAGACAAGTTCGCGTTGGTGGTGGACTTGCGGAGCACAAGTGACCAAACGGTTCATGGGTCAGGGAAAAGAATAATGAACACACAAAGTGGTATATTGCTCGAGATTACGAAACGGGTGACAGCCACCGACTTGATCTGTAACATCTTTGTACTGTCGGACGCACTGTTGAACATTACGTCGGGAAACCTTAAAAGTATCCAATACTAAAGATGGACACTCCATTCAATATGATGATTGTAGGTCCAACCTATTGCGGAAAGACCTACTACCTTCTCGAGATGTTGGGAGAGAGACTTAGAGGAGTGTTCGACTACATCGTTCTCCTTTGTCCAACCATTCTCTATAACACGACCTACCACAATTGGAAACACTTCCACGACAAGGACTTTGTCGTTCTCCCCGTGGAGCAGGAGAACGTGAACGACATGCTGAAGTACGTGGTCAACACGTACACCAACACAAATACACTAATCATTCTCGACGATTGCGCGAGTGGGCAAGACGTGAAGAACAGGACAAGCGAACTGGTGAAACTGGGTTACTCTGGTCGCCACTATGGACTATCCACCATTGTGCTAACCCAGCAGATGACTAGTATCGCAAAACCCTACCGAGAGAACATCTCGAGAATCACGAGCTTCCACAACACAAACAGAAAAGACATGCTGGAGCTGATCAACGACTATTTGAACGGTGTCTCCAAAGAGGACGTAGCGTGGATAACGAAAGAGCTGAGGGAGAAGAAACACGCGTGTCTAGAAATAAATCTCAGACACCCCTACGGACACGAAATAATTTCTCCACCACAATAAAGAATGAACCCCGAAGACTTGGTAAACGATGGGCGAAGCGATGCGGAGGAAGTGGTGAAGGACGCGGACGGTGCGGAGGACGTCGCGAAAGACGTGGATAAGAAGAGAGAGGAGCTCCTACTTTTGGCAAGCGATGGTGAGATCAAAAAGAGCGAAGCGTACGTTAGGAAAGCAAACGCAAAAACCATACTAAAGTTATACACAGAGTATGAAGCCGACGCACTAGAGAAGAGTACCGTGGTCTTGTGTGACTTGTTTTTATCAAAGTTTTCCGCGATGATGGGTGGACTCGACGCGGTGGAGAAGCCAGAGGAGATGGAGAAAGAGTTGAAACGCGACCCTTATCTCAACAAAGATCTGAAAAAACTCATGTCTCACATTGTACCCATGGTACCATTCCTTGGACTTTTGTCTGGTGGACTCACAGTGGGAACACACGTGTACGGTCACAAAAATAAGGAGGAACCAATTTAAAAGGGACATGTTTCGTAGTAAAGATGGACGAGTTAGGACCAGAGAAAAAGTTCAGAGACTTGGGAACTTTTTCACTCTTTAACCAAGCTCTGGTCGAGTACGACGCAAGAGCCGCGGACCTCAACCAAGGAGAAAGGAGCGGTTGTCTTCACGAGTCTCGAGAAGAGTACCACAATTTCACAATGGTTTGTGACGAGTGTGGACTCGTTCTACCACGTACGGAGGAAGATCCCATGTACGTCCCTTTGAACCATGAGACGTACGGCATGAACAACATTAGGAGTTACAAAAGAGACTCTCGCTGGGCAAACTCAAACAACCGCCTTAAGAGTTTCGACAATCTATTGGCAAAAGTGAGAAAAAAGATCGACACAAGCAGGCACGACCTCTCCAACGTGTTGAGTGACTTTTGCGCTTTGGAAAGAGAATTTAGCGATGGGAACGACTCAAACAAGAGGTTTTTCAACGTCAACTTTGTCTTGCAAAGACTCTTGGAACGTTACGGTGTGCATGTGGGAAGAGAGGAGGGCGTAAAAATCCCAAAGAAGAACGACAGACTTGACGAGTTTGATAGGTGTTTTAATAAATGGCTGAGCTATCATGGAACAAATACCACGACAACCTTCTGAAAAAGTGGGCAGAGATGTCAAAGACCTATTCGATCATGCATTCCCTTTGTGCCCAGTACTACTCGAAATGGCACGACAGACTGGGTATCCCAGTTGTTGTCCTTGGGGGTGTAACTGCCTCGTCGATCTTCTCTTCAGCTTCGCCACAGGAAGACTACCACAGAATATGGACTTATATCAACGGCGCTTTGGCGTTGGTTGTAGCGGCGTTGGCCGGAGTCAACAACTTTTTGGGTACGGTCGAAAAGACGACGAAGCACCAAAACGCGTCGTTCAAGTACACAAAGATCGCACTGGACATCGACACGCTTCTCTCCTTTAGGCAGGACGAGCGACCCTTTACCCCACAGGAGTTCATACAGTCAAAGAAGCACGAGATGCTAGAGATTCGAGAGAACGTGCCGGAGGTTTTACCTTGGGTGATGGACGACTATCTGAGAAGGTTAGACAGGTCTCTGACGAACACAAAGTCAAAGGTGAACACTTACGTCGTGTCTGGGGGTAGCCAATCGTCTGAAGACACTAGCGACTTCGTCGACGGAGATGTCGAGCGGGGGAGAAAGACGAGCGTAGCGCATCTTGCCGACTTTGTGGACAAGAAGTCGTCCGCAGTGGTTGCCGCCAACGAGAAGATGCAGACAATCCACAGCGACAGTGAGGAGGAGGAGGGGTAGACACCTCGAGGTCTGGTTACATAGTGAAAAAGTCCTTACCAATGTGGTAAGGGCTTGTAAGCGTTAGGGAACTAGTCATCTACCAAAGCGGACTCGGTTAACTCGAGCAATGTTTCAGAAACCACGTCAAGTGACATCAACAATTCATCAATTAACTCGTCTTCATCTAGTTGAACGTTTCTTATCACTCCAAGCACGCACGCGCGAGCGTCTCGCACCAACAAGGTAATATAGGCGATCCCTAACCTTAGGTGCTCTTGGTCTGTGATCTCTTTGTTTGCGACACTAGTCGTGGTCTCTTCGTTTGCGATAATACTTGTGGTCTCTTCGTTTACGTCATTACTTGTGGTCATCATCATGTTTGCCCGTTGTAGCGCGTCATCTCTCTCTTTTTTTTCATTTCCAAAAAAAGTCTAACGACGCCTCTTTTCCAAAACAAAAACACACACCGGCGCGAGTCTCAAAGAGTTTGACCACGTGATCAGACTCTTTGGGGAGAGGAAATGACGTCATCGCTAATTAGCATAAGTTCGGGGTCTATTTGATAACCGCTGACCAAAGTTTTGATTGACAATCAAAAGAAAAGGGGGTGGGGCGTCGAGAGAATGAAAAGTCCCGTCTAATTTCCTTGTAAGTTTTGTTACTCGAAAAAAAGGGAGGTTTTGAGGAGGGGTGACTATTTAATCAGGATTTAATCAGGGAAAAAAAGTGATACTCGAGAAATGGGGGAGGGGGGGGGGCAAATGGGCTAGAACCCGCCTTTTACTACTACTGCGGGTTTTTACTGTACACCAGGAGCTGGTTGTTCAAAGCTGGGGATAACTTTCAATGTTCTATAATCAGATGGACTTATCCAACAGATAAATTCGCTATGGCAATGTTACAGATTGAAAGCATGATTTAAAAATCACTAACTGCGCTCTCTCGGCGAACTATCGTATTTCTTTCTTTTGTAGAAAACCTGGTTTGTCTAGCAAAGGCATGTATAAACTTAAAAAAGAATGTCTTGGTGAATTCAATCCTTTCTTTTATCACTACAATAAAAATGAGCAGTCGAAGGTAACAGATTATTATGATTATTGAAATACTCCATTTTGTCAGTTTGAATGACGTTGCAGTCTGATTTGACGTTGCAGTCATGCCATGATTTGTATTTTCCTTCAAGGCTGAACAATATCAACGGAAGAGGTTTAAAGAAGAAGGTATCCCTGCTGGTATGTTCACCAAAACTACTTTGTGTGGTTATTTGTCTATCAGCTGGGAGATCCTACATGTACGACCCTGAGTCGGACCCCAACTCAGGGTCCTAAAATAATTGAGGAGAAGGTGCTCCCTTTGTTGAATAACATCGATAAAAAAAGACTTGAGCTGTATTTTTGAAGTATCAAGTATTAGCACGGGTGGCTTGTGTTATTAGGGCACTGCCACTTTCCGCTAAGTCAAGCCCGCGGTAGCAGGGGGTTAGTACTTGGATGAGTGACCATCTGGGAATAACCTCGTGTTGATTCGCGAGCTTGAGCTCATATGAGTAGAGTTATTAGTCATTAGTTGATCTCTCCCGTGCTTCAAGGGTTTTCCTCCGGGGTCTCCGGTTTTCCTCCTTCAGTAAAATCAACACTTAGATCTTAGCTGTGCTCCGCGGCGCCTTTGACATACCTTCGACTCGGCCACGTTCGAGCTAAAAAACATTGTTACTGAAATACCCCTGGGGAAGTATCAATAAAGTATGTATGTATTAAATAAGTTTATTTTTTGTAATTCCTGTAGTTTTTGTACCACCGATCCCTGTGCAGTTTTCTCCACTGTTTGCCAATATTGTTGATCTGCTGCGCTGTCAGAAATTCGTCGAGTTGTTGACGATAATTGTTTTGAGAATAAAAAACGATAATCCAAGATCGTGGACCGATAGGATTTTTCACGAGGTATGCTGTGAAGAAATACACACAACAAATACGTCCAACTTGTCTCGTAACATAAACAAATACGTCCAACTTGTCTCGTAACATAAACAAATACGTCCAACTTGTCTCGTAACATAAACAAATACGTCCAACTTGTCTCGTAACATAAACAAATACGTCCAACTTGTCTCGTAACATAAACAAATACGTCCAACTTGTCTCGTAACATAAACAAATACGTCCAACTTGTCTCGTAACATAAACAAATACGTCCAACTTGTCTCGTAACATAAACAAATACGTCCAACTTGTCTCGTAACATAAACAAATACGTCCAACTTGTCTCGTAACATAAACAAATACGTCCAACTTGTCTCGTAACATAAACAAATACGTCCAACTTGTCTCGTAACATAAACAAATACGTCCAACTTGTCTCGTAACATAAACAAATACGTCCAGCTTGTCTCGTAACATAAACAAATACGTCCAACTTGTCTCGTAACATAAACAAATACGTCCAACTTGTCTCGTAACATAAACAAATACGTCCAACTTGTCTCGTAACGTTGCGTTGTGCAAGTTGGTCACAATGTTTTACGTATTATCTTTAATTTTTAGGTCTTGCATCTCATTGGTTTGGCGTTGCACGAAGAGACAAGAAGAAGAGAGAACAAGCAATCTTTTGGATTCTTAAAAGCGGCAAGAGAATGCCGTATTAATGGTGAGCAAAAAACAGTTTCTCTTCCGGGTTGCCTTGAGATACGTTTAGCCCTAGTCTGCGATGGCAGACTGACTTAGTTTGTCGTCTCCGGAAGCGGAAGGTCTTCGGCGTGGTGGAGGGGAATGGTAGTTGCATCGCAGACTAGTTTATCCTGCGTTATTTCTGATTAACAAACACGTCTGTTTTCTTTACATTGGTTTAGAATGTGATACATACAGCTTGGTTGAATGTCTAAAAGCTTTGCAGGGTAACCCAATTGTCGAAGGACACGGTTCACTTCTCCAGTGGACCATTAAGGTAGAGAAGCCCCCCCCTGGATACCAACCTCATAGCTGAATGGGCAACTCTATATAAATAAAGTTTATCGTTCATTAGTCTCGTCAAATTTGAATGTATATATAGTAAATATTTAATAGAGTGAGGATTTACATATAATCCAGAATAATATTTGAGAGAGGCTCAGCTCTTCTTGAAGTGAAGATCTATAGAGATATTTTCTCGTGATTCAGAAGCTTTACAAGAACAAAAACCCTAACCATAACCCAAATAAAAACTCTAGTCCTAACCCTGAAATAAAGGAATACTAACCCTACTTTTAAACCCAACATTTTAATGATGTAATATTCTGTGTCCGGTACACGAAGTAGCAGCCGCATCACAAAAGGCCATTAGGCCCCGTTTACACTATACCGGACGAATTTGGATCCGGATAACATTTCGTCCTGTTAGGCCTTTTGTTTACACTGGGACCTGCTATCCGGACGAATTTTGTACCTGAAAAAAGAAGGTACAGTTTCTGTACCTGTACGGTTCGGTTTCGGTTGCGTACCGGTATAGTGTAAACACTGTAACCGGTACGATTTTCGTACCTTTTGCGAAATTTTACGGATTAGAAGGATTGGGAACTAGTTTTCAACATGTAAAATGGCGACCAAAATGGTGATACACTAGTGAAGTTTTTGTTTGGTGTATTTTTATGTAAAGAAAGCAATTATGAGGTTGACACAAGCTGTTGCCTAGCTTGCCATGTTTCTTGGCATAACCGGCTTACTGACGAAGCTCCATTTTGTGCAGATGGCATTATGTACGGCGAATTATAGAGCAAGGAGATGGAGGTTCATAAACTTGCTAGTGTTGTACCGGTACAATGTGTACCGGTACAATGTTGTACCGGACAAAAATTCGTCCGGTATAGTGTAAACGTGGCCTAAGACGTGCTTGGACCATATTTGGAGCAATCATCCAGAACATATAAACAATGTACACGTTACTTTCTCCTAGAAATTCAATGACGAAATTTCTGCACATGACAATCCAGGTGGACCGCCCGCAGTGGTAGACGTACCTATGGATACTTCAGAAGAAGTTAAAGATGATCAAGAGAAGTTATTAAGACAATGTCTTGCTGAAAAACGCCGCAAAAGAGTACTGATGCACATGTCGAATATGCAAAAGGCGTTCATCAAAGAAAATCCAGAGTTGTACCTGGCAACAACGTAAGTTGCGGAACGTTCATGACAATAATCCGAAATATGCGCAGGATTTTTCAATAAGCCATCATTATCTTCTTTTAAATAAGAGAGTTTGTTTCTAACTGATTTTTTCACTGCATACGTAATTCAAGAGTCTTACGAGACTATATCATAAGACTTTAGACTTTTATTGAAATTCGCACAAATGTTGTTATAAAGTATTTACAAAGTTTAAGTAATTTCACAAACAAAATAGGAGGGCAAAAAAGAAGAGAGATTAAAATTGCATAAATATTTCGCGCAGTGATCAAAGTAGCTGAAGCTTTCGTGTTGATTACTGCCTACAATGTGAACAGTCATAGACATGATTTTAAGCAAAGGCAAATTGTCTCTGCCTCGTACCCAGGCGTTCTCAATCCTTGTACGCGCGCGTACTGGCAAGGCGGAGGAGCGGGGTGAACGACGCGCGAAGGGGCTGCTGGGAAGGCAGAAATTGTCCAGTTTTGTAGGTTTGTAGTTAATCGGCAAAAATTATTTTTAGATATTTTTGAGGAGGTCGGTAAGAAATGCTATTCATGTGGTGGTGATTTGGCAAGGAGTGAATAGATAGATATATGTTATTTATTGTTAGAGAAATATTTGCCCGAGGTCTCAGGCCGAGGGACGTTTTTGAGACCGAGGGCAAATATTTCTCTATCCGGACCGATCAAAAACGGTAAATAACATATTAATTTTTTTTATACACTTGAGTTACTTCAGTTCGGTAAAACTGCATTATTTGGATAAGGAAAGAAAAACAAACCAAAATACTTTAGTTTTTGTATAATATAGTTATTTCCAGCTTAGTTGAATCAAATTCTGTATTAGTTTTCCATTTTCCAGTTAATAATGAAGCAAAAATCACGATAAAAATTTTTAGCATTTAGGATTCGGTGACCGTAGTCAAAATATCGTAAAATTCCGCCCGCTGTTGCAACCAATCAGGGCGCAAGAAAGGCTAGGATTCCGCCCGCTCACGATACAAAAAAATAATCACTTTTACTTTACGGCTGATCCAGGTCGTAGTCGATAACTTCGTTGTTCTCAAAATTGAATGAACGGTTTTCGGCTTTTTTAACGGACTTTTTAACGACTTTTAACCGCTTTTTGGCGGCTTTTTTGACCGCCTTTTGATATTCTGCGTCGCAGCCCGATTTTTGAGGGCTTTTTATACTTTTTGACGGCTTTTTTTAACCGCTTTTTCCGCCTAGTCTTGACGACCGTGAGTCTGACATCCCTGATGCTGGCGTACCCTCCGTCCCAGATCTCTCGACTTCTGCGCCCGTAATTGCGATCGGAAACAACCGGACGCCGTCGGTGTTTATCCCTGGAGAACAAATGACGTGTATGTTGTGTCAGGAGAAGCCGACTACGAAATCTGGTGATCGTCCATTCGTCTTCTCAGTCTACGTACAAAGATCGAATATTCTGTCAAGGGGACGGGGACATGCGTTGGAGGAAGGGGATAATGCAGATCCTCTCGTGGCACATAGGGATAAGAGAGTCGGCGTTCACACGAGTAGTTGTGGTCACGTGATGCACGGTGAATGTTGGAAGCGGTATTTTGACTCAATGCTAGCGAATGAACGGTTATCTCTGATGTTAAGTATACAAAGTACAGTGAATATGACCAAGGGAGAGTTCCAGTGTCCTTTATGTGATGGCCTCAGTAACACCGTCTTACCCCTGTTACCCCCTGTTGTCCTGCCTGAAGAAGAAAGGTAATAGTGTAAAGTCCTCAGTTCTTACCCCTGTTGCCCCCTTTTGTCCTCGCTGAAATATTTGAATCACTGATCTCTAAATAAAGTCTGGATCGAGCAAGTATTGTTTGGATGCTGCAAAAAAATAGACTGGAAATATTTTGCGACGGCCATCTTCTTTGGACCACGTTATATAGTTTTACTGTAGGCGACAGAGACCATCTGTCTGTGATCTTTTAATATGCTAAAATGAATCAGTTGTCCAAGGTTTTCCCGTAATGTAGAACACAAATAACGGCTTCATTACAGTAACTACAGTATGAAGCCGGGAATATTTCGCGGCGGCCATATTGGAGTGACCACCGTAGTCACTCCAATATGGCCGCCACGCGCGAATTCCGGCTTCATAGTTACTATTATGGAGCCGTAGTTTGTGTTCTATATTATGAGAAAACCTTCGACAACTGATTCATTTTAGCATCTTAAAAGATCAGAGACAGATAGTCTCTCGCCTATAGTAAAACTATATAACGTGGTCGCAACAAGATGGCGGTCAGTAACTACTACCAGATTTTCTGAACAATAGTTGCTCGATCCAGTCTTTCTTTAAAGATCAGTGATTTGAAGGCCATTCTTTTAGGAATGGTGTTCGTAGTTATGGAATTAAAGGTTATAATTAATATTCTTAGAAGTTTCGTCAATTTTCAAGCTTAATTATCGCCTCTCCTTCTTTACGTTACATTTAGAAATGACGATCACATATCTTGGGTTACAACTCTGCAAAAAATACAACTGAAAATCAACAATGATCTCGTTGACTTAGGGAAACCTGCTGGTAAGGCTTTCCAAAATCTAAGGATTGCACCATCAGACTAGCTGTTCTTGATATAGAGACAACTAAATGAAAATAACTATGCAGACAACTCTCCATATATGGAGACAACTATCCATATTTGGAGACAACTCTCTATATATGGAGACAACTCTCCATATATGAAGACAACTCTCCATATTTCTACCAAACGACCCGGCAAAGTGTTGGTTGACTCCTAATGTGTAGGTGTCTTTTTCGACAAACGAAAATCGGAAAATGTTTATTTGTATTTTTATTTTGTTCCTGCTGCAGATTATTCTTTAATGTCGTTCTTCAAGAAAAAAATACGTCTTAGTCCTCTCATGTAAGTTTGTTACATGTAGCACATATCGTACTACTTTCACATCGTTTGTCCGTCCGTCCGTCCGTCCGTCCGTCCGTCGACCTCATTGTTTTTCTTTCCCACAGAATGCCGTTCTCTGATGATATGAACTCAATGATCACAGAATTTTCTCAAACGGCATTTTCAGTGAGTGAAATTGAATTAAAAAAATTTTTAAATTAAAATTAAAATTGAATTGAACCCCACCTATGCAAATACAGCCTTGTATTGCATATCATCATAAATAATATATACATGAAATCGTGTCACCTTGCCTTCTTTTCACATATTTTATTGTTTAGTCGGGTTTAAATGTTCAACGTAACAAAGAAGATCGCCGAGTTCCTTTAGTGGTGTGGTCTACTTGTGCATACACTATTCAATGTCTTGGTATGTGTACATCTACCTTCTTAGTGTAAAAAAGTAGAGTGCTGCGCAGGCAGTGTTTTGTATATATAGCAAAGTGAAAAGGTGGTGAACAGCTGAGAATTTTAGGAACGAAATACTGATGTTTCGAGCGGAGCTTTTCATCAGAGTAGTGTCATAGGCTGAGTATTTTACGAGTCAGGCCGAAAAAGCTTTTTTCTGACGATATCTTGCAAAATAAATCCTCAAACGGCTCTAACGTAACAGGACCTTTAAAAAAGGCGGGAAAAACCGGTTTTCAAACAAGTTTTTGTCTGGTTTCGCAGGATACTTCCTCTCCACTCCCCTGATATTTTTGCGCCTTTTTTCTTTTCAGAGCACAACTCGAGAGGTGAAATGAAGCCGTTGGTGGAATGCTTACCCAAACGCGAGGTATATATTTTGCAATATAATTATTATTACCAGAAACGTACTTGACGTGAGAAGGGGAGGTTTTACGAAAAAGTTTGAACAAATAACGAATTATCCCCTCTCAATTTCTATTATTTATTTCATTCTGTTAACTAGATGGATGCGCTGAACTCTCTCGTTCTACTCGCCAATTCAATTGGTCCCGTTAGCAAGACATCCGATGTTATTAACCATTGTTTTCGGTTGCTATCTGTTCTTCCTGGCAGTGAGAAACTTTCAGATGAACATTGTTCTTTGATGGACATTGATTTATTTGATTGGATGGTAAGGACAGGATGTGTTGGAGGTTCGGACGGAGCAAGTTCTTTAAAAGATAGTCCATAGGGATTCACTATTTACTACCACATCGTTCCCTCCCACCTCTTTCCCTCCCACCTCTTTCTCTTCCACCTCTTTCCCTCCCACCTCTTTCTCTTCCACATCTTTCTCTCCTTTCTCTTCCACCTCTTTCTCTCCTTTCTCTTCCACCTCTTCCCCTTCTTTCCCTTCCACCTCTTCCCCTCCCACCTCTTTCCCTCCCACCTCTTTCTCTTCCACATCTTTCTCTCCTTTCTCTTCCACCTCTTCCCCTTCTTTCCCTTTCACCTCTTCCCCTCCTACCTCTTTCCCTCCCACCTCTTTCTCTTCCACATCTTTCTTTCCTTTCTCTTCCACCTCTTCCCCTTCATTCCCTCCCATCTCTTTCCCTCCCACCTCTTTCTCTTCCACCTCTTTCTCTTCCACATCTTTCTCTCCTTTCTCTTCCACCTCTTCCCCTTCTTTCCCTTTCACCTCTTTCCCTCCTACCTCTTTCCCTCCCACCTCTTTCTCTTCCACATCTTTCTTTCCTTTCTCTTCCACCTCTTCCCCTTCATTCCCTCCCATCTCTTTCCCTCCCACCTCTTTCTCTTCCACCTCTTTCCCTCCCACCTCTTTCTCTTTCTCTCCTTTCTCTTCCACCTCTTCCCCTTCTTTCCCTTCTTTCCCTTCCACCTCTTTCCCTCCCACCTCTTTCCCTCCCACCTCTTTCCCTCCCACATCTTTCTCTTCCACCTCTTTCCCTGCCACCTCTTTCTCTCCCACCTCTTTCCCTGCCACCTCTTTTTCCTGCCACCTCTTTCCCTCCCACCTATTTCGCTCCCACCTCTCTCTCCTATCTCTTTCCCTCCCACCTATTTCCCTCCCACCTATTTCCCTCCCACCTCTCTCTCCTATCTCTTTCCCTCCCACCTATTTCCCTCCCACCTCTCTTTCCCTCCCACCTCTTTTCCTTTCACTCTTTCCCTCCCACCTCTTTCCCTCCTATATCTTTCCCTCCCACCTCTTTCCCTCCCACCTCTTTCCCTCCCACATCTTTCTCTTCCACATCTTTCTCTTCCACCTCTTTCCCTCCCACCTCTTTCCTTCCCACCTCTTTCTCTCCCACCTCCTTTTCCTCCCACCTCTTTCCCTCCCACCTCCTTTCCCTCCCACCTCTTTCCCTCCCACCTCTTTCCTTCCCACCTCTTTCCCTCCCACCTCTTTCCCTCCCAACTCTTTCCCTCCCACCTCTTTCCCTCCCACCTCTTTCTCTCCCACCTCCTTTTCCTCCCACCTCTTTCCCTCCCACCTCCTTTCCCTCCCACCTCTTTCCCTCCCACCTCTTTCCTTCCCACCTCTTTCCCTCCCACCTCTTTCCCTCCCACCTCTTTCCCTCCCACGTCTCTCCCTCCCTCAAGAGTAATAAGAACAGATTCACCTTCATAACTACCTTTCACATTCCAGCTACTTTTATCTCGCGCGGTTCTTAGACAACAGAAAGGTGTTTTATGTTTTCTTATTCCTCATGTTCTAAAATTTATTTTTCAGGTAAAAATGCGGTTTTCTTTGCCAAGTATTGAATGTCAAAACTACACAAGGACACAGCACAGCGTTGCAGTTGAGGAGAGAAGTCTTACTTCTTGTGAACGCGATGTGTTTATTTTTCATCTTGCTCTTGTTGGTACAATAACTCAAATTTTGCTGACAACGCCTGAAGACATGCCTGAAGAAACAGGTAGTAAAAACATTATTATAAAGTTAATTTCAGGTCTGAACGTGCCTGCGAGCAGGCTCTCCGGTTTGGGGCGGGCTTTGACGTCTGTACGCAAAATAACGCATGCTGATTGGTTGTTGGTTGCTGTGAGGTTTTGGCGGGAAATTTGAAAGAAAATTTGATTTGAATGAAAATGAAAGCGAGCTAGGTATCTTCATTGAGAAATAATCTTCTGATTGCCAAGTGAGACGCTCTAACTATTGAGCTTGATATAATCATTTCATCCTGTTTTGATGCTATTTGTCATTTTGTGATGCGAGACTACGTTGGTAATACCGAGTGCTATTCACAAAATTTGTGGCTCTTCTGTCTTTGGTGTAAATTTTATACCACATACAAAACGAAGTAACGAGCAAAATCTCGATGATCAATCTTAATTTTCATCTGGCTTAGATGAGACGGGTGAGTTTGATGCAACAGATGAAGAGATTGCCAGACAATTATCAAATCTGCAGAGAAAATTGAAAGATTTATGCAGGTAGGTAATAATTTAGTTACGTGCATGTATAGGCCAAAAAACACAAGTCTTAGTGTTTGAGGAAATAAATCATTTTTGCCATTGAATTGCTCTAAAGACAGTGACAGACAGACAGACAGACAGACAGACAGACAGACAGACAGACAGACAGACAGACAGACAGACAGACAGACAGACAGACAGACAGACAGACAGACAGACAGACAGACAGACAGACAGACACAGAGACAGACACAGAGACAGACACAGAGACAGACACAGAGACAGACACAGAGACAGACACAGACACAGAGACAGACACAGAGACAGACACACACAGACACACACAGACACACACAGACACACACAGACACACACACAGACACACACAGACACACACAGACACACACAGACACACACAGACACACACAGAGACAGACTACACACACACACTAACACACAGACACACACAGACAGACAGACAGACACACACATCAACACACAAAGACGGACGGACTGGCTGGCTGGCTGGCTGGCGGACGGACGGACAGCGAAAAAGCACACAACAAACACTTTCATTTTATTTTTGTATTTTCTTTCAGCCAACAACCCACAACGTCCCTCCACCAACATCCCCAAAGACTATTACGTCACATTCAGAGGAAACTGTTACCATTCCTCCGATGCTGCGCGATCTTTTTTCACATTTTGAATAGTACAAGAGTTCCAGTGGCATTAAAAGGTAGAAAAACCCAACAACGTGGTTCATTAATTGCAAATAATAACACTATTGTTTCGAAGGTTAAACTGACTAAAACTAAAGCTGTAAAGGCTTTAAAACGTGTGGTGCGTCGAAATACAAATCAAATATTTAAAAAGGTTGGTGTACTGCCGAAATAGCGTGTAAGTTTTCTAACGTTTCGAGCGAAGGTCCTTCGTCAGAGAGTGACGACAACTTATACACTATTTCGGCAGTACACAAAGCTTTTTAGATATTTGATTTGTAAAGGTTTTGCTGTGCTGCCAATACTCAGAAAAACTCTGAGCTCGTGACAGGACTGGAACCCGTAACCTTCTGAATGCTAGCCAGATGCTCTAACCATTGAGTCACTAGAACTCAGATGACAGAGCAAGGTTAATTACGGTGGTTAAGTTGTCAATTCACGGCACGACTCATCCCATGTTTAAATACCGTAATTAAATCAAATCGAGGATCGTGGTTTGTCTGGTCATAGTTAGTAGAGGGGGATGGTTTGGAAGCTCCATTGTCTTTCAAGATGATGCAATGGTCATGTTATTGTATTGGAGAAAGTGTTTGTTATTGGTCGGAGAAAGGAAATTCTATGGACACGTGACGGCGAAGGACTCGCAACACGTGACGATGAAGTACTACACTAATTAAATCTGAACGTTGTTATTGGATGAATGCTTCATTATACAGAAAATACAATACGTTTAGTGACCTTGAAAGTGAACAACAACATAGAACAATGACTTTTGCCGACCTTCCAAACCATCCTTTCTATACTAACTATGGTATACGGCAATCAAAACCTCCCTAGGCCTAATGTAATAGAAAAAATCCTTTGATGATCGGGGGGGGGGGGGGGGGGTAGCGTGGCGAAAGACATGCGAAGGCCATAATTCGGGGAATGGCGAAATACATTGCGCGCTTCCGTTCTCCACCTCTCCCCGTATCATGCCTGGGCAAGAGTCTGTGAAAATAGGTTAAAATTACTTCCTCCTTCTGTTATTATCTTCCAGAATCCTTCGTGTCTTTAGACAAGGAGTACAAAGCTTTGTCAGAATTTTTAGCTTTACCCGGAAACCTCACCGAAGTTTTTGAATGGAATGACAAAATGGGAGTATTTGATGATGAGTTAGTTACTAGAATTTTTACGAGGTAAGCGCTGTAACACGACCCCTATACTACTCGTTCCCACGCTCCCAGCAACGATAACATATGACGTAATATATGTGCATTGTCGCTATACAAAGAAGATGTACAAAATGTAATTTAGGCAAGTAAAAAAGGAGACAATGCTAATCAGCGGTCTCTCATTTATAACAAAGTACAAATGAGTCAATCCTGTCAATGTTAGTCAGCGGTCTCCTATTTATAACATGCGGGCGCACCTCAGCACTCTTCAGAGTCTTATCAGCGTGGTCTGAGCTTGACTGGTTTTGCGTGCGCTATCTACAGTATTCGTTGGTTTTTGGGATTTCTTACTTTGCGCTGTGTTGACCCACCCACGCACTCCTGAAAAAGACAAGGTAAGTATATACTTCCACTGCTTTGACGGTGTGACTGGTGCCTGGAGGTGGGCTGTGTTGCCATGGTCACCTCTGATCAGGGTGGCTCCTCTCTATGGCTTGGCACCAATCCTCAAAAAACGTCAATTGGCGATCTATTTTTACTCGATCGTTCACCGTAAGTTTGATCCAAACAAACAAGCGTGAATTATGGTACGCGGAAGTGTTTTTACAAACCCCACCATTTCCATTTCACCCTGACCTGCCTTTAAAGTATGATTTTTATTCTCGCAGATGGTGTTCGAATTGTAATCTTAACGATTCAGCGGAAACTCTTTCAAGGTGGGAGCAAAATTTTGGTGTAAGCTAAAAGGGATGACTCAAAATCAAGAACTAGTCCTAATCGAACCCTAACTAACCCTAACTAACCTTGATCCTAACCTAAAACCTAACCTTAACCGTAGCTAACCCCGACCATGGATAATAAAAATACTTTCTAGGGCATTTTGCCTCCACAGCGGAAGGTCGGCGAAAATGGCCTAGGATCAGCTGATCCATTCTATAATGCGATTGGCTTGTCATAAAGCTCAATTAATTCAGCCGAGTATAATTTATTCATCTAAATCTGAATGCTGTCTTCAAATGTTACAGCAAATTAGAAGTGATAGCTTTCGCTAAATTGGATATATGCTTCTTCGTACCTTTTGTAAGAGATAACCATGGATGTATGGTGGATTATTAAGCTTGTTAGCTGCTTTTATGCCGACGAATGTTGACATGAACAACTCTGAAGAGCATTGAATATTTCTCAATTATTCAGGTCAACAAAGTAGACAAAGGCAATGGAACAAAGACCACAAAAATTATCATATCTAAACACCCAGAAATGTTGGGTGTCATGTGACCAGCCGATCCCAGGGCCATTTTGGCCGACCTTCCACCGTGGAGGCAAAATGCGCTGGGAACGAGGTTGGCCCCGACCTAACTAAAAATAAAGACCAGACAAAAACAGAAAGGTTCTTTTGAGTTATCCCTTTAGCTATTTCCCAGATTTTTATTTGAAAATTGTAAAGATAGGTAGGGAGAACAGGGACTGTATGAAGGAAGGTGTGTGCTGTAGCAGGTTGGTGTGTTAAAAGGTAGAATGTTACAGGGTGAAGTGTTGCAGGGTCATGGGGTGTTGCTGCGTGATGTGTTGCAGGGTGGAGTGTTGCAGGGTGGAGTGTTGCAGGGTGGAGTGTTGCAGGGTGGAGTGTCGCAGGGTCATGGAGTGTTGCTGCGTGGTGTGTTGCAGGGTGGTGTGTTACAGGGTGGAGTGTTACAGGGTGGTGTGACGTAATTTTATTGAATTAACCATTGTACTGCGATGTTAACAAACCCAATGTCTTGTTCAAATAACAACACTTTTGTCTACCCAAGTAAACAAAGTAATGTCTTCTCTATGGAACCGTTGTCTTTTAGTTTCTCTCTGGAACCAAATAGTTTAATCAAGCTTCCTAACGACTTCTGTGAACTGATAAGCCATGCATCAACTATGGAGTAAGTAGTGCTCTTTTTTTGTAAAGTTTGCCGCACACATTTACATCTACAGCTACATAAAGTAAATATTGTATCTTGTATAGAATTATCAGAAAATAGGGCTTGAAACTGAAGAATAAATTTCGTGGTTGAACATGTTAAACAATGTTTATAGCTGATGGTTAGTACAGACGCCATCTTTTTCGGCAATTTGTGCAAGCACCACGTAAAGGTAAAGGGGTCATGCTAATCATCCTATACGGACTACACGACGGACGCAGCTCAACGTGGCCGAGTCGAAGGTTTAGTAAAGGCGCCACAGGCTGCCACCATACGACCCATGCTGACCTCGGAGCACAGCTAAAGTAGGTGTTATAGGAAGGGAGGAAAACCGGAGTACCCGGCGAAAAACCCTCGAAGCACAGGAGAGAATCAACAACTCTACTCACATAAATCTCATGAAGCTCAGAAATCGAACGAGGTAGTCACGTAATATTTCCAGTGAACGTTCCTGCCGTATTTCTAAAGCGAAAAAATGCCAGCGATGTTTTTACTTCATATGACACTTAAAGTTAATCACATTATGAACAGCTGCGTCCAGATGTTGATTTTTTTTATTTGATTTGTTTAGAGTCGATCACGCAGGATAAGGTTGCCCTATTTATCCGAGCCAGAGGCTCATGTTTTAAGCGCTCGACTATTCAGTTTATCACACTCTTAGGTGAACGGAAAACCCACCTGACAGGAATTCCGAGGGCCTAAGGTTGTTTTCCGACCCGAAAGTCTTACCATTTGCTGGTGTTGTTGCAAAGGCAGCACTTTCTCCTCAAGACCCTGAGATGGTGGTCCGACCCAAGATTTGAACCTGTGTCTCCGACATGTGTGGTAACCACACTCAGTAGACTACAACAGCTGGTTCAAAAGCGGATTAGTACCAACGCAGGGTTAACGCTTAATCTGCCTTGATTTTTCAGTATGATTTGTTTGTTTAATTTAGCTGAAACATTCCAGGACAAAACCTTTTTAAGGTAAAACAAGAACCGCAAAAGAAAATCGCAACTTTCTTCGCTGACATCCTCACAATTGATTCATAAATTTCTCACATGATTCAACTACCACTGTTGTGATCTAGACATGTCCAAATGAGCTGCGAGATACAGGTTCAAATCCTGGGTTGGACCACCTCTCAGGGTCTTAAAATAATCGAGGAGATAGTGCTGCCTTTGCAATAATACTTTCAGGTCTTCTGGGATAACGAGCTTAAATCGTAGGCCTTAGGAACCCCTGTCAATTGGGCTTCTTGGTATTCCGTTCATCTAAAACCTCAAATATAATATCACTGATATAAATACTACATGAAGTAAATAGTTGAATTCCACTGATCTCAAAAATAGGACTGGATTGAGCTTTCTATTGTATCTGATGAGCTGATTTTGAAGCTTGCATATTTACATAATGTAAATTGACGAGAGATCATTAGAAGCTCCGAGTTTGCAAGCAAATCAAACTGTGACGCTCGCGAAATAGGTTTAGTGCCTGGCCAATATAGTTTCTTTGTTAACATTAAATGCATAAAATCTTGAACCTAATTTGACGTCTCGTATTAGGCTTCTCTCACTGGATAATTAGAGCCAACGGCGGCCATTAATAAGGGACCAAATTCGCAGTAAATCTGCAGGTAGGCCATGAATCGTTTTACCCAGTAATTTGAAAAATGTCTTGTGGTCCTCTTTATAGTAAAATTATTTTATTTTGTCGATGGTAAGAGCACATAATCCAACAAAAAACCTCATAGGATCCTCAGTTGGTCCCTTACTAATGGCGGACTTCCGGCTTCATTTTCTGAACAATAGTTGCTCGATCCAGTCTTCTTTCGAGATCAGTGGTGAATTCCAAAATTGTTTATGACTTCGTTGATGTGCTATATCCGGGGTTTTTTTTGAAATGCTATAATGAATTTGAATTTAACTTTCAAGTGAAGACCCTTCGTTAGAAAGTGAAACATGATGTTGCGAAGGGCCTTCTGACGAAAGGGATTTCGATGAATAAAATTACCAGAAATGAAAGGGAAAGGGGGAGGGCGCCCAGGCACCCAATGCACCCCCTAGATCCGCCACTGCATGGGGATTTGCCGAACTTGCGACGACCTGTCCAGCCGTTTAACTGAGAGCAGCGGAAGCTTACAGTCTCAGTTTTGAGCTCAACTCAAAGAAGCTCAACAGTTTTCGTTATTCTTAGTTGCCCGGTGTTCTCTGGTGACGAGAACCGCGTTCCGACCATGTGCCTGGTGTGTGGCAAGATGCTTTGTTCCCAAGGTTACTGCTGTCGCAAAACCGTGCATGGAAAAAGCGTGGGCTCTTGTACTGCGCATGCTTTGGAATGTGGCGTGGGCATTGGGGTCTTCCTGCGTGTTCGTGACAGTGTGGTGGTATTGATTGATGGGATTGGCAAAGGATGTTTTTTCCCGCCTCCTTATATTGATGCTTATGGAGAAGCTGACCGTGGCTTAAGGTATGTGCGAAGTGTTGCCACTGCGATGGCAGACTGTCATGATGTTCCTGTCTGGCGCAGTCAAAATCGGTCGTACAAGACTGATGAAGTCGTCAATCGAAAAACACGGCACACGGTAACGCAAGATTAAAAATTGAAAATCGACAAGCGCCAGGCACATGAGATCCACTCACACGCCAAGTTTGATTTTATTTCATAAAAAAACTCTGTGATTGGTGGCATTATGAAACTCCATGATGCTACGCGGGCGTGCAAGTGGGCTTTTCTAGAAAAATGAAAGTTTTTCAACCATAATGTGTCTTGTTCGGGAAATTTAAAATCATTGGTAAAAGCCGGTTTATCGGGCTTTTAGAAAATGTGTAGCTTTCGCAACAGTTATGGTTATTTCCAGAGATATCAATAGAACAAAGAGGTGGTTCAATTTTGGATGTTTTTCAGCCGGACAGGAAAGAGTTAAGCCCTAGCATGTTTTTATCACGAATTCTCAATTTTCATTGGCTATTGCAGGATTTACTATCTGCTGATAGAAAACTCTGGGAAAAACTCTGGGTTTTTCTGAGTCGATAGATAAAAGATTTAGCAATCACCATCGTTCATATATTTCTTTAGGCGAGGCAATCCTTTGTATCTTTCCCACGAGCGGTACGACCGACTACAAAAACTGTGGAAACAACATGGCATTGCAAGCGAGATTGCTCGCCACCTTGCGACGAACAGAAATTTGATGGCAGTGAACTGGGAGAGCTATTAAAACCAAAATAGTCAGGATGAGACGCGAGGACAGGAGGTATTTGAAGAAAACATTAGTGAGAATCATTCTTGAACTCGTGGTAATTATAGACTGTGCGCAAAAGTGATTCTCTTGACAAAAACAAGTTGCCACAATGTTCCAAAGTAAAGACTTGAAATTCCTCTTAGTGATTAATTCAACGTCGTAGATCGGTTTCGGAGGCCTTTCGTAGGAATGTAATTGTACAAAAGACATATACGTATTACAAATTTGTCTCGCGTGTTTCCACCCAGGGAACATTGTCACGATCTGCCTGGTTACTCAGCTAAGCGTACTTTTTGATTTTTTATTCGGAATCCAAAATCGAAGCGAAGCGAAAGCTCAACGATTTATTCGATTAGTATTTGTTATTTTTTAATGTTGGTGGGTTATTTTTGGACGAGTTATAAGTAAAGCGTAATGACAATTTAATGTCTAATGGGAAACGAGAAGAAGCTTGAAGGCCACGATTGCCGTATACTATCTTGAACAAAAATCAACAAGTACGCTTAGCTGAGTAACCAGGCAAATCGTGACATAGCCCCTTTCACGAGGCGACAAATCGCAGTGACGTGTCGCGGGGACATGTTGGAGGGACAAATCCCGATGGAGCCGTAGTTTATGTTCTATATTTATGGGAAAACCTTGGACAACTAAATCATTTTAGCATCTTAAAAGATCAGAGACAGATAGTCTCTGTCGTCTATACTAAAACATATAACGTGGTCCCAACAAGATGACCGCCACGAGCTACTTCCGGCTTCATTTTCTGAACAATAGTTGCTCGATCCAGCCTTTATTTAGAGATCAGTACTCCAAAATCCACCGCGCTGCCACCATTATCTTAGGAAGTTTCCGTTATCATTTTCGACATATTATGTTAAACTAATACTCAAAAGAACGACTTAAAAGGCTACTTCAGTACTTTGGAAGTATTTTATTAGGTTGCATTCACACCATGTAATCAACTAGGGTTTTCGATAGTCGCGTTATCGGACTCCATGAACTATCCCTCTGTTTTCTTTTGGCATATCGAACCTCCTTTCACCAACTGGAAGTAGTATATTGGATGGTTTTCAATCTGTAATGTGGCGGCATTGAGATCCAGGAACTCGATATGACGTGTACTCAAATCTATCCAATCGCATCTTTCAAACCAGCAATGGCAAGTCTTATGTTTACAACAGCCAAGTGTGTAATCGGCCTTCAATTTTAGTTCCTTCCGTGTTGTTCTAGATAAGTGGTGGTACGTCAGGGTCATCGACAAACTCCTCGTCATTCAATTTGGAAAACACGGTTTGCTTTGCTTTTGTTTTTCCGTGCGCTTTTCTCGGCTTTTCACCGACAATGTTACCAAAATCTACTTCTTTATGTACTGATGGGTCCACTTCAAGTTTCGTCAGGCAACTATACGAAAAAATGAAACATTTATTCAGAAAAGATCTGCAACACGTTTTGTTATCAACAAGCATGCGCGACACACTTCGTTAGCAACAAGTGTGTGCGACGCGTTTCGTTGTCAACAAGCGCGTGCACGATGCGTTTCGTTTTCCGCGCGATGCGTTTCGTTTTCAACAAGCGTGCGTGACGGGTTTCGTTGTTAAGGGTTAGCGCGACGTGCTATTGTGTGCGTTTACCTGGAGTTATTCTGGCTTGAACTGGTTTTTATTGGTTGATTATTTTCTGTGAGCCTTTTCTTTGGTTTAACAATTTCTTTCATCTACAGCAATGGCAACAATATTTTGCTTAACAAATGTAGCCACCAGCAAACGTAGTACTCCAAATTATCGAATGACCAGGCAGAACGTATCACCTCCCACTTATTGAGGATAAAAAAACACAACTGTTTTGACTAACCTTTGGCATTGTTATCAATAGGTGGCCAGTAACTTGGGAATGCTTGGCTGTACTTGAATCTGGATTAATTTCCTCTTGCAATGCAAGTTGCATTATCTGAATATTAAGACAGCACTATTGATATTAAAATGTTAATATTCTCTACTTAATATTGTAGTGAGTTCTACAGCATTTCTCATTATCTGGTTCATAGCCATTCTACTGTTACTAGTGACCAGCTTACACAAAACCTACAGGTTTATTTGATACTTTATTCACATAATTTTCTCAACACCTGAAGCACCATCTGACCTGGGTTTACCTGGGACATCAGTTTTTATAAATTGAACCTCTACCTCTTCTGACATGCTTATTGCTACCATCACAGATATACAACAACTACAAAAAGTCTAACCTGCCCTTTGACTGTTATCCGAACATATGCTGGTTGAAGGTCCACATCAATCAATGATGTATTAAGGTACCTTTTTGAAAATGTATTATAAACAAGTGTTAGTTTTACTTGTTCTAGTAGGCTTGGACTGGGCCAAACTTAGGGGTGTTGCCATTTCAGCAGGGAAGGGGCCTGTCTATGCATGTGAACAGGTAATATTTGCAATTTGAGAACCGGATCCAGAACAACAAATAAGAAAAGAAAGAAAAAATTATTTTGGAACATTTTCAACATTTAGAACATAACATTGAAGCAAGTTTTTGATACACTGCCTCGTTATCAACAGCCTTTAGTAAATCAACTTCTACAGAACAAATCAATATACTGCTTCCAAATGGTGTTGACTAAGCAGATATCTCAGTTGATTCTTGATGAAGTGCAATTTTGAGAATGTTCTCTTGCAGGACTCAACTGTGCATGGAAGGGAGGGCAGTACTTAGACATTGGGTGTGTGACATGGGTGTGTCTGGCCAGGCCCCAGGGGCCAATGAGCCATGGCACAGCCAGACTGTCCAAGCCTGTGTTCCAGTACAACTTAACTGTTCACAGTGATTGAACAGTGGATGCAGGAGGGTGCTTTCAGAGCAGAAACACCCTTTATATAGGGTTGTATTTGCAGAACAAAATGTATTTGTCAATTATTTAAGCCTGGCCTGCATTCAAACTTCCCGAATAAAAATCCACTTTAGAAAATCGAGTAGTCACCCCTCCAATTAGACAGAGCTGCTGAGAGCCAAGATAGGCCCAGGGTAAGGTGGGTTATGGTCTTTCACTGGGCCCCTAAATGCCCTAGAAGCTTCATTCTATGCATGTAGGATTTGCATGATGGACCGATGGTTATTGTTTCAGGGCCCTTATTTGGTCCGGGCCCCTCTTGGCAGGGCCCCTCCAAGAACATTAATTTAACTAACTTTGGACATGCTAGATCCAAGACAAACGCATTATGATCTTCATCATCATTAAATACAAAGTCCAACCTGGAACAAAAAAAGTCCAGTATTATCACAACATGGAAAAACCAAATTGCAAACACAGTGAGAAAAAGTTTGTTTACAAACTTTTTTAAACATTTTAAAATACTCACTTCCCTCGATTAATATTTAAAGGTCTACCATCTTTTGCAAAATATCTAACTTCTTTCTTGACTTTTTCTGTCCTGTTTTACAAAAACTTGAAATTATGTATGAAAAATATGATCAGAAAGATTTTTCATTTGCTGTAATTTCTAGCTTGCTTCACCTTTGACTAGCTTCTCTCTCTTTACGTTTTTGTTCCTTATGTCGGTGGATGTCAAGCCTTGATTCTGGAGTGTATTCAACTTGTTCTTGCCAAAACCTAATTCAAGCACAGGAGATTGTCTTAGAATTACTACAAATAGATTCATATATTCAATCAAACGGTTTGGTAAATACTATAGGGTTTTTCTCTAGCTTGTTGAGTCATTGAAATTTTGTTCAATTTCTGGGTTTTTTAATGATTTACAGTTTGCGAAATGCTGGAGCTCTATGAATTATTACTATCCAAAAAATAATCCTAGTTATAACCTTGCTTCATCCTCCTCTTCTTCTTTCCTTTCTTTCTCTGATTTTTTGTTGCTATAAGAGAATTGAATACCGGTACTTATACTGTGAATAAATATTGTGTAACTCTTAAATTCTTAAATGAAGTATGATATAAACCATTGTTAAAGTTGACCGTACTCTGGTAGATGAGCATCCATGTCTGTATACCATCTCCCATCAAAACCAGGTTCTTTTTTGGTCTGCTGCAGTTGTGTTTTATTGTTAGAAATTTTTTTCTTTTCCTGCAAATATAACCAGTGACTAGTCAACCACAAGATATATAATAAAAGTTGCCAGTGTTAATATGGCTACCAACTATACAGTGTAAAATCAATTCTGTTAGTGCTTCCTAACAAAAAAGTCTATAGGCCTGCCTATATGCATGTCTATAGGCAACCTATAGGATCCTATAGGAAACCTATAGGCTTCTATAGGCAATTGGAACATTTTCTATAGGCAACCCATAGAGAAACCTATTGGCCTATAGACACCTATACGTGCCTATAGGCTTCTATAGGCAATTGGAACATTGCTGATAGCTGCGCAAATAGATTTTTTCTGTAAGGGTCTGTATTTCTTACTATGTCTTGGGCATATTCTTTCTCTTGCTGAACAATACTTTCCTTGATATTTTCATACTCCTAAAATTTATATTTGCAATAAATTATTGTTCTGAAGCATGGTATTTCTAAACAACCAAAACAATTACCTGTTTTGCAAGTATTCTTTCTGACTTTTCAATTTCTCGTCCATCTAAAGACTACAGAGAAATTCAATATCCCCTTTCTTATGAGAATACAAGCTCACTGTATTAATGTACATAAAACTGAGGAACATCAGATGAAATTAGTTTGAAGGAGGCATTTAACACTTAACTCACTTGCAGTTGAGATAAAGTTGTAATTACATACTCTCTGTAGCCATTGAATTGTGTGCAAGGGTTTCCAGTCAAGTACCTAAGATATATTTTTTATAAGTTAATTAAGATACTCCATGTATCAAAAGTTCAGGATGTTATTGTATTATGATTTCACTGTGATTACAGCACTGTGTGCAAAATGTTACCAACTTGTAAATTATTGGACAGGTGTTTAATAACAAGATGCAGGGGCGGATCAAGCATGTGCGGGGCCCCTGGCACACCCCGAGAAACATAGATGCAAAAAAAAGAATAGGGAAATTAACCAAAAAAAATGCACGTAGTAATGTAATATTTGGTTTAGCCATTCATTGCAATAGTCGTGCTAAAAGGAGGGGCCTGGCACTTGCCCAAAGTGACCCCCCTTGATCTGCCACTGACAAGATGTGAAATCATATAATAATATTGACTTCCACTTTTATTCATAGCTTTCATGTCAAAGCTTTGAAACTTTGGAATTATTTGGATTTGCTGGATGTACAGTACATTCATGATTCTGTTTCATTTTGGATACTTACAGCTCTTGCAAATTATAGTTCCCTTTTAGAGTCTCAATACTGCTCAGTTCTCCAATAAAATTTACTGTTAGGTCCAATTTTTGCAGAGACTCGCAACCTAATGTAACAAACATATTTGGAGTCATGCTTTGTGTCATGTATGTCTAATGAATTGGTTGAAATATTACCTGCTAAATTTTCAATTTTGGTCACATTGTTGAGGGCTAAGTTGAGATACTCGAGTTTCTTTAATTTTCCTGTGTTTTCTGGGAGTTAAAGGAAACATTAAGTTGTAATAAAATTCTCTAATTCTATCATATAATTAATATAGTGGTCCATAATTAATAATTAATATAATTATTATACCCATTATAGCTTACCAATTTTAGGAATTAAATTACTTTGTAAGTAAAGGATCTTTAACTCTCGACAAACTTTATCAAGAAGCTCAATTCTAAACGAACACAATAAGAAAAAATCTGTTTGAAACTTGGGAGTGATTGATGTTTAATTGCAGCATATGTACAGTAGTAGCATAACTGAATTATTTTAACAGCACATGCTGTTAATGAAAAATTATTATATATCAATTAAGTGCTATATATTAACAAATTATAATTTGGACATCTTCCAAGATTCAATGATGTCAGTTTTCTCAGCAGGGGAGCAATGATCATGTGGCTAATGATGGAAACCAGCTGTTCCACAACGGGAAAGACCATTTCAATTGCCAATAAGGAAAAGAGGATTATGTAACAATAAGAACAGTTTATGTAGGGCCCCTATTGATAGCAGAAGCTTGTCTTCTGACAGGGCTACCCTGTTTAAATAAAGGTTTTACATTACATTACAACTTGCATTACACAATAGGTGACTAGAAGTGAGCTAAAGTTTAGCACACGCACATATAGCAGTGGCACACTTTATAGTTTTATAGTAAACTGTAAAGTGTTTGCCACTGTAAAGTGCGACACTGCTATATGCGCATGTGCTGATATTGACTGCAGGCCAATACTGCCTTCTGGCAAAGACACTGACATTTCAAGCAAGGCCCATCATCGGAGTAAAAGATGTTGGGTAGGGTGGATAGACTTAGTTTTCCAAAATATTGGGGACATGCCCCCCTCTAGAAGCAATTTCACCAGCTCTTATGTTAAAAACAGCAACTCTTTCCTCTGGTGGTAGCAAGCCTGTTGGATTATTGCCAGTTAAAACATTTCTTCACTTAACTCAGCAAGAGCTGGGTTGAAATGAACACAAATGACCCACCCCCCCCCCTCCCAAGTGATATTTCATAATACCTAACAATGGTTACCTTGGTTACACCAAATAATTTTACTGATAAAAAAGAAAGCTCTTGATCAGCGTAGAGTTTGATATTATGAATCGGTGTGACAGTACCCATATTATTTTAAGCCAATCAAAATCAACATGGCACTTTGCCCTGACAATGATCATAATAAAAATATTTCGTTAGGTTTACACTTTACAAAGTGGTCCAAATAGGAATTCCCGGTTGCTAACTGCAACTAAACAGCCAGTACTTAATGATAACGTGTTAAAGTTTGCTTGAAAAAAGCGGGAAGTATATTACAACTTGTATTAAAGTTTGACGCTTGTCACCTTTCTATGTCTAGTTGATGAAGTGAGATTTCTTCCAATGTAGACAACTCACAATTGTTATGTTCAGCTCGCTTACGAACGAGATCTTCCGTAACTAGAAACGAGATAAAGTACAATTAAAACGAAATAAAACCGCTTATAAAATATATAACAAATATATATTTGGTTTGTATATTCAAACCTACTTCGAACCATATCTCCAAAAAAATATCCGATAATGCCATGAGACTATTATCCGGCCGGTGTTCGAGCCCTGGCGTGGTTTAAGCCATTTCTCCCAGAAGTTCGTAATGTCGACTGCGCATCAAAATTACGTGTTCTGCGTCGGGATAAAACTTATTTCAACTCCTAACATCAGGCTGGGGAATTCAGTGCTATAACTAATTTGCAAGTGTAAATAGAAATGCAAATGTATATTATGGTTTTAGCCTGATGTTAGGAATAGCGTAGAGTCTGGTTGCTATTAATAGCTCAAAAAGCGGACAAACAAACCAAATTTGACTAACCGTGATTTGACTCGCAAATTATTGCAAATGAGCTATTTCTTTTGTTATGGCCGCAAGAATTATGGGTAAAAGTGGACAAACATCGGTACTGACGTCATCTCGACGGAACGCTATTGAAATAAGTTTTATCCCGACGCAGAACACGTCATTTTGATGCGCAGTCGACATTACGAACTGGCTTATAAAGATTTCTTATTTTCTTTTTCGTGAATACTGGAGAAATCCCTAGCTCGAATTACTGATCTTACTTATTTGCTTGTCAGGGCAATGTATTTGCTTCCATTGCTTGTCAAGGGCAATGTATTTGCTTCCATTGCTTGTCAAGACTCAAGGGCAATGTATTTGCTTGTCAGGGCAATGTATTTGCTTGTCAGGGCAATGTATTTGCTTGTCAAGGGCAATGTATTTGCTTGTCAAGGGCAATGTATTTGCTTGTCAAGGGCAATTTATTTGCTCGTCAGTTCGGGTTTTCCGAGGGCGAGTCCGCGGGTCCTTCTGATCAATATGCCTTCTGGCTTCTGATCAATATGCCTTCTGATCAAATTGAAATTTGATGCGATCATAATAGCGTAGAGTCTGGCTGCTATTAATAGCTCAAAAAGCGGACAAACAAACCAAATTTGACTCACAAATGATTGCAAATGAGCTATTTCTTTTGTTATGGCCGCAAGAATGTTAGAAAGATGTTTTGGATGTGAATTATTGCGCTCCGGAAGTAGTTAATGCCCTTTAATTTCAATGGGGAAATACGAACTAGGCGGTGTGTGTATTAACTCTTTCCCTACGGGCGCAGTTAAAATGGGTCGTTGATGACCCGCAAAGTCGTCAATCGAAAAACACGGCACACGGTAACGCAAGATTAAAAATTGAAATTCGAAAACCGCCAGGAACATGAAATCCACGCACACGCCAAGTTTGATTTGATTTCATAAACAACTCTGCGATTGGTGGCATTTTGAGTTTTCAAGATGCTACGCGGGCGTGCAAGATGGCCTTTTCTGGAAAAATGTAAATTTTTCAACCTGATTTATGATAATTAATGCTAATTTATATTAACATAATGTGTTTTGTTCGGGAAATTTAAAAGAACAAGTAGAAGCCGGTTTATTGGGCTTCCAGAAAATGTTATAGCTTTCGCCACAGTTATGGTTATTTCAAGAGATATCAATAGAACAACGTGGTCGTTCAATTTTTGATGTTTTTCAGCGTAATGAAAGAGTTAATAAGCAATAATAGGTAAATTGAAAATAATCGAAGAAAAAGCGTGAAAGGAAAAGCAGTTTATTATATGTTGAATTGAAAATAATCAATGTAAATACAGTTTAACAAAGCAAAAAAAAATGGTCAGTGACATAAAATGAACCCCCTTTCTCTGCTCCCCCTACCCCCCTCATTGAGAGGAATTATGTAAGGGTTACCGAAGCAGAGTCTCTGCAGAGATCCCCACCGCACCGGTCCACCCGCACGGGAGCTCATAATTTTTAAATATATACGCAAGCTATCTATACACTACAAACACAATAGGTTCTGTGCATGTGGGTCAAAAAGGTCAAAATTCACCGTGTTTAGAAATGTAAGAAATAATTCACCAAATTGGCTTAAAATTTGAAATGTGTGTTGTTTAGCCGACTTACAACGATGATGAAAAAATTCAGGCGAAAATATAAAATTGATCGATGCGAAAAAATATCGGCCATTCTATATTAACTCTTTCCCTACGGGCGCAGTTAAAATGGGTCGTTGATGACCCGCAAAGTCGTCAATCGAAAAACACGGCACACGGTAACGCAAGATTAAAAATTGAAATCGAAAACCGCCAGGAACATGAAATCCACGCACACGCCAAGTTTGATTTGATTTCATAAACAACTCTGCGATTGGTGGCATTTTGAGTTTTCAAGATGCTACGCGGGCGTGCAAGATGGCCTTTTCTGGAAAAATGTAAATTTTTCAACCTGATTTATGATAATTAATGCTAATTTATATTAACATAATGTGTTTTGTTCGGGAAATTTAAAAGAACAAGTAGAAGCCGGTTTATTGGGCTTCCAGAAAATGTATAGCTTTCGCAACAGTTATGGTTATTTCAAGAGATATCAATAGAACAACGTGGTCGTTCAATTTTTGATGTTTTTCAGCCGTAATGAAAGAGTTAATAAGCAATAATAGGTAAATTGAAAATAATCGAAGAAAAAGCGTGAAAGGAAAAGCAGTTTATTATATGTTGAATTGAAAATAATCAATGTAAATACAGTTTAACAAAGCAAAAAAATGGTCAGTGACATAAAATGAACCCCCTTCTCTGCTCCCCCCTACCCCCCTCATTGAGAGGAATTATGTAAGGGTTACCCGAAGCAGAGTCTCTGCAGAGATCCCACCCGCACCGGTCCACCCGCACGGGAGCTCATAATTTTAAATATATACGCAAGCTATCTATACACTACAAACACAATAGGTTCTGTGCATGTGGGTCAAAAAGGTCAAAATTCACGTGTTTAGAAATGTAAGAAATAATTCACCAAATTGGCTTAAAATTTGAAATGTGTGTTGTTTAGCCGACTTACAACGATGATGAAAAATTCAGGCGAAAATATAAAATTGATCGATGCGAAAAAATATCGGCCATTCTATATTAACTCTTTCCCTACGGGCCGCAAAGTCGTCAATCGAAAAACACGGCACACGGTAACGCAAGATTAAAAATTGAAATTCGAAAACCGCCAGGAACATGAAATCCAAGTTTGATTTGATTTCATAAACAACTCTGTTTTCTGGAAAAATGTAAATTTTTCAACCTGATTTATGATAATTAATGCTAATTTATATTAACATAATGTGTTTTGTTCGGGAAATTTAAAAGAACAAGTAGAAGCCGGTTTATTGGGCTTCCAGAAAATGTATAGCTTTCGCAACAGTTATGGTTATTTCAAGAGATATCAATAGAACAACGTGGTCGTTCAATTTTTGATGTTTTTCAGCCGTAATGAAAGAGTTAATAAGCAATAATAGGTAAATTGAAAATAATCGAAGAAAAAGCGTGAAAGGAAAAGCAGTTTATTATATGTTGAATTGAAAATAATCAATGTAAATACAGTTTAACAAAGCAAAAAAATGGTCAGTGACATAAAATGAACCCCCTTCTCCTCATTGAGAGGAATTATGTAGGTTACCCGAAGCAGAGTGCACGGGAGCTCATAATTTTAAATATATACGCAAGCTATCTATACACTACAAACACAATAGGTTCTGTGCATGTGGGTCAAAAAGGTCAAAATTCACCGTGTTTAGAAATGTAAGAAATAATTCACCAAATTGGCTTAAAATTTGAAATGTGTGTTGTTTAGCCGACTTACAACGATGATGAAAAATTCAGGCGAAAATATAAAATTGATCGATGCGAAAAAATATCGGCCATTCTATATTAACTCTTTCCCTACGGGCGCAGTTAAAATGGGTCGTTGATGACCCGCAAAGTCGTCAATCGAAAAACACGGCACACGGTAACGCAAGATTAAAAATTGAAATTCGAAAACCGCCAGGAACATGAAATCCACGCACACGCCAAGTTTGATTTGATTTCATAAACAACTCTGCGATTGGTGGCATTTTGAGTTTTCAAGATGCTACGCGGGCGTGCAAGATGGCCTTTTCTGGAAAAATGTAAATTTTTCCCTGATTTATGATAATTAATGCTAATTTATATTAACATTGTTTTGTTCGGGAAATTTAAAAGAACAAGTAGAAGCCGGTTTATTGGGCTTCCAGAAAATGTATAGCTTTCGCAACAGTTATGGTTATTTCAAGAGATATCAATAGAACAACGTGGTCGTTCAATTTTTGATGTTTTTCAGCCGTAATGAAAGAGTTAATAAGCAATAATAGGTAAATTGAAAATAATCGAAGAAAAAGCGTGAAAGGAAAAGCAGTTTATTATATGTTGAATTGAAAATAATCAATGTAAATACAGTTTAACAAAGCAAAAAAATGGTCAGTGACATAAAATGAACCCCCTTCTCTGCTTGAGAGGAATTATGTAAGGGTTACCCGAAGCAGAGTCTCTGCAGAGATCCCACCCGCACCGGTCCACCCGCACGGGAGCTCATAATTTTAAATATATACGCAAGCTATACAAACACAATAGGTTCTGTGCATGTGGGTCAAAGGTCAAAATTCACCGTGTTTAGAAATGTAAGAAATAATTCACCAAATTGGCTTAAAATTTGAAATGTGTGTTGTTTAGCCGACTTACAACGATGATGAAAAATTCAGGCGAAAATATAAAATTGATCGATGCGAAAAAATATCGGCCATTCTATATTAACTCTACGGGCGCAGTTAAAATGGGTCGCAATCGAAAAACACGGCACACGGTAACGCAAGATTAAAAATTGAAATTCGAAAACCGCTGATTTATGATAATTAATGCTAATTTATATAATGTGTTTTGTTCGGGAAATTTAAAAGAACAAGTAGAAGCCGGTTTATTGGGCTTCCAGAAAATGTATAGCTTTCGCAACAGTTATGGTTATTTCAAGAGATATCAATAGAACAACGTGGTCGTTCATTTTGATGTTTTTCAGCCGTAATGAAAGAGTTAATAAGCAATAATAGGTAAATTGAAAATAATCGAAGAAAAAGCGTGAAAGGAAAAGCAGTTTATTATATGTTGAATTGAAAATAATCAATGTAAATACAGTTTAACAAAGCAAAAAAATGGTCAGTGACATAAAATGAACCCCCTTCTCTGCTCCTACCCCTCATTGAGAGGAATTATGTAAGGGTTACCCGAAGCAGAGCGGGAGCTCATAATTTTAAATATATACGCAAGCTATCTATACACTACAAACACAATAGGTTCTGTGCATGTGGGTCAAAAAGGTCAAAATTCAATTGGCTTAAAATTTGAAATGTGTGTTGTTTAGGGCGAAAATATAAAATTGATCGATGCGAAAAAATATCGGCCATTCTATATTAACTCTTTCCCTACGGGCGCAGTTAAAATGGGTCGTTGATGACCCGCAAAGTCGTCAATCGAAAAACACGGCACACGGTAACGCAAGATTAAAAATTGAAATTCGAAAACCGCCAGGAACATGAAATCCACGCACACGCCAAGTTTGATTTGATTTCATAAACAACTCTGCGATTGGTGGCATTTTGAGTTTTCAAGATGCTACGCGGGCGTGCAAGATGGCCTTTTCTGGAAAAATGTAAATTTTTCAACCTGATTTATGATAATTAATGCTAATTTATATTAACATAATGTGTTTTGTTCGGGAAATTTAAAAGAACAAGTAGAAGCGTTTATTGGGCTTCCAGAAAATGTATAGCTTTCGCAACAGTTATGGTTATTTCAAGAGATATCAATAGAACAACGTGGTCGTTCAATTTTTGATGTTTTTCAGCCGTAATGAAAGAGTTAATAAGCAATAATAGGTAAATTGAAAATAATCGAAGAAAAAGCGTGAAAGGAAAAGCAGTTTATTATATGTTGAATTGAAAATAATCAATGTAAATACAGTTTAACAAAGCAAAAAAATGGTCAGTGACATAAAATGAACCCCCTTCTCTGCTCCCCCCTACCCCCCTCATTGAGAGGAATTATGTAAGGGTTACCCGAAGCAGAGTCTCTGCAGAGATCCCACCCGCACCGGTCCACCCGCACGGGAGCTCATAATTTTAAATATATACGCAAGCTATCTATACACTACAAACACAATAGGTTCTGTGCATGTGGGTCAAAAAGGTCAAAATTCACCGTGTTTAGAAATGTAAGAAATAATTCACCAAATTGGCTTAAAATTTGAAATGTTGTTTAGCCGACTTACAACGATGATGAAAAATTCAGGCGAAAATATAAAATTGATCGATGCGAAAAAATATCGGCCATTCTATATTAACTCTTTCCCTACGGGCGCAGTTAAAATGGGTCGTTGATGACCCGCAAAGTCGTCAATCGAAAAACACGGCACACGGTAACGCAAGATTAAAAATTGAAATTCGAAAACCGCCAGGAACATGAAATCCACGCACACGCCAAGTTTGATTTGATTTCATAAACAACTCTGCGATTGGTGGCATTTTGAGTTTTCAAGATGCTACGCGGGCGTGCAAGATGGCCTTTTCTGGAAAAATGTAAATTTTTCAACCTGATTTATGATAATTAATGCTAATTTATATTAACATAATGTGTTTTGTTCGGGAAATTTAAAAGAACAAGTAGAAGCCGGTTTATTGGGCTTCCAGAAAATGTATAGCTTTCGCAACAGTTATGGTTATTTCAAGAGATATCAATAGAACAACGTGGTCGTTCAATTTTTGATGTTTTTCAGCCGTAATGAAAGAGTTAATAAGCAATAATAGGTAAATTGAAAATAATCGAAGAAAAAGCGTGAAAGGAAAAAGCAGTTTATTATATGTTGAATTGAAAATAATCAATGTAAATACAGTTTAACAAAGCAAAAAAATGGTCAGTGACATAAAATGAACCCCCTTCTCTGCTCCCCCTACCCCCCTCATTGAGAGGAATTATGTAAGGGTTACCCGAAGCAGAGTCTCTGCAGAGATCCCACCCGCACCGGTCCACCCGCACGGGAGCTCATAATTTTAAATATATACGCAAGCTATCTATACACTAGTCAAAAAGGTCATTGGCTTAAAATTTGAAATGTGTGTTGTTTAGCCGACTTACAACGATGATGAAAAATTCAGGCGAAAATATAAAATTGATCGATGCGAAAAAATATCGGCCATTCTATATTAACTCTTTCCCTACGGGCGCAGTTAAAATGGGTCGTTGATGACCCGCAAAGTCGTCAATCGAAAAACACGGCACACGGTAACGCAAGATTAAAAATTGAAATTCGAAAACCGCCAGGAACATGAAATCCACGCACACGCCAAGTTTGATTTGATTTCATAAACAACTCTGCGATTGGTGGCATTTTGAGTTTTCAAGATGCTACGCGGGCGTGCAAGATGGCCTTTTCTGGAAAAATGTAAATTTTTCAACCTGATTTATGATAATTAATGCTAATTTATATTAACATAATGTGTTTTGTTCGGGAAATTTAAAAGAACAAGTAGAAGCCGGTTTATTGGGCTTCCAGAAAATGTATAGCTTTCGCAACAGTTATGGTTATTTCAAGAGATATCAATAGAACAACGTGGTCGTTCAATTTTTGATGTTTTTCAGCCGTAATGAAAGAGTTAATAAGCAATAATAGGTAAATTGAAAATAATCGAAGAAAAAGCGTGAAGTTGAATTGAAAATAATCAATGTAAATACAGTTTAACAAAGCAAAAAAATGGTCAGTGACATAAAATGAACCCCCTTCTCTGCTCCCCTACCCCTCATTGAGAGGAATTATGTAAGGGTTACCCGAAGCAGAGTCTCTGCAGAGATCCACCCGCACCGGTCCACCCGCACGGGAGCTCATAATTTTAAATATATACGCAAGCTATCTATAACAATAGGTTCTGTGCATGTGGGTCAAAAAGGTCAAAATTCACCGTGTTTAGAAATGTAAGAAATAATTCACCAAATTGGCTTAAAATTTGAAATGTGTGTTGTTTAGCCGACTTACAACGATGATGAAAAATTCAGGCGAAAATATAAAATTGATCGATGCGAAAAAATATCGGCCATTCTATATTAACTCTTTCCCTACGGGCGCAGTTAAAATGGGTCGTTGATGACCCGCAAAGTCGTCAATCGAAAAACACGGCACACGGTAACGCAAGATTAAAAATTGAAATTCGAAAACCGCCAGGAACATGAAATCCACGCACACGCCAAGTTTGATTTGATTTCATAAACAACTCTGCGATTGGTGGCATTTTGAGTTTTCAAGATGCTAATAATGTGTTTTGTTCGGGAAATTTAAAAGAACAAGTAGAAGCCGGTTTATTGGGCTTCCAGAAAATGTATAGCTTTCGCAACAGTTATGGTTATTTCAAGAGATATCAATAGAACAACGTGGTCGTTCAATTTTTGATGTTTTTCAGCCGTAATGAAAGAGTTAATAAGCAATAATAGGTAAATTGAAAATAATCGAAGAAAAAGCGTGAAAGGAAAAGCAGTTTATTATATGTTGAATTGAAAATAATCAATGTAAATACAGTTTAACAAAGCAAAAAAATGGTCAGTGACATAAAATGAACCCCCTTCTCTGCTCCCCCCTACCTCATTGAGAGGAATTATGTAAGGGTTACCCGAAGCAGAGTCTCGCACCGGTCCACCCGCACGGGAGCTCATAATTTTAAATATATACGCAAGCTATCTATACACTACAAACACATAGGTTCTGTGCATGTGGGTCAAAAAGGTCAAAATTCACCGTGTTTAGAAATGTAAGAAATAATTCACCAAATTGGCTTAAAATTTGAAATGTGTGTTGTTTAGCCGACTTACAACGATGATGAAAAATTCAGGCGAAAATATAAAATTGATCGATGCGAAAAAATATCGGCCATTCTATATTAACTCTTTCCCTACGGCGCAGTTAAAATGGGTCGTTGATGACCCGCAAAGTCGTCAATCGAAAAACACGGCACACGGTAACGCAAGATTAAAAATTGAAATTCGAAAACCGCCAGGAACATGAAATCCACGCACACGCCAAGTTTGATTTGATTTCATAAACAACTCTGCGATTGGTGGCATTTTGAGTTTTCAAGATGCTACGCGGGCGTGCAAGATGGCCTTTTCTGGAAAAATGTAAATTTTTCAACCTGATTTATGATAATTAATGCTAATTTATATTAACATAATGTGTTTTGTTCGGGAAATTTAAAAGAACAAGTAGAAGCCGGTTTATTGGGCTTCCAGAAAATGTATAGCTTTCGCAACAGTTATGGTTATTTCAAGAGATATCAATAGAACAACGTGGTCGTTCAATTTTTGATGTTTTTCAGCCGTAATGAAAGAGTTAATGTAAAGACATGATGTAAGTGTCGACTGCTAGAGTGAGTGTGTATCAAGTATCAATACATACTATGATTTAGGGCGGGCCGGCTAGAAAAGTCGCAGATGGGAATCTTCCCCCGGTAGAATTCTGATATGCTTTTTCATGCGATGCAATTAGTAAAATCGCCCAATGAAAACACTTTGATTTTATCAATTATTTGTCGGTGTGTCTTTAGAGTGAAGTTCAGACGACAGAAGCTGTCCACAAAAGCGCCGTCATTATGTTGCCATTGCTTATCAAAATTGCGAAATCTGTTTTTCGAATGTCTCAAAAACCTCTTGCTCACAATCACTGGTTTATCACAGTAAAGCAATCGGACAGCCACAGCCAAGTCAGACTAAGTCTTAACTCTTAATGTGAAAAAGTCAAGAAATTGAATCTATCGAATATCGAATGTTAAAGTGCCTATCTGGGGTTTGTGGATTTTACATATTTGTGATCTTTGGAATCTCTTGAGAAGAATTGTAAAATATCTTGTCGTGCGAAAATTTCATCTTCAATTTCAATTTCATCTTCTTTCCTCTGCTAAAGTGATTTACTATTCACAGGAAATGACGTCAACGCAGGGACACGCAAAACATTGCACATTAATTCATCAGTGAAATACAACGAAAGTTTGGGAATTGAGCGCATTTTGTCTAAACAGGTGTGTTTAAAGTTCAGAGCCAAACTTTCTTTGTATTTCACTGTTGAATTAGTGTGCAATGACTTCGCCTGTCTGCCAGGCTATGACTTCGTGTGTCCCGATTTGACGTCATTTCCTGTGAATAGTAAATCAACTTTAGCAGGGAAAAAAGGCGCCATGAAGATGACATTTTCGAACGATAAGATATATTACATTTCTTCTTGGTAGAACCCAAAGATTACAAATATGTAAAAACTCCAAACCCCGGATAGGCACTTTAAATTATCTAAAGTTTTTTTCGCGAGGTCAACTAAACGGTTATCGGTGGAGACCAGATGTAAAATTTTATCATTTTTTATGCTTCGACTAAAAATTCCAGAGCATTCTATATAATGGCATACTTAGGGTTGGCCCACTGACCTCCATGTAACTATAGGGATACTGTAACTGGACTACGGCGTCCATTACCAATGATCAGTCAATGACTGACAAAAAGTGTCGAGTTAGCCATTCAAAACTCATTCTCGTTCCCATATCCTTCGACGAGATTGTTCAAAACTAGACTCATGCGGGTCGCGAGGCTTGCTCTTTCGAGTAAATGTTGTTCGAATTAGATGTATGGCGTTCAAATGATCACATTGAATTTTGACATTATAAACGCGCCATATGATTGCCGTATGTTATTTTAATATTACAAGCTAGCTTAATACGTGGTTCGTGTCTACATTATATTTATTTGATCCTCTATGCTATAAGTATAGAACATTTCTAGCATCATTCTGCTGGCATGCCTGATCATGAACACTGCTCCGAGGCAGCATTTCACTTCTGATATAAGAACTCCTAGTTATATCCTAATCTAATTCCCGTAATTGTGGCTAAAAATCTCAGAAGCTCATAATCAAACAACTGTGACGATGCGTGCTAGAGATCGAGCCCACATCATCTTACATAGCATTCACAATCACGATCTACCAACTCCATACTGCTGATACACGCCATTTACACAATTCACACATGTATTTCTAGTTAATGTTCTAAGGATTTATGGTGAAGGAAAATTTCGAGTATTGAAATATATACATTTTAAGACCAATCCGGGACCGGTTGCGAAAAATGCAACATCAAGGCCTTCCGGCTGCAATTGAACCGATTTGGTCTAGCTTAAAATGTATAATATATTTCAACACTCGAAATTTTCCTTCACAATAAATCCTTAAAAGTTTAGAATATGTAGTTTAATCAAGTGAAATGCCAAATATTACTTGTATTATTTCTAGTTAAGTCGGTTATATCAACGTCACCCAATTCATAGCTTTATGTCGTATCTGAATTTACTCCAGTATACATCGATTGTCAATACACCCCCCTACCGGCCTATCTATCTTTTCATCAAAATATGTACTACAATACGTATAGTTACATTCTGGGGTGGGCCAACCCTACAATTAATTCCAAATCATACACACTTTTCGAAGTTACTTCAACGGACACGATGAAAACAGCTTGAGTCGACGTTGGAAAGATAACTGTCGGTATGGATTACGATCTTCAATTTTCAACCTCGATAGCCATTGTTTCATTGGTAGTGAAGTACTGAAGGAACCAGCTGGGTATCCTCAATGCCATGTTAGCATGTAAGTTGGGGAATATAGCAAAGTGGCAAAAGAAACAGACGTTGGTGCTTTGGTATAGTTCATTATGATTGTAACCTGATTCGATGCAACACAATTTACTATAAAGAGACATTGGTCACGTCACGTCACGCCAGTTTCGTGACAGTGAAAAAGTGACACTGCTGTTTTTGTAATTTTACAGAACTTTTGAACAGTAAGGGTTTATTAGTTTATTAGATTTTATCACTCTTAGGTGAACGGAATAATCCAACAGGCTAGAAGCCCAATTATAGGGGTTCCAAGGGTCTACGATTTAAGGTCGTTATCCGAGAAGACCCGAAAGTCTTACCATTTGCTGATATTATTGCAAAGGCAGCACTTTCTCCTCAATTATTTTTAAGACCATGAGAACTTTTTTTAGAAAGTAGAAGTTGTCAGATGATAGCTGAATATTTAATACCCTTGACGTTGTGTTTTGACGAACATTATTTATCGGCTTTTCTGAAGTTGTAATTAGAGATATTAATTATGATCTTTCTCGACAATAATAACCAGCATCTGCATAATAATCATCGCAATTTGGTCACCCGAACTTCGTGCCATTTATAATAATTTTTCTCCATTGACGATCATCAATTGGGCAATTACTGCGATTGAAAAATATCACACGATAGATATTATATATATATATATATATATATATATATATCACAAGTATAAATATTTGTCATTTCACTTGATTAAACTACATGTTCTAAGGAGTTATGGTGAAGGAAAATTTCGAGTGTTGAAATATATACATTTTTAAAAGACCAAACCGGGACCAGATGCGAAAAATGTAACATCAAGGCCATCCGGTTGGAATTGAACCCGCGACCCTGCGATGCTAGTGCAGTGCTCTGACCACTGAGCAGTTCTGTATATATATATATATAGTGTGCGTGCGTGCGTGCGTGTGTGTGCGTGTGTGTGTGTGTTTATGTGCGTGTGTGTTTATGTGCGTAGGTAGTGATGAAATACAAATTGCAAACAATAAAAGGTGTGCTGCTAAAATAGGGTGTAGGTGGTCTATCTTTTGAGAGAAGGCCATTTGTCCTATTTATAAGACATTTCAAAATCCAAGAAGATGCAGAAAACATATTCGGAGCGACGTCATCATCCGGGTCTTTTCAAGATGGCGGCGAGCTGCGGGCCAATCAGGCGGGGTTTGTTTATTGGCCGAATGCTGCACGCGTCGAAGGAAGTTCATATGCAGCTCGAAAGTAGAAGAATAGTAGAGATTTTTTGGTTTATTTCCCCTTAATTTCATCGTCCAAGGGCTTGCCGATCGTCTCGGTATTTTGAGGGGAAACACCAACCTTCGTGTTGAGAAGGAATGGCTGATGTGTCCGAGGTGAGTGACAAGCTTTTATTTTCTGTGAGGTTGTTGTCGCGACAATGTTGTCGGGCAATATTGAACAAATATTATAGAGAGTCGGCATTCGGGTTGATTTTTCCACCTAGAAGAGGTCGGCTACAGGTCAGAGCGCAACAACGCCTAACACCACTGGACATGCAGATCCCTTTCATCGTAAATCTCTCCGAAAACCTCCCAAAGGTGTTCAAAGGAAGCAACAAGGATCTTCCAAGTTTCGCACTCAAGGAAATGTCGAATTACAGTCATTGCCGTTGCTAAAAGGTGTGTAAATTGCTTACGGCTTAAACTTTCTTTTGTTTCCCTGATCTCTTTCCCTCTTAGATTCAAATTGCCCGTTCTGCTCGTCAATAATCGCTTCCTTTCTGTTTTAGAAACGAACACGACAGAACAACAGGAACTTTTTGTCCAGAAATTGAAGCAATGTTGTACAGTTTTCGACTTTATGGATCCCATGAGTGACTTAAAAGGGAAAGAAATTAAACGGTCTACCCTAAATGAACTTGTGGATTACATAACCTCGGGACGTGGGGTTCTTTCTGAGCCAGTTTACCCTGAAATTGTCAATACGGTAAGCATAAATTTCAAGGCCCCTTGACCGGCCATAACGATATACACTAATTCACACGAATTCCCACTTCAGTGCAAGTTGTAGAGACCTTTAAAGCCTGTAGGTTGCATATGCTATTCGACTAAGATAAATTCATTTACTGCATATTATAATTTCAATTTGTAATCCCAATCGTGAAACTGCTGAAAAAATCAGTACAAATGGCCACATTTAATGATTCTGTAAACAATATTGATATATGTTTAGCAACATAGAATAGCCCATGTCAACTGGTGTAGACCTATTCCTCCTCACTGACCTCACAGAAAGCTCACCGATCGCTTCACAGATTGGATCGTTTATTTTTTGGCATAACTCTGCCTATTTTTAGTAGGATTATATATGCTTTATTTTCGTGCAAATCAGACTTATTTAATTTGAGAATGTTTCAGTGTAAAAATTCGTAGAATATTCTATATCCTTTCGCCTTCAGTCAACCATTTCTCGCTCATGATCACTGAGGTCGTGAGGGTATGAGGTTGTGAGGCTGCTTAGACGAAATTACACAAATTAATACGCCTACAATCATTGTTTTCGTTTTCGTATTCATGCTAAATTTTGATTTGATAGTGCGTGATTATGTTAAAAAGCATTGTGTTTGTACTTCGAGATCATACTTTTCCACAGTCATAATTTTCCCTGAAATGTTGTTAATTGCGTGGTTGAAGTATAGGAAAAGAGCTGTGATTGAGCACACATTATCTGCCTTGGAAAAGTAGAACTTAAAAAACGAAAACCATTCATTGGTGGCCGGCCCATTGTTGTAGTTAAGCCAACTTAAACATGAATGAGAGTCATTGAGATGTTTTGGTTGCACTGGATTTTAATTCTATAATTGTAATTTGCATGCTCACAGATCAGCTGTCTTTCCTGTAATCTCGTAGGTCAGCTATTGGCAAAGCAAAAGAAATCTCTATCTCAAAATTTTACTTGTAAATTTTTATGTACATAACTCCTATAACTCCTCAACCAACTATAAATCCTCAACCGACTATAAATTCTCAACCAACTAAAGCTCCTTAAGCAGCTAAAGCTCTTCATATGGCCTTTGCAGGAATAATTTAAGTCTTAAATATCACATTTAAAGGGATACTCCAGCAAAGAAAAAAAATGTAGTTCATATGAAAGATCTTACTGACTTTAGTTTATTTCCAAAGTTTTAGCATTCCTATCAATTTAGTTAAGAAGATATGGCTAGTTGAAGTTGGAGAGTTTGTCCAATTTCGATGCCATATTTGTTTCTCAAATATAACGTCACCGAGTGGTTCTATCTCGTATTATGCCTAAGAAGCTTCTCTACTTTCCTGCATGAGGAACTAAATAGTTTAGCTATCACTATGTGATCGCCATCAAAACAACTCCACTGGTGATAAAGAATCACTCAATGACGTCATATTTTGAAAACCAATGTGGCATTAAAATCCTCAAATTTTCAGCTTAAACTAAACATATCTTCTTAATTAAATTGATAGGAATGCTGAAACTTTGGAAATAAACCAGTACCGGGGGCCCATCCGGCAAACTGCCTCTTTTTATTAATTATGCTATTATTATTAATATTTTCTTTAATATAACGGATATACTACAAAAAAACTTGCTCGAAAGTGCTCAAAAACTTACTCAAAAGTGCTCTCAAAATGAAGGAGATGCAATTTCAGAGACCTAAATTCAAAAAATTTGTGGCGGGGAATCCGGGAGGGGGCCCAAATTTTTTTCTCGCACCGGGCCCACACCCATGTAGTGCCGCCACTGAAATAAACTAAAGTCAGTAAGATATTTCATATGAACTACATTTGTACTTTGGCTGGAGTATCCCTTTTATAATAGAAATCAGCAAAAAAAACTTACAAAGTTTTCAAACAAGTTTTAAAAAATATACTGAATGTCATTTTATATTTTTTATTAATCGTGAATGGGCGGAATCCTAGGCATTTCTGCAATTTGATTGGCTACCTGAGCGGGCGTTTTTTTTGCGATATATCTGAGCAGAGTTACGGAATCCTAAATGCTAAAAAATTGATTGTGATTTTGCTTTATTTTTAACTGGAAAATGGAAAACTAACACATAATTTGATTTAATTAAGATGGAAATAACTTTAACAAATAATTTCCCAATGCAACCAGGTGATAAATCAGACATAGTTGACACTACTATGGCTTTAAAACGTTTTTTGAACGTAACTTTAAAAGTTACTGTCCATGACCCAACGTTTTGACACTCCAATCTAGTGTCTTCATCAGGGGTGATCGTTGTAAAGTTAGGATCCCTATTTATACCTCATAGAACCGATGATGACATTATCTATTAACAAGATGCAAATAAGCATCTGGAGGCTTCGCATATCAATAGCGCCCACGCCCCATTGAATTGCGATGACGGTGGTTTATTACCAGAAGCTTATTTGCATCTTGTTTATTAACAAGATGCAAATAAGCTTCATCATCGGCAAGATAACATTATCATTGGTTCTATGAGGGTATAAATAGGGATCCTAACTTTACAACGATCACCCCTGATGAAGACACTAGATTGGAGTGTCGAAATGTTGGGTCATGGACAATAACTTTTAAAGTTACATTCAAAAAACTTTTTAAAGCCAGAGTAGCGTCTAACTATGTCTGAAATAACTTTATTATACAAAAACTAAAGTATTTTTGGTTTGTTTTTCTTTCCTTGTCCAAATAATGCACTTTTACTGAACTGCAGTAACTCAATGTTATTTACCGTATTTAGTCAGTCCATATAGAGAAATATCTGCCCTCTGTCTCATAAATGACCCTTGGCCAACGGCATCTGTCAGTTTCTGAAACCTCGGGCAAATATTTTTCTATTCAGACCTCCCATCTGGTAAATAACATACTGTATATATCTTTCCAATAAAAAGAAATACATATTATACTCAAAAAAATGGAAGAGATTTTAGAAATTATGAATATTGTTAAGGAATATTTCAGATGTTTACTTTCCAAGGAATTTCATTATAGAAGTTAGTGCTGTTGAAACTTAGAAAAGCTTTCAGTTGATGTAAATTTACTACTGCCATCCAACAAAAAATCCTGCATATAGCTATAACTATAGAAAATGGTGCAGAACACGCAATTGTCTAGCGAAAAAGGGTAGACGAAAAGGACAAACCATGAAGTAGAAGAATGCCAATGACAATAAGATGAGAACCGTATGCTTCTAGTTTGTGGTAACTGGTTGTTTCTCTGCAAGATCGTTTTGGTGCAAGTCATATTTTTTCTACAGCCAGAAATTGATTTGCTACAAGCCTGTTTTGCTATGTGTCATTTTGTCACAGTCGTATAACATCTGTGGGAATTTAACATGTATATATAATCTATGGATTCTCCTGAGAAAAATTGTAATATATCTTGTATTCTTGTCAGATGAAAAATGCTGTTAAAGTTGACAGAAGTGATGTCATAGCGGGCATCTGTAAAAAGGTTTTCATGTAGACAGAATGACAGATGCCTGCTATGACATAACTTCCATCAACTTTAACAGCAAAAAAGTCTATGAAGATGAAATTTTCGTCTGACAAGATATATTACAATTTTTCTCAGGAGAATCCATAGATTACAAATATGTTAAATTAATAATACGACCTTTAATAATACGACCTTTAATAATACGAAGCCACATTGATAGCAGTTGGCATTCAGCAGATAACTATGATTTTTGCTAACACAATTTTTGCTATGACAACTCAAAGTTTTGCATTGTTAGTCCTTGTTATTTTGGCTACAAAAACAGAAATACATTTTGAATAAAAATTACAAACAATGGTGATTGTGCATTTTGTTTTTATGATAACTGTACCAAAACATGGACTGAACTGTCAAACTCTTGCAACCTTTTACAATTAGTTGTGCTTAGGTTGTTGGCAAACAGACATATAGCCACACATGCCATTGGAAGTACATGTAGCTTATCAAAGAGCTTGCATTCTCATATTTTTTCTGCTTATGCCCTCTGTTATACTGTAGTAATGTCTATATTTTTAGGTGGCCTATAATATTTTCCGAACATTACCACCATCGGATAATCCAGACTTTGATCCTGAAGAAGATGACCCAACACTAGAGGCATCATGGCCTCACCTTCAGGTAACACAAATAAATCATTAAAAATCAGACAAAAGTTAAGATAAGGTAAGTTCTAAGGTAAGATCCAACAAAGAGCAATTGCAAAAAATACAATGTTAAGGCCTTTTTTGGACCTTGTAATTGTACCTGTGACAAAATGTAGGTTCAAATTATTGATTCAAATTCTCAATATAAGCAGGGAAAAGTGCTTATTGTTTTTATTAGGGACACAAATTAGTATCGTTGTTTAATTCGCAATGCGGACGTTTTGTTGAGAATGCAAGAATCCCACACACGTACACGACCAATTGAAAGTACATTGCAATTACACCATCATTAAATGACGGTTTGCACCCTTTGATTATTGTTTTACGATTCATATCACAATTTATGCGAAGCGATTTCTGATACATCGTCGTAACGGCTTATAGTATGAACGAGCGTGAGATTTTCAGCAGTGGTTTTTCACTGTATAATGTATGCCTTTTAGAGAAATCAAAAGGCATTTCAAGAAGAAAGAAAATTATCTCAGTCATCACATCTAGAATCAAAAGATTGTGAAAATAGATTGTAACTGCAATTTTAAGTAGTGACGGTCAGGTCATAGTGTAGTGAACTTAGGAAAATGTTCCTGATCGGCCAGATTTTCATTTGATCAGCGGAAAATCATGACTGGCGGCGATCACCATGATCGGGAACTTTGGGATAGTTATTTCGAGGGCTGTATAAGTCATGAAACAAAGATGGATTTTTACACCAATTCAACAGAATATTTAGAGGTCAACCGAAATGGGTTTTGCTTGCCGATCCGATGGCCGATATTTATTTTACAACATCGGCCGATGTCCGATCCGATGTTTTTAGAGATTACTGCATGGAGCTGTTTGGAGGAAGCCCAGATTAATCGCTATCCGGATATGTTTCATGTGCTTTGGGATGTAAACAATCACTGTTAGCTCTGCCTTAAATAGTTAAATAAAATGTTTAAGAATCAAGATTCCACCGAACTGGTACTAAAAATGTTGCTCTTATCTTTTTCGTCACTCGCCACTTATCTTTGTAAATAAACAGGTTATACATCTTTTCGCTTTTGTCTTCTGCAGAAAAACTCTTATAAATGCCAAAATTTAGAAACTTAACATCGACAAAAAATATCGACTTACGGTAGTGATATTTTACCGGTCCGATGTTTTGCCGATGTTGCAAAATATCGGCCAAATCCGTTGGTCGATCAATCAGTTGAACTCTAAGAATATTGTTGCCAAAATATAAAGCATGTAAATAAGATTAAAATAAGATAAATTTATCAGCCTTGAGTTCCATGATTTTCTATTCTAGTCTGATTTTAAATTGAAAGTGTAATCTACTAATATTAATTATTTTGAAGTGAATATGGTGAATTAATTTTTATATATTTTTTCTATTATTTAAAGTTATGTTTGTTGTATGTCATAACAGATTGTTTACGAGTTCTTCCTACGTTTTCTGGAATCTCCAGAGTTTCAACCGACCATTGCTAAGAAATTTATCGATCAGAGATTTGTTCTTCAGGTAGGTCAATATGTATCTCTGGACATCTTGTTCACGTACCAGAGAGACAAATACAGACTACTGTATTTAGCGGTGCATAAGTCGATCTGACATATAAGTTGACTCCTTATTTTTTACCTAAGAAGTCTAATATTCTAGATAACATATTGTTCTGCTTCCTACTTTCTTATCTGTTTAGCTTCTTGAATTGTTCGATAGTGAAGATCCTAGGGAACGAGATTTTTTGAAAACCGTTCTGCACAGGATTTATGGCAAATTCCTTGGATTACGGGCGTTCATTCGTAAACAAATTAATCACATTTTCCTAAAGTAAGCCTTATATTAATTATTATTAGTCTACAAAGCTTTGATGTGCTACATTGTGAAGCAATGGAATTGTCATCACACATCCTCAAGAACTGGCCTTTTGTAATTTTAATATTTAGATCTCCAGATCATTGGCTGGAGGTGAAAGAGTTTTTTTACTTAAACATTTTTTGACCATACCACTGTTTTTATTCTCAGATTTATTTATGAAACTGAACATTTTAATGGTGTTGGAGAACTGTTAGAAATTTTAGGAAGGTATGTCATGCAAATGAATCAAAGTAATCTATTTAATTTAGCTTTTTCTTGTCACATGCAGGCCTGAATATAATTTTTTGGAGCTCGCCGGATGCGATGTCCGGCCACAGAGTAAATCGGCTGGACAAGACCACTTTTCTGTCGGACACGGTTTGTTAATTTTATCCCCGAATCGTTTTAGCATGACACTAAATAATTTTGCCGTTGTGTAATGCAGTGTAATAAATGTTGTACATTAATAGCCTTGTTGCCAATACAGCGAACAACGCTGTTAGATCTCACTTTGAATCGCCATCTTTGTGTGATTAACGATCATAAAGCGGTTACAGGTCATGACTGTCGAGGCAAAATTTGGTCTATAAGTGGTCGAGTCGGCCAGACATTGATGTCCGGCAGCTCCAAGCTGCCGGTCACAAGACGAATTAACGCCGGACAATGTCCGGTGTCCGGCGGTAATATTCAGGCCTGGTCACATGGTCAACTAGTAATTCAATCATTTTGTAATTACAATTCCCATCTGTAGTAGTCCCTCCATATTATAAATTTATTTGTCTGTTTTCCTACAGTATTATCAATGGATTTGCGTTACCACTGAAAGTGGAGCATAAGCAGTTTCTAAATAAAGTACTGATACCATTGCATAAAGTCAGATGTTTAGGTCTTTATCATGCTCAGGTAAAATATCTTATTTTTATTCTTGTGCACGTGTTGTATTGCTATTTATAATTATTTAGATGTGCAAGCTCTGACTGGTTGAGCCTCAAATTGAGTCAGATATTATGTCATTTTCATTTAGATTGCCTCTGTTTCTATTTTATAAAACAAATAGAAGATGGCTTTCATATCTCTTCATTGTGATAGAAACATGAATAACAGAATAACATAATGATGCCATTTCAAGCAGAAAATATGTGAAAACACTAGAGATGAGCTGTTTAATCATCCGATAATTGGCCGTTTTTACATAATCGGCCGATTATTGAAAAATAGCTGTTTCTCAATTGCAATAATGCACTCAAAGATTGTCCAAGATGCCTTTTTCCGCATCTGACCTGGAAATGAGTCATTTTCACGCACAAACATGCAAGTTTTGTTCAGGAAAATTAGATGCAATCAAAGCGTTAGGCGTTAGCAACACGTCTTTTTAGTCTATAAATAATGCAACACATGTATTAGTAACATATTCTTTGCGGAAATTGGGAAATTGCAGAGTCGAGCGGCTGCCAGATTGGTAATTTTTAACATGGAATTAATCAGCGTCATGATTGGCCACCAATTAATCGAATCAGCTAATTGCTTATTTTTGGTGATCGGCTCATCACTAGCTTATTATTGAAATTACTATCTAAGTTATCTGAAACATTCATTGTTATAACATTCATGCATCGTCTTGTTTCATTTATAGTTAGCATATTGTGTAGTGCAGTTCTTAGAAAAAGATGCTGCTTTAACTGAACAGGTAACACATGACTTATTACTTTTTTACAGTGAATCTTCCCCATTTGCCTGTTGATATTTAAATAAATCTTGTTTGTGTAATTTCTGGATGAGTGAACAAATCTATTACATCTTGTAATAATAATTTCTGCAAAAATTGTGTAGGTCATCACTGGCCTGCTGCGATATTGGCCAAAAACCAGCAGTCAGAAAGAGGTAAGCTGTATGGCTTTGAAAAACAGCACCATTGAGAGTTGCATGTCTACTTTTGTAGGAGGAGTTAATGGTAGTATGGGATGTCTGCATTTGATAAAGAAATGCCAAAGCAAGAATTACCTTTATATTACAATGTACCAGAGTTCTACCATCCAAATATGTGCCTTTCACCCTGAATCTGTGTCATTCTCTGAATCTGTGTCATCCTCTGAATCTGTGTCATCCTCTGAATCTGTGTCATCCCCTGAATCTGTGTCATCGTCTGAATCTGTGTCATCCTCTGAATCTGTGTCACCTATCACAGAACTGATTTTCTTTGGTTTTAGCACGATCCTTTGATTTCGGAGTGGAGTGCAGATTGTTCATCGTCATTTAATTTATTTTCGTTGTTTTGCAGCAATAACTCTCTTATTAGGATTTTGTGTTTGTTCCCAATAATCATAGGGCATTAGCCAGTGAAATTTATCCATAGACATAGTTGCCATAATGTTCTGTCCAACTTATCACCTTTATCAATCTTGTGATTAAAATAAAGATCAAGAATTGTTTTTCTAACTGACAGTATATTACTATAGTAATAAGCAAGCAATCCTGCACAGCATTAAACTTGTGTCATGCTACTAGTGTTTTATTTAATATGATACATAATTCTATAAAACTTTGCACTGTCCTTGGGACCTAGTCTTTGGTTTTAGCACGATCCTTTGATTTCGGAGTGGAGTGCAGAGGCTCAATCAAGAGCCTTTCGTCACAAGGCCTGGTTTCAATACTTGTGAATTGTAACTTTTTTGACTCAAATTGTATCTTAATAATAAGTTATATTCAATAATTAGGGACCCCGTAATGAAGACCCCGTAATGGAGACCCCGTGGAGACCCCGTAATGGCGACCCCGTAACGGAGACCTCGTAACGGAGACCTCGTAATGGAGACCCCGTAATGGAGCGATAAGCTCTGTGGCAAAGCTTGTAAATAAATAAAATAACTTTTTAAAGTGTCTACGAAGTGAAAAAATCGCGAGCATTTTTTTTGCTCTAACGAACAAAGTAGCACGGCAGGATCGTTCACTGAAAATTTCAATGTCCATTGGCATAGTTTAACGTTACAAAATAGGGAAAGACTGGGATTGAATATATGTTGTTGAAATCCATTGTTCTTATGCATAGTAAGTACGCCTGCATACATTGTACGTCACAAGACAATGAACCGCGCATTTCAGATTTCACCAAAAACATTTAGCCATGCCAAACTTTGTACTATGCAGCAGATTCACTTGAAATTTTCAGTGTACTCTCCTGCCGTGCTACTTTGTCCGTTAAAGCAAAAAATGCTAGCGAATTTTTCACTTCATAGACACTTTAAGCCAGAGTAGCTATACTGCATTGGGAAACTTTTTAAATATTTTCTAAGCATCACACAGCTTTCATAAACATTCTCCAAAACACACATCATTGTTGTGTTTGTCTTAGGTCATGTTCCTTGGTGAAATAGAAGAGATTTTAGATGTTATAGAACCTCAACAATTTGTGAAAATACAATGCCCTCTCTTTAAACAAATTGCTAGATGTGTATCCAGTCCTCATTTTCAGGTTAGTCTCATTTCTTTTCTTCATAATTCCCACCACATAATTATTCAAAATTCTCCGTGTAGAGGTGTACAAACTCCGGTTTTTCAGCTCCGGTTCCGGCTCGGCTTGCTGAGGATAAAGTCCAACCAGATATTATTCGTCTCAAATTTGTCCCCAGTGTCTTCTCCCGGCGAAAGCCGTAAAACTGTCAAGCGACTCGACTCAAGGAAATGCAATGCTACAACTAGGAATGCCAGAGATGAGGAAAACTTTATAGAACCGAATAAGTTATGCTACTACAAAATACAAATAACAAAATACAAGTGTAAATTACCATGGGTTTTTAAAACTTCTTATAATTAAATTTAATGAACCCTAAGGCTAAGAGACCGATGTTGTTTGGACAGAGTGCGCAACGCTTCTTTGACACGACGTTCTCCGTCAACGAAAAGATCGCTAAGAAGTGATAGAGGATGGTGGACAAGAAAGAGCAAGAAAGAGCTAGATACGAGAGAGCTAGACGCGTCAAAGCAGGCCATTCGTTTTTGTGGCGATACCAATAATCCAATAATTCCTGAGTATTAACTTTGTCGTCTCTGTTAATTTGGCTGTTTGCGGTAGCTGAAATGGTTTGACTCAACAGATAAGACTTCAGATCATATGCACATTCTGCAAATTCAGTGATGCCATTATTTGTGAACAAAGCTTCGTCGAAATTGTCATATTTTTTGTCATTCTGATTTTCCAGCCGGAGCGGGAAGAAAACAACCCAACTCCGGCTCCGGCCTGTCTGCACAAAAAACGCCGGCACTCCGGCGCACAGCACTATCTCCGTGTTTTCCAATTCTGCACCAATTACAATTTTGTTTTTGTCAAAGTATCCATGAATCAGATATAAAATTGTGTACATCCTTCCTCTCTTAGAAATGAAATCTCCGAAATGGATACGTATCAGAGTTGCCTAATTTAACTAATTTAATTTTCAAAAACTGCACAATAATAAATAAAAGTGATCACTGGTTGATATTGCTTTTCAAAGAAGAACTTCCATCCAACAAAAGCCACCACTTAATCACGGAGCAAAAGCCACCACTTAATCACGGAGCAAAAGCCACCACTTAATCACGGAGCAAAAGCGTCAACAATGAATTATTTTCTATTAATAGTTCTTAGTAAATTGTTTGCTACTCAAGCTTTTAACGCAAACTCAGAAAATGTTTCTGATCCCCAGACGGGAATCGAATCCGCAACCTTCATGATCTCCGGTTTGACGCTCTAACCATTGAGCTACCAGGACTACGATGGCAGAGCGAAGGCTACGTTGTGTACTAGTTCGTATGTGCGACATACGTACTGTATACTACTGCTAAATCTGCAGCATCGATATGTCTGCATGTATATTTTTTCTATCAGTGACTTGCACCATGGATAATAAAAAGACTTTCTACGATCCATGCTTGCACCTTGCTTATTTGCACTAATGTTTTTCTGATATAAAAGATGTGCAGACGTATCGAGATTGAAGATTTAGCAGTAAGTATGTCGTACGTACGAACTAGTACACAACGTAGCGTTCGTTCTGCCATCTGAGTTCTGCAGTAGCTCAATGGTTAGAGCGTCAAGCCGGAGATCAGGTTGCGTGTTCGATTCCCGTCTACACACGGGTCTAGGGCTCAGAAAATTTTTCTGTGTTTGCGTTTAACCTTGAGTAGCAAACAATTCACTAAATTGAAATATAAACCAAGCTGCAAGTCTGCACTAATTTATCTAATAGTTCTTAGCTGACATCTTTATGATTATCTATATGTAAGAATTGCTGTATTCTGTATTGAAGAACTTGAAAGCATTCCTGTTGATTACTGAAACCTAGTTGAAACGTAGTATTTCATTAAAATGATTTTAATAAAATGATTTCAATATTCAGAGGTACCATTGTTGTGTGTATTAGTTCATTCTGTTCCTTATCACACTTTCTCATCATTTCAGGTCGCGGAGCGAGCATTGTATTTTTGGAATAACGAATACATAATGAGTTTAATAGAGGAAAATTCCAATATGGTATTGCCTATAATGTTTAATAGTTTGTACAGAATATCAAAGGATCACTGGAATCAGTAAGTTTTTTATGATTAGTTTTGTCAATATCCAAGCTTTACCAAAGGATAAGCAGCACAGTGCTATAACTTATTTACAACACAAAATTTGTTTTTAAGAAATATTCAGCTGATCACAACATCACACAACTCTGTCTTAACAGTTTTACACACGCATGAACTAATTATTTGCAAAATAGAAAGCACATTTGTTAAACACATATAGTTTCCACGAACACACTCCGCAAAACTTTCGTTATTTTCTGAACGCTTTCCAGTACACACTTTCTTACACTTTTGTTCTTCGACAGTACTGTCGACAAAATTACTTATGCTTCCTTGAAGAACGTCTGAAACCTTCGCTTTGATCTCCGTTGATCTCCGTTGAAACCCTCTGGTACTGATGCAGCGACGCCGACGCTACTGATCGATGGCCTGTCCGTTCCATGATTAATACTTATTTCACTCTATTCATTCATCCATTCATTCGTTCTGCACCTGTTTCTTTTTCTCTTTCCAGAACCATCGTGGCTCTTGTTTATAACGTTTTGAAAACGTTCATGGATATGAACAGTAAACTTTTCGATGAATTGACGTCATCATATAAAGCCGATAGGCAAAAGTGAGTACAAAACATGCATCATATGCCCCCCAACCCCACCCCCTCCCACTCCGTGAATTATCTCTGTGGGGTTTCCATGCTATTCAGTGTTACTCAGTGTAGCAAAGCTTGTAAATAAGGGAGCTGTCATTAATTCCACCGGGGAGGGGGGCAGAAGGAAAGTGCTGGGCCATGAAACTATAAGAATGGTAAACCTTGGAAAACTGGAAAACCTTTGATGCGCCATGAAACCTTTTTGATTAGTATCAAAAGTAATCGAAGAAAACAGATTTTTATAACAGGAATTGATATACGCTATGTAAGTCCAAGAAATATCTATATCACAGTAATCACACCCAAAGAAAAGTTGTTTTGAGAACCCCTTGCCTCCAGAAATTGGTTCGAGACTAAGAGTTCAGGAATGCGAAAAAAAAGTTGATTGTTTTCCTTGCTCTGTATGGCAGACTACCTAAAAAAACATAAACTAAAACAAAATGTATAGTTGGGTCATGAAACCATCCAGGGAAATTTGGTTGGGTCACGAAACTTTAACAAGAATTTTCAGTTTTTCTTCTGCCCCCCTCCCTGGTGGAATTAATGACAGCTCCCTAAAGAAATAAAGCATTTCTGTCATTGACGAAATAACCGTTGACTTCTTTCAGAGAAAAAAAGAAGGAGAAAGAACGAGAAGAGCTTTGGAAATCTTTAGAACAATTAGAGATCGACCATAAAATGACAAGGAACTTTGTCACGACGAATTCGACGCCTTCCTTCACGGTCACGCCCGACGCCATCACCCAGGAGGAGGCGGTGCCGAAAACGAAAGACCACAACGACGACGACACCACGTGCTGATCATGTGACTACGGTGCGCGTGCGCGATAACAATTGTAAATTAACCAAGAAACCTAAACCACACCCAAAGACGAAACGTCTTGTTTTCACTGAACCAAATTTTGATCAAGGAACAGACGATTGCCGGGGGGGGCTAGTGGGGAACGAAATATTACGCTGGGCGAGAAAAAAAATACCGTGCTTGCGCGGTCACAGTTTGCACAATTTTTAAAAACGTATATCTACATTTAAGAAATATTAATAAGAACCTTGGACGTGCACGCCAGTCATTCACTGACTTCGTGATTTAGCTGGAAATCAGCAATACTCAATTGCCTCCTCTCACATCCATCAAGGTTTACCCGTAATTCCCGCCCCCCTTCTTGCTGGTTTGTAACTTTCATAACGTTCACCGCTATGAGGCGTTTCGAGCTCAGGAAATCCCACGGAAGAAGGGCATGGTGAGCTCAGTCGGTCCACTAGGATTATCTCGAAATTTCTCCACAATGTAATTGATCTAACCAGGCGACTAAGAGTGAAGACGAACCTTCGTTTATGAAATCATGTAAAATAAAGAAATGAGTTGAAATTTCCTAGAATTTCGAGTTGGATTCCAATATTTGATGGTTTGCATATTACGTCGTTACGTCTCGTGGCGGCCACGATGGTTGAACTTTGACAAAAGAACGGTAAATACGTACCTAAAATGAACAGGTTTTGTGATTGGCTATGTGGAACAAAAGTGGTTAGGGCCGGTTAGGACATTGGTTTCTTTGTGGTTGGTTCTATTGTTTTAATCAACCAATCACAAAACTTGATAGTATAGGTAGGTGGCGACCCCAAAAGAATCGTATTAAATTCTTCTGTTTGTGACACCAACTTGACATCAACGTCTTGAACTTCAGAGGGTACTTCCAGACCCATCTTATTTTAGCTCTAACTTTTCCCTCGCCTGAAAACATGGGACAATTAGGAGAATTGGGACAATTTTTCTTCAATTCGAGGTGGGAATAAGTCGAAATGTGGAGAGAGGACTGGGACAGAGTTTGCCTTAATTTCGGTCCCAGAGCCTGCGTTCGAGATTGGCGTTCCTTTTGAAAGGAACGCAGGCTCTGGATTGCCCCAAAACAACAAAGATCCTAACCACCTGCCCAAAGGAGTTTTCTAACACTAACCCTTAGAAAACTCGTTAGGCGGCGGTTTAGTGTTCGGATCTTTGGGGTTCGTTCAGTCCTCTCTCCACATTTCGTGCTTTTGGGAAGACTAAATAGACACGACCGATGTGAGGTGAGGTGACCGTGATGTTGGACGAAATGAGAGATTGTACTGCTATCATGTATTTCATCATATAGGCATGTCCGATGCTAACCCCAAAATAACTTGGATCCTAATCCCCCTTCCCCACCCCGCCTAATGGTTTTGTAATGGCAAAATAATTTTTGGGACCCTCGCTGCGCATGTGCAGCCCACAATCATTCTCTCGCGTTGTCCTATAAACTGAGCATTGCTAGGGGGGGGGGGGGCGTTGGTTAGGCTTAAGATTAGGGTTATGGATGGTTAGGATAAAATTATTTCGGGTTAGCCAATCAGATGGCTTTCCATGGAAAGTGATCCCAAAAACAATTTCTGCTTTCTAATACTAAGCTTAATACTAATAAAAAGATCGCGCGACTGCGAGTATTCCATCTAGCCACATTTTCTCGGGAAAACTGCCTCGTCCCGGCGCGCGGAAATTTGAGATGAAGGGGGGCGCGCGAGGAACGACGGGAAGGGGAGAACGCGTTTATCGCCTTCCCATCAACCATTGTTTTTATCGCCTTCCCATCAACCATTGCCGGCACTCTATTGCTAGCCTGCGCCCCCGCAGGCTCTTAATCGGGAGTGGGCAGGCGGAGGAGGCAGTCGGGGAAAATGTAAACAAAGCCGCCATCTTGAATTGCGCTTGAAGTTCTCTTCAGACTGGCGAACTGTGATTGGTTGATTCATTCTTCGAAAATTGCGAGCAAGTTGCTCCGGCACCAGCCTGGGCACCAGCGTAAATATTTTTTCCGTTTTTGCTTATCGCCATGTGGTGAAGTGTATGATGACCTTTCGACTCTGCGACTGTTCGCGTTGCAAAAAGTAGAAGATGCTTCTACTTTCTGATAGCAGACTGCCTCTCGCCCGCACCCTCCCCTCTCTTCCGCTCCCGGGGGGGAGGGTGCGGCCGAAAGGCAGTCTGCTATCGCAGATTACTACTTTCTCAGCTGAGAACGTAAGGCAAGTTCAGAGGGCCAAGATGGGCCCAGGGGAAGGTGCCTAGAAGCTTCATTCTACATTTAGGATTTGCATGATGGTCATTTCTTAATTCTGGCCACTTATTTATTGGCCCAGGCCTTGGGGCAGTTGCCCTGGTTGCAAAATCACTTCGTGTAAACATTAGACATAGAAACTCGTCCGCTGTTGTGAACTGCCGAAGAATTGAAGTGAAATTAATGTCTTTGCGACCTTTTTAGCTCGCGGCTTTTATGAATAGTTCTCGCTCTGAACGTCATTAAGCTATTTTATTCGCTATTTCTGCACATCACCGTCTTCATTTTTCCAGTTCTACACCTCCTGCGCAACTCAGTCATTTTATTTCAAAAATCCTTGCCATGGTCCGACTTGGCGCGCACATTTTGTGCTTGCAATGCGCGTCCTTGTCTTTGGTCTTTTCAAAGTCAATTTGGATTATCCGAAGGAAATTGTTTATTTCGTCTGTATCGTGTCAAAGGCCGGCCAGTGAAAAGGAAACGGAGGCCACAAGAAAGGTCTTTAAGCCACATCCGCTCTCTCCACTGGAGAATCGGATATATTGAACCACGGGGGTCGATCAAATATGTGCATAGTTTGTTCTGCATACAGCCTACGCCTTTTGCTTTTCTCTATAAATGCACTGTAGACCGACTATCATTGCCAAGCTCCATGTTATCAAAACCGGAAAGCAAAGATCATAGGTCTGCTTGATTGGGTCATGATTATTGAGAACAAAGAAACATTCCTTAGCCGTGCAATTATTCGAAACAAACTAACCCCAGAGGTATAGAGAGCGGAAAAAAGAGCGGAATCCGACGCATTTCAATAGAAGGGTTGAACGGCGCTGCTGAGTGAAGGCTCTTGGCCGCCTTTCCTGTTAGTTGAGGATCACGAATAGCAATTTCTAGTGCAAATCGAACGGCTGTGCAGGTTAATCTGGGATCTACTGTTCACTGGTACTAGTCAAGGCACCTGCAGTTGGCTATCCGAGCATTTTATTGTGAAATAACCTTGGTTGGTTGCACAGATATGGACAGACGACACCTAATATTTCCACGCACGAGGCTAATCTAGGATTCTTTACCGTATTGCAATGAACTGGTTTATCGTTGTCACTTCGCTGGACTGACCACACACTCAACAATCAAGACTTCGAAGGTAAATGAGAAATGATTTAAAAACGTCTGCCCAATTTAGTTTGTTAGCCATAAGGACGTCTGCGAAGGAGACTATTCAGCCTCGGCAGGTTTTGCATGCTTCAGTAATTTAATAGAAGCTAGAGAATATCGCGTGGCAGATGTATATGATTGTATATCGATGAAATTTAAAAGTTTGTCGATACGTTACGATATTTCCAATATGGAAGTCCAGCAGTGTTACCGAGCGCACCGCCGCACTTTACACCTGAATCGTAATCTGCTTTTCGGCGAAGCTGAAGGAAGTTTTAGCGGCATATAATTATCGCTGCAATTTCCGTTCGCTTTCAAAATACATTCCATAAACACGAAGTTGTGGAAATTCTCTACCTCAGCCACAGTCCTCCAGAAGCTTCCAAATATTTTTGCGCGCTTTTCTTGACTTTTTGCCTCGCTTGTGCTGCAATTGCAATGGCAAAACTCGGGTTGTAACTTGTCAGGCCATTGAAACCTGTTCTGTGCAACAGGCAAACCTGAGGTAAGGTTTTGAGGCCGCCGCATGCACTTAAGATCTTCGACGGCAACCTAGGACGGCGACGGCAGTGAAAGCAATATAAATCAGGAGCATTTGAATGAAATCACGATCGATTGACTAGCGTATTTTACACTCAAGCTTGTTTTATGATCTCCAAAACGCTTCCATATTTCCAAAACGATTATAGTGTCTGTTTAAGTCAGTCTTTAGCAACCGTCGTCCTAAAGACGTAAAAATGTTCTCAGTGGTGTTGTAAACAGAACGAGGACGGCGTCGAGATTACTCTTGGGAATAAAAATTATTCATTCTTTTTGTTTCGCATAAAAGGTTGTCGACGTTGCGCGGATAAAATGTGCAACGTTGTCGCAAAGGTTGCGGCTCGATCTGTTTGCAATGTGAAAATTGAAACAACCAATGACAGATTTGCCATAAATCACATGATTAATGGAGTAGTGGTGTGTACTCAGGAAAAAAGAAGAGAGATACACGCCTGAAATTCTGTTAAGTCGGATTGCAAGTCACGGGAAGCATGCGGGAACAACGAGATATCAAGGAATACATGGGATAACACAACCTCGTACCCAGGATCTTCTCAAAACGGAGGAGTTATGTGATACATTTCATAGAGGGCTAGATGAAGTACAGACATAGCTCAGTCAGTTAGAGCGCTGGCCTAGATTTCCAGGATCGCGGTCCCAAGTAGAAGTTGCTAGTTTGACATGTTCTCAGGATTTATGGTGAAGGCAAATTTCGAGTGTTGGAATATATACACTTTAAGACCAAATCGGGACCAGTTGCGAAAAATGCAACTTAAAGGCCTTCCGGCTGGAATTGAACCCCTGCGACCCTGCGATGCTAGTGCAGTGCTCTGACCTACGGAAGCCATTGCCGAGAGCCTAATCACGAGTTCTATATATATAGTGGTGGTAATGTCGGGATAATATTCTGGGTATATTACAAGTAATATTTGGCATTTCACTCGATCAAACTACATGTTCTCATCCTCATGATTTATGGTGAAGGAAAATTTCGAGTGTTGAAATATATACATTTTAAGACCAAACCGGACCAGTTGCGAAAAATAGGCTCTCGGCAACGGCTTCCGTAGCTCAGTGGTCAGAGCACTGCACTGCATCGCAGGTTCGCGAGTTCAATTCCAGCATCTTTTGCTAGTTTGACAGCTTGATAAAAAGTTCAGCATCTGAAATAAGCCTACAAAGTTCCGATTCATATGATTTCGGAACTTTAATCAACTTGTGCAATTTTGGCCATACTGCATGTCGACGTGCATCTTTGGCTTTGTTATGAGCAGACTTGGATTTTCCTGATCAACTGTTGTGAAATACCTGCACGAGCATAAAAAATAGAGAGCTATTTGGAAATAGAAAAACGTGCAGCAACTGAGTTACATACGCGCAGACCATACTGAATCCCCATCTACGCGCAGGCTTCCGCTACAACTGAGTTACAACGCAGGCTAAAAGCTGAACTGTCGTTCTACTCGCCCACGGCAATGTCATGCCGTACGCGTGTCATCACCGCATAGCCGATGGAGAAAAATGACGTAAAACTTATGCATTGACCAGCAAAGATGTCCTAGAAATAATCTCGTTACGGCAAGCACTTACTAACACAAGTGCCGACGCTAGGTGCGTGGTGTGCGCACGTCAAGACGCACTCTCGTACATGCTCTGGCAACTCTGCAGTGTCACACACACTTCACGTCCACGCACGCACATACGGCTGCAGCCCCCTTGCCTGCATAGCTACCCATACGCCCTAGCATCAAGCTGGTTTCTATTAATCGCAACTGCTAGGGTGGTCTTCAGATGTCACTGAATAACAATGTCGAACCAGAGTGACCGAGAATGTCGCAACATTTCTTACTAATACATTTGAGATACACTGGAAATACAGTCACCGTCAGCTAAAACCAGGTATTTTGCAGCATAAAGAACCAATTTTAACTATTTATTATTATCATGAGTCAAGGCTGTGGAATGCTTAAACAATGATAAGTTCGTCGTCAAAAGGAACTGCAACAGATGCTTCGCATTCCTAGGCGGTCGGCCTTAACATTCTTTGTAGACAGACGTTCAATCTCACCAGATTAACTGTGATCTAAGAAATCAAGGGCTGTTTTATCAGGTACCGAGCGGTCTGCGCTTTATCTGAACCGCGAGGAGGAAAGATCATTGTAAACGAAGCCTTTGTCGCTGCAGAAAGTCGAAAGCAATCTAGAGCTTGTAAAGAAATCGGTAACTCTGCAACCTCGCCCTGTTGTAAGTACAATTGTGTTGTAAATTTCCCGCCACCACAGTGGGCCGCATTCAGATAGTACTAGTAATACGAGGAGTCGACGGTTAGTAGCGTTAGTATCTGTTTCCAGTGATATTCACCACACTGTTGAAGAACTTTGTCGAAGTCGTTAGACCTTCATTAGCTGCTTAACAACAGTCGAACTTCCCCACTTTTAAAAGACGTGGAATTTTAGGCGCGGAGCCTGACGCTTCAGCATAGCAGTTTCTGCAGGAACTGGTCCACGGCAACACTGAACTTCGCATTGATTTAAGGTTTTATCACCACTAGTAAGTTGCCTTAAACGTTTAGTTCTTGTTGAATTCAGTTTCGAATAGTCTCTAGTATAATAGCAACAACTTGCTAATATCATTGACTTTCATCAACATCGGTATTTCTATCCAGGTCCTATATCATATGACACAATCACACTCCATAGTTTCCTTAGAGACAGACGAACAATGCCAACGGGAATATAAATCTGTTGTTTCACATTCAGTAGTTATAAATATTTTGGAAAGCTGCCATCAACAATCGCGACTATTTATTTCTTAAAGCTGGATGCGAATTCGACTTTGGTCAGCCGGTTATTCGCTTTCGTAAGAGATCGATTGACGCAATCGCACGATCATTTCTAGAACTCCTGGCATATTTCGTAAACGATAGCACTTCTTGTGGGAAAAAATTGGACAGATATCGGCCCCGTTTTCGCTTGCTAAAGGCGTGTGAATGAAGTAATAACCGAGCTTGCAGCTACTGCAGACTGCATAACAAATGTTGATCAGTTCCGAGTTCCAACATAGCAGCTAAATTGCCAGAGGCAAACAATATCAAGGCTAGATGGTGAGCCGCCACAGCGTCGCTCAATCTTATTCGGCTATCTTTCGTGGTTTTTGCTAAGCGTTAAATTATACAGTTCGTTCAGTATCATTGGTAAAACGTGTATTTTTAAAGACCAGAGACCGTTGCATCTTCCCAGACAGAGATTACAAACTCGGCCTTCGCGATGCATTTTTGTGGGCGTTTGCTAATTTGCATCTAGTTAGTTCGACGTTAACCGAACTTGTGGTCTTGTAAAATGTTAGACATTACTTGGAGATATGTTTTTAAGGCCATGAAATCTGCCTTGGATCTTGGGCAATACTCGTTTACTGTAGAGTGTAGACCTCGTTGTCAGCTACGTATATATTTGAACAGGCGAGTAGCGGCGTGCAATTCAATTGGCATGTGCAAATAAAGGAGAAACTGAAATTGTGACTAGATTGCTTTTCTGGAGAATTAGCCTCGTTCGTTTCAGTATATTTGCAACGCGTTCAACGCCATGGCTCTTATCTTTCAACATAAGTTCGAGAATAATTTGGCTCCATCGAAAGAGCTCTTTGTATATCCTTTTTAAGCCACGGGTCAAGCTATGCACCATGTTGATCGTTTCAGGGAATGCCTGGGCGATCAAAGTCGACCAATGAGAACGAGGTGTTTGCATGACGTCACGTGTGACGCACAAGATTATTTTCTGATACTTGCGATAACACGGACTCGCTATTTAATTCCTGCACGAGTAATAACGCTGTTCAAAATCATCGAAGGTCACGTCGTCTAGCTCGCTGAAATGTAGTACCAAGGCAGTCGCTGGCGAAATGCGTGAGCTGTTGCTCACAGACTTCAGTTGATGTGCACAGGCATACCAATATAACAGGGCCGATATGTAATTATTAATGCTATTCTTCTAGCAGGGTGCAAAACTGCAGAACCGTTGCTGTGCGCCCCGGATTATTAGGTTTCCGCCCATGCACTAAGCACACCCGTGTAATTATTATATAAGAGTTTTGATTGGCTTAACGCTAAGTGGTTGGCTACGTCACTCCCAAGGGACAAGTCATTCACTGGTTGCGTTTGTTTTATGCACTGAGTAAGCAACAAAATTGAATATTATTGAAAGCAAGATCTTGCATTATTCTTGCATTTCTCGTTACGGTTCTCACCGTCTGGGAAGAGATCGTTGTTTTGGGACACCTTGATGACCAAGGAGTTGTAGGCAGATTTGAATCGCATTTCAAAGGTAAAGTATGCATATTGTTCGTGAATGAAACGGCATTTGTGCAAATTAATACATCAACATGAGTACTATCTTTGCTGCTGCTGCTTCCCATCGTATCCAAGGCGGTTTCACAGTAGCTGCGGTGTTTTTTTATTACTTTTACCACCGGCTAAGCTTTCGAATGGAGAGGTTTAATTGCTGCTGGGTCAATGAAACGTTTCTTAGTTTTAAAATTCTTGCAATCTCAGCCGTGGTAACTTCTTCTTCCTGTTGATGCTAACGTCGAACCCAGACACGTGCTAACAACTGTGATTCCTCATGAGCTGCTGCCAAACGGGCCTTTGCACTGGAGTTTTCGATGTTTTGGGTTTCTAGGGCGAGTTTTTCACAAAAATAGTTTTTGTTTGCTGCGACGATTATGAAAGTTACTCCCTGAGATTACCGCGACTAAATGAGGGAGTCTACGTTCTTCCAGAGAATCAATCTCTCAAACGCGATCACTGGAAAACACTGTATTCGATCGTCGGACGAGAAAGAGCTACGTTTTGGTGACCTCCGTGTATATTTTGATATCTTTTATCGATTTGTTATGTTTTTCCATGCCATGGCCAACTGGATGTGGCGAATTGGACGTGCGAGAGAGGTTGAGTTCACGATTGATATATGTAAACAATCGTTCGCTTTCTAATACGTAATACTTTAAGAACGGCTATATCTATGTACGACAACCTGGTTGTCCCCATCTGTCCAGATATATTCTAAATTTAACCAACAGATGCTTGAAGACGTCGTGCTATACTGGGCAGAGAAAGGTCTTTGAGCGGTAAAGTTGATGCTAAACTTCTTAATTTTTCACGCACCCTGGAACGCGTTTGCCGCGTATGTACTCCTCCGGTCAGACAGAAAACACGGTTACGTATGAAATTCGTGAAAATGCATTAGTAACTAACATTTATAACATTCTCTTTTAACGTTTCAGGTACCCAATGTGAGTGAACAGGGAGAAAAGCAAGTCTGGGTTTCGGTTGTGTTGTGTATTTCCGCATGGAAGTTATCTCGTCTGAGAATTATCCTGGAAGCCCAAGACTCGACGAGCCTGTACAATCATTGTATGCGGATGAACAACCAAAAAGAAGGCTGAAAACTAAAGAAGCGCATTCGAAATTAGCCGACACTGTTGGTATTGAGAATATTATCATGTTGAACGTCGAAGACCTTGCGAAAGCGTCCGGTCGGGCAGCCACGACCAACTCAGGTGACGAGATAAGTCGGGAATACAACAATGACAAGAATTCTGGCCAACTAACACGGACCTATGTTCGAGGTTCGGGGCGCCGAAGGGGTCCAGGGACAAGGAGACAGGTCTACGAAAGCCGTACATCTCCAGCTAGTGATCTTGGCGATGCTTCCGTAGAAGCTAGGACTTCTGTAATTCGCGGAATACCGCAAAACCGCAAGGGAAAGCCAACGAGCTCAGAGTCCGAGACGGAGGAAGTTATAAACACCGGTGAAAAAGACGACGTGGAATTAAAAGCGGAGTATGGACATTTACGTTGCTACGAGCAATTCGAAAAGGAAAGTGGAAGTGCCGCGGACAGTTTAAGTGGACGGGCTAATTACATTCAAAGCACAAAGGAGGATATAAATATGGAAACTACAAGAAACTGTTCTAGTCATGCAGACGGTTCGATGACGCAAGATCGCGTTTCAGAGAATCTCTCGCGTGCCTCGGTCGCCGGTGCTCGGTCCATTGTCCCGTACCCCGTGGATGCTAGGATGTACGCACAAGCTGCACCGAATGTCTACCTTCCTGCACACGTTCATGACATGAACGCTCAATACATGATACAACACCCCCCTGAGTTTCCAATATCACAAGCTGAACAAAGGGGGCAACAGTTCTTTGATCGGGGTGGTGGTCTCCCACCTGCACAGGCATCTGGGCCTGGAATTGTACACCATGGCTTTCCTCTTGGGAAATTTGTGCTTCAAGATGGTTTGTTTTCAGATTTGGGAAACAATTATAGCTACTCCTCAAGGTTTGAAACAAGATCTCCTGTATCCAGCACAGGCTCAGGCAAAGATCGGGAGTTGCTAATGGAACAAGAACCTAAGAACAATGGTGAGTTTGCAGTTTTTGTGTTTTTGTTAGCAAAAAAAGATGATGGTATTAACAAATAGTTCTTGTCCATACTTACATGCAAATTCTCCAAAGTGACTTTTGGCCTTTTTGATCATTAGGCTAATCTATTTTGGCAATTGCAATTTCCTTTTTGTTACTATTGTTTGTCAACTTTCCAAGCCTGAAGGAATTTGGCAGTCTCTGAAGCAATAAAATCAGTTTGGTTTCTGGTTTCTGGTTTCATTCTCAGAGAAAAGGTTTCGACTTTGGCCAAGTTCTTGGGCAATTTTCACCACTTTTTAAACCACCTTGGTATTCGCGTAATATTTTGTTACTTTGTTTGGTAAACCTGAGAGAAAGTGACGTTTCCTTCACTGGCGTTCAGGCTTTGCAAACATGATGTTGTGAGTTATAGCAAAGAATAACAGGAAGTATTTAATTGATCTCAACCATAATGTTGAAGAAGTCCCATTTTTTATCCCAAGTTGATGTCTATGTCTATATTTTGACTGTTTGTATTCACCTAAACAGTGGAGTTAATATAGTGTGATAATGTTTGGCTGTTCAGCCAACTACTTTAAACATGTAATCATTACAGCTTTTGGATTGTGATCCCAAACACGTAATCATATGCTACATATTCTAGTGTACATTATAAAATTTTAAAATTTAAACTTAGCATATCCCCTAAGTGTTTCTAAAAGCCTGCAGGCTTATTTAGGAATGAAATAATTACAATGAAAAATAACTTTAATATGGTATAAATATCAAAACCGCTTGTTTCCGATGTGCTGACAATGAACTATTGTGTTTATGATATGAAAATATTGTATGGCAAAATTCTATTGCAGAGTAAATTTGATCTATAAGTAATTTTTTTTTATCTATAAGTAATTTTTTTTTATCTTGGTTAATCACAAATCTCTCTTTGTGTACCAGGATTTTAAACTGTCATTAACGATCGGCTTTCTTAGTGTCGTACAGTTGTATAAGAACCCATACCCCTAAGTTGCATTAAGAATGTTTTAAGCTGAGATTTCATGTAAAAAATGTGTAGGCATGGCAACAGGAAACCAGGAAGCTTCACAAGTATGTGCAGTATTTTGGAATAAAATGAATGCACACTGAGCTCTGGCTTTCAGTTGATTACAAACTACTAAGTAGAGTATTTCTTGCTGTAAAAATGAAACAGTATCAGCTGCCAAAAAGAAACTACAATAATATGAAAGTTAAGGACTCCATTTGTCAACAAAAAGAGAGGTTTTCATTACTGATAGAAGTACAAATTAGGTACGTGTACAGGGAATTCCATTCACACTCATGAGTGATCAATGATGAGTGTCTCTTAAAATTTTTACTATAGCTTTCCCCAGGTGATTTATTTTCAACAAAGGAAGGCTTGAGTGATAAGGGTAAAAAACTCGACAAAGTCCATTACTCTGAGGAGTGTCACTAAGGGGTTTATTCTGGTTTAATAACTTTAATACCAGATGAATTTATTTTGCAAGTACTACCCCTGCAAATGTGAAACAATTTCAATTTGCTGTGCACCTTATTAAAGAAGGCTTTTTCTTTCTATGATTTTCATGTTTTCTCTTCTTAAAAATGTACTGTTATGGACACAATATTTGCAGTAAGAACTGTCTTTGTTTTATAAAGCCAAAGGATTTTCATGATAAATACTGTACATGGAATAATAGCAAACCAAATGAATAATTTCCTATTACACTGAGTTACCATTGCACAATCTTAAGTACTATGTTGAAATAGGAACTTCTGATTTCAATTGATTACATGTACAATATATTGTACATATATATATATACATATATATACTGTATATATATATACAGTATACAGTATATTATATATGTATATATATATATATATATATATATATATGTATATATATGTATATATATGTATATCTATATATATATATATATATATATGAATGTATATATATATGAATGTATATATATATATATATATATATGAATGTATATATATATATATATATATATATGAATGTATATATATATATATGAATGTATATATATATATATATATATATATGAATGTATATATATATATATGAATGTATATATTATTTGTATGTATATGTATACAGGTATATGTATATGTATACTATATTATTTATATGTTTATGTATATGTATACTATATATGTATATATATATATATATATTTATGTATGTATATATACACAAATATATGTGTATGTAATGTATGTATATGTATGTAAAAAGAGTGCTGTAGAGGCAGTGTTTTGGATATATAGACCTTGTAATATTTAGTAACAAAATACTGACGTTTCGAGCAGAGCCCTTCGTCAGAATATGTGTATATGTGATTCTTGCTGTCCCCCAATCCCCTTTGCGCCGCTACGGGGCTATTCTTGCTGTTGTTCAGTTCTATTGTCATCCAGTATTTTCAGCTATAGTAACTATACATTTGCCAGGTATCAGGTATTGAAGCTGTGAAACAACTCTGTTTTATCCAAATGCTTGCATTTATTGTCATTGTATGCAGATGAACAGCCAAAAAGAAGACTGCGAAATAAAGAAGCACATTTGGAATAAGCCAACACTGTTGTATATTGAGGAATCAAGAACACCATCATGTGTTTCTGTTAAAGTTGGAATAACCATTACACTTAGTGTCAGTAAATTTATTGTGCATTTTATGAATGTTGCCTTTGCTCACTATTGCTCACAGCCATTTTAAAGGTTTGGCTGAAACAATAGAACTTGTTATTAGTCGGAATGCTACACTGTGATTATTATTCCAATCACAGCACTCCTGAAACCTCTCTGTTCAACTCAAATTATAATAATGGTGTGTGTTTAGTCTGTTTAGCTGATTTCAAACTTAGATAAGCTGAACAAAAACCTGTTTATTTTGTTTTACTCTTGCAGTATTTTCACACTACAGGATACTACAGAATACTACTTTATGTTCCAAACATCTGCATGTAATCTCTAAAAGAAGATTACATTTAAAAATTAAATATGAAATAACAGCTACATGTTCCAAATATTTATTCAAAAAATGTTTTTTTCTCAATGTTACATTATTCGTCAACGAGTCTTTTTTTTTTAGTTCAACACTTTTCGTCCCCTGTTGGCAGTATCCGGGAAGAGGATTCCCATACGCCACCCATCAGCAATGTGTTAAGCCAGCAAACGACATGTGATGAAACTGTTGATGACAAGAAACTTGATGGCAACAAGAACATCAAAGAAAAACGTGTAAAATCAGAGAATGCTAACCAGTGTGGACAGTGTGGGAAAACGTTTGCGAGCTCAAGTGCATTGGCTAAACACAAATTAACCCACAGCGATGAAAGGCGATATATTTGCAATATTTGTGGGAAAGGTTTCAAGAGGCAGGACCACCTGTGAGTAGACCACCTTGATCTTCAGTATTGAGAATGGCTCTTTTGGGGGGCGAGCAAACTGTTATAACTGTATGATGCTGAATATAGTTTTATATATGTGTATATGCATGCATGTGCATGCATGTGTGTGTGGTTATTATACATGTACCTGTTCCCAAACAACTAAAGTATTATAAGTTTTACAGAACATTTTGTTGTTTATTACATGAATGAAGTCCCTTCTTCTTACCTCCTCTTGCCAAATTACAAATACAAGAGGATATTTAAGAATGGGTAGAACAAAGGACTGTTTGCATTTGTTGAGCCTGTTATATCATTGTTCAAATTCTGCAGCACATCCAACATAATTTTATGGTTTTGTAACTCTGTGTGATAAGATTGCACTGGTCATCTTAATTGAGTGGTTTTGTGCAACCTACTGGTTTGACAGAACAATAATTATAATGCTGTCACAGTTACTGTCTTACATTTATCTTTGTAGGAATGGTCACATGTTGACTCATCGTGATAAAAAGCCGTATGCGTGTAAATTTGGTCATTGTGATAAAAGTTACTGTGATACGCGTTCTTTACGGAGACACATTGAACATTATCATCCAAACAGTGATGCTATATCATCTATGACAAGCTCTATGGGCTTGTCAAAACCTGACACTGAACAAATTTCATACAACGTCAACAGTGGACAACATAAAAACCTGACCCAAGATGTGGAAGAAAGTAGCCCCAAGTCTGTTCAGGATGTTGCTCATCATGGCAAATCCAAACAAGAATCCTCACAGGTTGTTGTTGGACGAAAACGAAACAGTGACAGTATCTGTTCTAACAATTCAGAAGATGCAACAAGAAGGCCAGACAGCCATTCTCCACATCAATCTCAAATCTATGATAATATGACAACATCTGCACCAAATATGTTTAAACAAGTCGCAGAACACACACAGGATTCAAAAAATGAAAAGCAAGTTCTGGATGGTTACTCTCATTCTGGATTTTATCAATACCCGGATGATAATTCCCCATGGTTCAACCCTTATATACAGATGTACCAGATCAAGAGCTCCATGATGGTTCCCCAGGCAGTTACACCATATCATGGCCAACTGCATAACAGTGGTTTTTGTGCTGGTGATCCACCGCAAATGGTCCCAAATTATCCCTATGTTAACCAGAATCAAGCGAGTAGGGGCAATGAGAGAAATGTCGATGACCGGACAAATGTGGTAAAAGGTGAAGATGATGGATACCCTGGGATAATGTATAGAGAGTCTGGTGCCCCACCTGATCCAACATCAATTGCAATTGTGAACGCTAAGGATCATACAAAGGAAGCGAGATACAAAGAAGGCAATGTGTCGAGTTCACCTGTAGTACAGTGGAAAACTGTAAGTATTTAGCTAAGAAAATACTTGCAAATGTTAGAAATGTCAATGTGCTTTGCATGTAAGAATATATAACTTAAAATGAATCAAAAGTCGGTGCAAATTGAAAACTTTAAAACTAAAAGGATGCTGCATGGCTCTGAATATTGTGTGTATAGGCTCTGAACAGAACTGGTTGCAATGAGATAGACCATTAAAAAGCTTGTTGCAGCTTTAAAATAAGGCTGTTTCACAATTTGTTTACGGATTTGTTAAAAACTGTTACATGTCAAATAACCACAGTATAGTATGATAAAACTTGGAAGTATTCTATTTTTAGACTTTCAAGGGCACGCTACAGTGGTTTTCTTTTTAAGTGGTTTTGAGCAAATGGATAAAATCGCATTCGTTTATCACTCCTATTTCACATGATACGAAAGTCTTTGGTTTTCAACATTGAATGTTCCAAAAAAATCTATTCTTGGACCGGTTGAAACTTGAGCTGATATGCGTGATGTCATTTTTCCGGAAACGATTTTCGTTCAGCAAAGCAATTGCGTCTATCAGCGTTTTTCTAAAGCACAAAAACTAGTTCTACTCGCAGAAAAATCAGTACCCGCGTACCACTTCGAAATTTGAAACCTTTTTGCTGATTTCTTTGCACCGTAAGTAAAGTAAAACATTTTAAAACATAGACACTAGACAGCTGTTTTCATTGTTCCGGCCTTGAGGCTAAGCGAAGGACGACACATGATTGGACAAAACGCTGCCAGGGCGAGCTTTGATTGGTCAAATTTGGCTTTGAGAACCAAATATTGACAAAGAAGATTTCATTAAATTATTTTCCTTGCCCCCGTAATTTTTCCCTGTGGCCCGAACTATAGCGCCGGTAAGCAGCTATAGGATTCAACCTTGGGAGTTTGGACTGGCGTTGGATGAGACTACGAAGACAGTTCTGTTCAGTAAGCGAACAAACAACATGAAGAGGTTTGAGGAATCCTTAATATCCCCGTGTTGATGTCGCGAACGTTTTTCGCAACAAGACACACAATTGCTGGCAAGTTTGTAAATTATTATTCCGCTGTTTCGCTGTTAACCAGCTATCGTAAAACCATCTTCAACTGCCTAGTGTGAGCCGCTAACCTCTGGCCGCCAGCAATGCTTTGGAAAGCTTAGCCATTGCAACACGTAATGCATGCTTGTGTTGTGTTGTGTTGTGTTGTGGAGTGCTGGGCATGATGAGTTTGCGTAAGTGTTGACCTTTAATTTTCCAAAGCACTTCGCAATAGTTTTAATATTCCAAATAGCAGTCTGTCGCAACGTTCTCTTTCCGATACGCCGTACATCTAGCGTCTATAACGTACCTTTCATAGCTACAGACCCCTATATGTTTACGACCGATATAGCGGAGGTTTCGTTTGAAACTACGTGATTTGCTTGGAGTGGTGAGCTGAGCCTGTGGAAATCTTGCAGGCTCTCGCCGGCGATGTCGCACCCTTTCCTTCGCATCTTTGCTGGAGAAATGCACTAATCTACCATTCTAGGACAGTATTAAATCGACAAGGAAAGAAAGAAATGCATTGGTTTAAAAAACTCAGTTTAATATGCCGATGTGGATGAGTGTGGCCTAGAGTTTTCGAGAATGTTCAGTGCAAATACCAAACCCCGACTTTTTGCATAGTGCCTAGTCCTAGTGGTGTCAAATTTTCTAGTGAGCTCCTTCATTCATTCAGCTGCAACACAACCTGGTTTTTCTATCGAAGTAGACTTGAAATGTCCACATTTCTATAATGTCTGAACGTCATGGAGCGTTCATTAAACTGATTATATTCAAAAACGAACTGCGTCATAGCAGACGTGATAGTTTGCATCTACCTTTTATCAAAAGTTCCGCTGACGCTCTGTCGAAAATTCTCGACTACACCTATTCATATAATGGTATTATTGTGTAACCTGAAAACGTTTGTGCAAGGACCACCGCAAATATTGTCCAATGGTGATTATCATTGCGACGTGTCTATCTATCAGAGATGATTACAAGAGGTGCATTACTGTGTGTATAATATTTAATCCTGCTTTGATATACCTGTATTAATGTTGAACTTGCAACGTCTTCTAAGATGAAGAGATTTAATATATTTAATTACAAGTAAGATGCTGATTATCATGATCTGAACCAATCAGAGAGAATAAATTAAAATGCATCTTGTACGAATTAGGAAGTCACTAAGGAAATACTAGACATATTATTTGCAACAAAACACAGACAAAGAGTTTTTAAAGATATTTCAGGAAGGAGTTATAAGTTGGTCCTGTCCATGATCGTGTTATCATAGTTGTAGTAAGTCCATTTCGTTGTGGTTTCTGCTATTACTTTACAAAATATATTAACAATTTTGCAGGTGAAGCTTACAGTAATGCCAGTTTGAATGTGCAATATGGCTTGAGTCAAAATCTCAGCACTCTTTTGAGCAAAAGCACAATCACTATTTAAGTTTTTAACAGGATTTTTGTTCTCCAGTATGCACAGCCTGGTATTTTGAAATGCTTACATTGAGACACTTACAAATATATACTTGTAACTGACATTGAAAAAATGTGCTTTCTATAACCAACATCTTATACTTTCAACAGAGGAACACTAGCTAGCCATTTAATTTTTAATTGAAGTTGCAATGAAGTTGTTTCACTCCTGACTCCCACATGATGCTGATGTCATGCCTTACTGTGATTGGTCGGTTAGTGTTTGAGAGCAAAACAAAATGTAAATAACAATAGATTGAAGGTCAATCAAGTGAATATGTTTTTCCTCAATATGATCTTGACCAATCATTGGCAAACATTGGGGTTGTGTAGGGGGTGAAACAAATTCATCAATAATGATCCATCCCAAGATTATGGAAAGTGATCTTCAAATAACCTGCGATGCTTTTCCCATGTTTCTTAGTTAAGTTTTTACATTTAGTTTATTAGCTTTGCCAAAAATAAAAGGTTAAAATCAATAGCTTGTTCCAATCAATAGCTTGTTCCAATCAATAACTTGTCCCAATCAATAGCTTGTTCCAATCAATAGCTTGTTCCAATCAATAACTTGTCCCAATCAATAGCTTGTCCCAATCAATAGCTTGTCCCAATCAATAACTTGTCCCAATCAATAACTTGTCCCAATCAACAGCTTGTTCCAATCAATAGCTTGTCCCAATCAATAGCTTGTTCCAATCAATAGCTTGTCCCAATCAATAGCTTGTTCCAATCAATAGCTTGTCCCAATCAATAGCTTGTTCCAATCAATAGCTTGTTCCAATCAATAGCTTGTCCCAATCAATAGCTTGTTCCAATCAATAACTTGTCCCAATCAATAGCTTGTTCCAATCAATAGCTTGTTCCAATCAATAGCTTGTTCCAATCAATAGCTTGTTCCAATCGATAGCTTGTTCCAATCAATAACTTGTTCCAATCAATAGCTTGTCCCAATCAATAGCTTGTCCCAATCAATAACTTGTCCCAATCAATAGCTTGTCCCAATCAATAGCTTGTCCCAATCAATAACTTGTCCCAATCAATAACTTGTCCCAATCAATAACTTGTTCCAATCAATAGCTTGTTCCAATCAATAGCTTGTTCCAATCAATAGCTTGTCCCAATCAATAGCTTGTCCCAATCAATAGCTTGTTCCAATCAATAGCTTGTTCCAATCAATAGCTTGTCCCAATCAATAGCTTGTCCCAATCAATAACTTGTCCCAATCAATAACTTGTCCCAATCAATAGCTTGTCCCAATCAATAGCTTGTCCCAATCAATAGCTTGTCCCAATCAATAACTTGTCCCAATCAATAACTTGTCCCAATCAATAACTTGTCCCAATCAATAGCTTGTTCCAATCAATAGCTTGTCTCAATCAATAGCTTGTCCCAATCAATAGCTTGTCCCAATCAATAGCTTGTTCCAATCAATAGCTTGTTCCAATCAATAGCTTGTCTCAATCAATAGCTTGTTCCAATCAATAGCTTGTTCCAATCAATAGCTTGTTCCAATCAGTAGCTTGTTCCAATCAATAACTTGTCCCAATCAATAACTTGTCCCAATCAATAACTTGTTCCAATCAATAGCTTGTTCCAATTAATAGCTTGTCCCAATCAATAGCTTGTCCCAATCAATAGCTTGTTCCAATCAATAGCTTCTTCCAATCAATAACTTGTTCCAATCAATAGCTTGTTCCAATCAATAGCTTGTCCCAATCAATAACTTGTCCCAATCAATAGCTTGTTCCAATCAATAGCTTATTCCAATCAATAGCTTGTCCCAATCAATAACTTGTCCCAATCAATAGCTTGTTCCAATCAATAACTTGTCCCAATCAATAGCTTGTTCCAATCAATAGCTTGTTCCAATCAATAGCTTGTTCCAATCAATAACTTGTCCCAATCAATAGCTTGTCCCAATCAATAGCTTGTCCCAATCAATAACTTGTCCCAATCAATAACTTGTCCCAATCAACAGCTTGTCCCAATCAATAACTTGTCCCAATCAATAGCCTGACCCAATTCTTGACACACCCTTTGTAAAGGTGGCATTATGGGCCTTGTTAGTTTGTTATGTTAGGAGTGATAGAAATCGGTAACAGTATCAGGTCTAACTGATAAAGCTGCATTAGCTATCTGTAGTTAATAAAGGTTAAGCTTGCGGCTGATTGTTGCTGCAGCTCCCAGCTGTGTGTGAGAAGTGCACTTATGTGTTCTGAAACTCCTAGAATCAGAACGTACCTCTTAATCCCACCTGTTTGCATTTCTTAGGTTGTAAATATCAAGGAGAGTTCTGGTATGTCACCATACTCCATGGGCAATAATCCTGTCTCGATGCAGTACAATCCTGTTAATCTAGGCATGGCATTGCCTGATCCTAAAGTTAACCATGAGCAACCCACCCCATTAAATATCAGCATCCCTTCTAGCCAAGCGGAGAAACGGTGTCAAGAGATGGCCGACATAGACCAACCAACTCTGGCCAAACGTCATTGTCATGTGCAGGCACCAGCTTTATGCACTGGAGAAGAACGGCTGTTAAAAATTGGTGACGGAAGCATGAAGCCTCCAAGTTCTACCAAAAGTCACTTGCAAGATGTCTTCAGAAATCCACCATCCACGCCACCTCGAAAACCTCGACCAGAGCCAATCCACATTCCTTGTTCAACGTTTTCTGGTTCCCCGATGTCCCCACCTATTTATACCCCACCACCGATGTTAAGTCCACGAAGCATTTTCCACAATTCACTCACCCCAAGGTGTGGTGGTAGCACACCTCTCACACCAAGCAGATTCTTTCTGGGAAACCGTAGCAGAAAAAGTAAGTGAGAAACTAGCAGTCTTCTCCAAACAGCTGCCCATTTCTAATTTCACTCAACCTATTTTTGTTTTGTCTATGTTTAGACAGCCTGGAAGGCGACCCTGACCAGCAAGAAATTATCATACCCGAGCCGTATGTACAGTATTGTTAGACATTTCTGAAATTTGTTTGCATTACTGCATAAATTGCATGTTGCTTCCTTTTATTTCATTGACAATGTGTTGTTATTTTAAAGAAAAATTAATATTGGAGCACAGTTCCAAGCAGAGGTTCCTTATGGCATTGGTGAGTTTTTAACATTATTCCTGGTGTCATTCAGTGTTTTAGTATAATTATAATAAATGTTCTTAATGCACATAAGACCCAATCATTGTGCTTATTCGAAAAACTGATTTAATTAAGAAGTAATTACAATAGTGTTACTTCACCAATTGGCTAAAATTTAGTCATTCATTATTAAAGAAATATTTTCAATGTTTATAATATAATGTGATATAAACACACATGTTGTGAGAATTGCAAAATGAATAACAACCAGAGGCAATTGTCGTAATATCAGGGCTTTCAAATGGGCAAAGTTTACTGCATGTGCAAAGTTTGAATTTCAAGGATAATGGTACGATTCTTTTGTGTGTTTGCTCAGTGGCAGATATCTGTAAATTAGCATGTCTTATCATCAGCATTTCATGCTCAAATTCTTCCACTGAATGAACATACAGCATGATTACCAATATCCTGTCCGATATACATCCTTCAATGGACAACAACACCATAAACGACACCTTGGTTGTATATGGGCACAGACGAAATCGCAGAGATTTTAGATTGTGCCGTCAAGATTTATCTTGAAAGCAAGTGGTGCTGAAAGATGTCGTACTTGTGCCCACTACCAAAGAGGCAGAGAGTTGACGAGGATGGAACTAGTGGTGTTTCATCAGCTGCAACTAGTTCAGGTGTTGAAGACACAGACTCTGAAGATGAACTCTCCCAGGACATCACAGACAGTGAATCTGAAAATTCTTGCTTAGAATAATTTGTATATTTAATTATATGTCATAAATTACGTGAAATTGTTGTCTATCCTCACAGATACTTATTGATACCAGGGTTCGAATTAGTTGAGTAAAAACTATGTGCATATTTCCCCCGAAAACATGATGTCCAAGCGGGCCCTCTCAATATACGAAAAATAATGGTGCCAGTGCCAAAAGGAATTCTAGGCTAGGCATGAGATACTTTCGGTTGCCATTGCCCCTGTTGGGGAGTTTTATATTGGAAAGTTTTATATAAAATCACTAAAATGGGCGACAAAGTCAAATTTCGGCCACCATTTTGTGCGGGTAGCTCCTGGAAATTGCGCGGGCCTGTGTGGGAAAGTGACTCATTCCCAAGAGCACAGCAAACACGCAAAATATGGCGTCGACGACAATCGTCAATCGATTATGGATTTTCTTTACAATTTTAATAGCAATTTTTGCGTGGCTGCGGGAAATACACAAAAATTTTCCACCTTTGGGAAATAGGACTGTTAACTTAACTTATAGTTTGTCAGAACTATTTGTTTGTGTTCAATACTGAGACTATTTTTTTCTGCACATCGTTTTGAAAAGTGATGTGCAACTTTTACTATTTGTGCCAAAATTCGAACCCTGATTGATACTATCTACCTACATCTTAATTTTTTGCATGTGCGATTTCCCACACGCGCAATTTTTTGATGAATGCCCTGTATATTAAAGTTAATATTTGGCATATATGCTTGGTGAATATCATATATGGTTATATGATTATATGAATACCATATTATGGTTACTATATGGGTTTTGTAGCTAATTCGCCGTGTCTCCATAGTATTTCACCGTCGTCACTAGCGGCTAAATCTAGAATTTGCACATTGGCCATTGATTCTACGGTGCGCTGGAGCGCGGTAGAATTCAATATGGCGGCCAATATGCAAATTTTAGATTTAGCTGCTAATTTCGCAATTCGTGACCCCACTTTATCGCATATCTCTGCAAGCATGTTGTGAAAGCATTATTCACCGTGTTTCAGGCAGTTCAGCATGGCTTCAGAGAAGTGTTTGTTGAAACTTAATCAGACAACCTTGAAGTGTAGTGATTTAATCTAAGATAAAATGCATCGTTCATATCCTACTCAGACTGTTGTATGGCATTTTTTACTTCTGAATTTCACAATTTCCAGGGGGCATGCCCCAGGACCCCCTAGCAGGACGGCCCTCCGGACCATGCAGGGCCATTCTCCGGGTCATCAATTTCCTTCTCCAGACCCTTTCACAAAAACCTGAAATGCTGACTACATGCTGAACTTGTGGCTAATTAACTCTAAAGCTAAACTGTAGCTCAGTTGGTTAGAGTGCTGGTCACCAGGGCTGCCGAGAGGGTAGGGTAGCTGGGGCAACTGCCCTGAGGCCCGGCCATAATCTAGGGGCCCGCGAATACGGCGCCAAGCAAATCCGGGGCCATCTGATGCATTTAGGGGCCTGCGGGACTACATGCCCCCGAGCCCGTCCTGGTCACAGATTCAATTCCCAGCTCTAAGGCCTTGAAGTTGCATTTTCTGCAACTAGTCCCAGTTACGTCTCAAATGTATATGATTCCGCACAACTTTTCTTTCACGTTATTTTATAACACCTTTATATTATGTTATCTTCATTAGCTCCTTTCAAGCATGCTGAGGTTGACAAGCATCGGGTTGCTGTTTGTTGGATACCATTTGAGAAAGAAACTAAGAAACGAAGTCAAGAAAGTTAGTACTATAGATTTCACCATGCTAAATAGTTTCTACAAAGTGAAGAAAGTATTCAACAATGAGATTGGTTGGCCCATACTCAGGTGTGACCTCTGTGTGGTGTGGGGAACTTTGAGATGGGAGCCACGAAAAGGTTCTGTTCACATGAGTGTCTGAGCCTAAGCACAGTGCTCAAATACAATCTCTGTGTTGTATTATCTCTGTGTGGTACTATCTCTGTGTGTGGTACTATCTCTGTGTGGTGTTATCACTGTTTGGTGTTATCACTGTTTGGTACTATCTCTGTGTGGCACTATCTTTGTGTGGTACTATCTCTGTGTGGTACTATCTCTGTGTGGTACTATCTCTGTGTGGTACTATCTCTGTGTGGTACCATCTCTGTGTGGTACTATCTCTGTGTGGTACTATCTCTGTGTGGTACTATCTCTGTGTGGTACTATCTCTGTGTGGTACTATCTCTGTGTGGTACCAGGGTACTTTGAAAAGGGAAGATAATTTACCCTGGGTGTTCAGTAACTCCTTTGTTTATAGTACACTACATAGCACCAATTAAAACCAGGGTTAGTATTAGGATTTTGTCACCATTCTCACTTTAATATCATTATTGTATAGCCACTGATTACAAGATGGTGGTCACTGAATGCCTAGGATAAATTGACTACCTTTGAGATGAGCACCATGAAAAAGTTCTGTTCACATTAGTGCCTCATCTGCCATGTGGGTACCCACTTGTTCGATAACACAGGCTGAGGCTTAATGATGCAAAAAGCTTGTTAATACCCAATGGTTTCCTTCTTCTAGTTGAAGCTTTTCTCAATATGGCCTGTTCTGTTGCTGTTCATGGTGGAGGGTCTAACAAGGAATATGCTTTACATGTCTTATACCGCCTGAAAGGAAACATTAAGGTAGAAAATATATAAAAAATATATATATAGTGCATGAAAAGGTTTTTGATACTCCAAGACTTTGCCAATGGAATACAAAACCATTTTTGACTTAAGGCTGTTTTCCAGTTCTGCGTTTTTCCACCCGTACGTCCGTTAAAAGTTAAATATGGTTTAACTATTCAACTTTTTATGAACGTTTACGTCCATGTGGAAAAACTCATAATTTGCAATTTGTAATTTTGATTTGTAATTTTGATTTTAATTCAACTTGTATGTTACGCTAAAAGCGCAACACAAAAAACTCGAATTTACATAAGATAAGAGAGATATGAAATTTACATAATATTAAATTTAAAAAGCTAAAAAGTCTTAATACAAGTGTAACAATTTGTTTACATTTAAAAAGTAACATTAATATATAGTTTTATCTTCGAGTTTGTCTAATCCTGGGTACAACTGTCCCATAATTTTAAAGCCTGACAAATAAACGATTTAGAAAACCTGTCAGTGTTGCATTTAAATAACGGAAATGTTCTTGGGGCGAGGAGGAGTTTATTTAGTTTATTGGTATCGTCGAGAAGAATGGATCTATAAAGTTTATGACAAAGGTGCTGTCTTCGGTCTGCTAGAGTCTAACATCTGCTAAGTACTAAAACGATCTGGTATTCCTATTTGTGATCTGGCTTCCATTTATTGTACATTTGTCAGACCTATTTTAGAATATGCCTGTCAAGTTTGGCACTTCTCACTGACAGAAAAATTGACAAAATTCAAAAAGAGCAGTAAAGATTATTCTGCCCAACCTGTCATCTTACAGTGAGAGATTATAATTGAATACAAACGTTTACTTGCTTTGGAACAAATGTAGTCAACATGTGAGTTCCAAATGTTGTTATTTACAGTTAGGTCTTTAAGACATGGAAACCCAAGATCAAATTTCGCCATTTTAGCAGCGATGTTATTTTTCCCCAAAATGTGATGTGAGTCATTTGACGCTATCTCAGGCACTAGCCCCCTTGTATTTGAAAGCTTGAGGTGGCCGCGCCTGAGGCAGGCTAACTACGATGCTCCTTGATCCTAACCTTGATCCTAACCTTAAACTTAGCCCTAACCGTAGCTATCCATAACCTAACGAAAAATAAGAACCAGAAAAAAACAGAAAGGACCCTTTTAGCCTTCCCCAAAAAAAAATTATTTGCCATAGCGCGGTTAGTCGGCCTGATTCGTTTAACAAAGTTCTTCTCACGGCTACTATAGATACCTAAGATGATATTTCAAAAGCAGAACTTGCTTAGTTTAGCTGTAGGAAGAGCATAAAGTTAAAGGATGAGTGTCCAGCTAATGCTTTGCGCGCTTGTGTTGTTGTTTTGATTTGGGAAACTGGCTCGGTTTATTACGTTTTCTTGTTGTTTGGTTATCTTCTTACAACATAATAAGCTGTTAAATCGTTTAAATCAGTTTGTAGTGATGTCTGCCTCAGAGTTTGTCGAATATTGTGAACCGCACTCTTCGTGCCGTCTATTCTCAGCGGCTTCGATTACAACGGCCTTGTACAATACAATGTGAATGATTTACAGCAGTGAGCGTTCGTTTCTATAGCGTAATATTTGTTCCTCTATTCATATAATATATGGAATATAAGGATCTTATACAGTATACTATTGGCTTTGCCAGGAAACTGCGCGTCTTGAAGGAAACGTTGAAATTCACGCATCAGACGGCAAACAACGAGCGACGTATACCTGTCTCAAAACACAATTCCACGGCCTACCGAGTGTAATCAAATACTTATCAAAAATATGACAATAATAACTTACTACATTATCTCTGCTCTTACGAAAAACACAATTTGAGTAATTTACGACAAGGATTGCTCAGATATCGAAGGATTGGTTTACTTGTTCAATTTCGTGGCCCAAAAAATGGCCGCGAGCAAGCTTGTGAGCGCGCAAAGCATTAGCTGGACACTCATCCTTTAATTTAAATGATCTTTTTAGTCAAGGAAATATTTTCGTGACAAAACTTAGTCGAGTTAGCCAGGCTAGTCTGGCTCATAGTGACTGCCGCTAAGTCGTGGGTTGCTAAATAAATTACAGTAAGGCCAATTAAAAAAATATTTCTGTTTTTCATCATTTTTTTTGAAAAAAGTGGGGCGGGCGGGCGGTTTTTATTTTTATTTTTTATTTTTTTATTAATAGCGTAAGTAGCCTATTTCGCTTTTATTAAAAAAGCGCGTTAAAGGCTGTTTTCCATTTCATAGTATGAAATTCATACACTTCGTTTGTGGTCCCTTTGTGCACGAAATAGTCACAGCAATCTATCAAAGATCTATCAAAGCTCTTTTATATTGATAGATCGGTACTCTGCTGGCACGACGTTGCGAAAAAACATGAGTAACGAAGGGCATTGTTGGCTAAATCATGCCTATTTACAAAACATGGCCGCCAATGTTCGGTTTCCGATGTCTTCCGACCAATTACCGATTTAATATTAAAAATAATTAATTTCCGAGCGGCCAATTTTTTAGGGGGGGCGGCGATGAAAAACAAAATATTTTTTTTAATTGGCCTTAATTGTCTATATTGCATTTGTCTATCGTTAATTGCCTAGCATGTTTTAGACTACTAAAACGCCTCAATACGTCTGACGAAGTTAAAGTCGATCTTAATCAACAACTTCTATCCGTCTTTGAATTGACGTCGTCCTGAAGACGTGAAAATGCTCTGAATGACGTCGTACATAGAACAAGTGCGACGTTGAGATTACTCTCGGGACTAAAGATTATTCATTCTCTTTGTTTTGTATCAAGAATTGTTTTGTTTGAAGAATATCGTCGTAGACGAGCGCGTCGTAAAGGTCCTATTAGAGATTTTAAGATCTACGACGGCAACCTATAGGACGGCGACGGCAGTGAATACAATACAAATTTTAGCATTTGAATGAAATCACGGTCGATTGACTAGCATATTTAACACTCAAAGTTTGTTTTATGATCTCTAAAATGCTTCAATATTTCTAAAACGATTGTAGTGTCTGCGTTTAAGTCAGTCTTAAGAAACAGCTCTCATCTCTCCACGAGTTACCGTCGTCCTAAAGACGTAAAAATGTTCTCAGTGGCGTTGTAAACAGAACGAGGACGGTGTTGAGATTACTCTTGGGATAAAGATTCTTTTGTTTGAACGACGTCGTCGTCCTAGGTTGCCGTCGTAGAGCTTAAAGTCCCTATCAGGGCGCTTATATATAGGGCGGTGCAACGCGCTCATATCCGCTGATCGATGTGTGATGCGGAAGTGGACTGGCACGAGCGAAAACACGAGCAAAAGTCATATTTCGAGTACTGTTAAATTATGGCTGGTGTTTCCCTCACTATGTAATTTTGGACGGATATTTTATCATGTACATGTTAAGTACTGATACTTTTAACGTGTGGGAGCTTATTTTGCTTAAAAAGTTGTACTATAGAGATCTGATTATGGATAACGACTGCCCTGGTCCCTATTATGCAGCGCGGCTCTCTCCTCCGCCGCGCGCTTCCCCATTTTTCCCGCACGCCTTCCTCGCCCGCGCTTTTCTAATAAAAATAAGCCACTGCGGAGGAGAGAGGCAGCGCGGCGCATTTGTTTTATCATGCCGGTGTAACCGAAATTAATTATACTTAGGGGGTGTTTATATGAAGGAGGGCCAGCCCTCTTGGTAGGGCTAGCCCTCTTTGCCGAGATCCCGCGTCTCAGCGTAATAGCGCTCCGTCGAGATGACGTCAGTACCGATGTTTGTCCGCTTTTACCCATAATTCTTGCGGCCATAACAAAAGAAATAGCTCATTTGCAATCATTTGTGAGTCAAATTTGGTTTGTTTGTCCGCTTTTTGAGCTATTAATAGCAGCCAGACTCTACGCTATTCCTTGTAAAAATTTGTTGACCGCTCAGGAAAATTATCATATTGCAGAAAAACTGCGTTAAGACCGCTCAGGAACCAATCATATTGCAGAAAAACTACGCTAAGACCGCTCAGGAACCAATCATATTGCAGAAAAACTACGCTAAGACCGCTCAGGAACCAATCATATTGCAGAAAAACTACGCTAAGACCGCTCAGGAACCAATCATATTGCAGAAAAACTACGCTAAGACCGCTCAGGAACCAATCATATTGCAGAAAAAATGCGTTAAGACCGCTAAGGAACCAAGCCCTATAATTAATAACTTATTAACCGAGAGCGCGGACATTACGGGAAAATATCAGACCGAGGTCTTGACAAAATTCAAAATGCCACCAATCGCAGAGTAGTTTATCAAATCAAACTTGGCGTGTGAGTGGATCTCATGTGCCTCGCACTTGTCGAATTTCAATTTTTAATCTTGCGTTACCGTGTGCCGTGTTTTTCGATTGACGACTTTCTATGAACCATTTTGACTGGGCCGGACAGGAAAGAGTTAAAGCCATTTACTGACTTTAGTGCATATATTAATGATATAAACAACGTTTACAAGGTAAAAGAAAATGAGTTCAAGAAATAATTTGACCAAAATAATTTGACCGGTCATGCTGGCCTGCCGTGACTAATTTCTGGTGATCAAATCATGAAAATCTGCGGTCAGTCACCGCAGACCCCCCGTTATTTTGAGCACGGCAAATGACAGGACAATGTTCTATTTTGTTTCCTGTAGCAAGCTGTCAGGCATATCCTTGCCAACAAGAGTGTCATCCAGAAAGAAGATTGTTTGGCAGACTATCATTACGAAGGTTCTGGGAGATGGTCCTCGAAAGAAAGATTAAAATTTCGTGAATTTCTCGCCGCCAAAGGAAAGAACTTTTTCGAAATCTCCAAAGAGGTGAGCATGACGTAGTAGATGGTCTTTGCATGCACAAAGTCTAAATTCAGAAAACATTTTAATGCGTGCATGCTGTTCAGTGGGGGTAACGCTCATCAGGTATGGTTAGGTCGAGAACTAAGGACGACATTACTGACTATTTCATCGTCATATTTAGTCGGAACTAATTTATGGGGCCGGCCTCCTGCAAATCTGTGATTTATGGTGAAGAATCATTAATGTCCTGGGTGGGAGATTGACCTTGAGTTGATAAGAAAGAGCTTATTTACCGATTTGCCAACGTTAACTCGAGGATGAAGTAATATATAGGTGTCTAGGTATTCACGATCGTTTAAAGTGCCCCTAACCTCAAAATGTTTTATTGTCTTATTTGGAAGAACTTTTAAAATGATAAAGTAACTTCTTTTGAAGATTTTCACTTCTTCGCTTTCTTTTTGAGATACAGTATATCAGTTTGTTTGATATGCAAATATCTGGAATTTCGTCACACATGCATAATGAGTTATCAGTGAATGTTATATATCTTTGCTTTCATCAAATAAAAACACTAAAGTGTGAATAACACGTGTGTGCGTTTCTCCCACAACACCAAACTTCTTGATTTTAAAAGATTTCGTTCGAATGAAAGAGATATACACATTTCTCCAATAAGTCATTATGCATGTGTGACGAAATTCCAGACATTTACATATCAAACAAACTGATATATCTCAAAAAGAAAGCGAAGAAGTGAAAATCTTCAAAAGAAGTTACTTTATCATTTTAAAAGTTCTTCGAAATAAGACAATAAAATATTTTGAGGTTAGGGGCACTTTAACATTGTATAGTGATAATATAGAAGTTATAGTCGAGCCTTCATGGGGCCCCAGACCCTAAACATATAAGGGCCCCGTCTACCTCTGTTACGTCACTGATTCAATATCAATTTCTTGATCAATTTAGATGGAAACGAAAACCGTTGCACAATGTGTAGAGTTCTACTATTTATGGAAAGCCACGCATCCGGAGGCCATGAGATCGCGGTCAAGATATGCGGAGACTGAGTCGGAGGTGAGAAACAATCTATTTGGTCAAGACCGGTGGTCAAGACTAAATTTAGACTAAAACGGATCACTCAAAAGGACCTTCCCATTTTCAAGAACTACTCTTATCCTAACCCTAACCTTGATCCGTGACTTGTTTAAAGTGCCCCTGCGACGAAATATCACATTACGTTTCCTGGCATTTTTTGTTACAAAACATCCTTTTAGGTTAATTATGTTCGCATTTGCCAAAAAAATTGAACAACAAACATTCTATCACAAGAAATTTAACCTCCAAAGTCGCACAAATTTTGTCCGCCATTGCTCAAACCTTGTTCCAGACGAGCCCGCGATTCCACAGCAGAGTAGGTGATTATGACGTCAAAGACTCAACACGTGACAAAGCTTTATGGAAATTATACGAATTATACGACAAGTTACAATAGAAAGTTTTCCCCAAGTAGCTTTATATTCATATATAACTAGCCACGTGTTGAGTCTTTGACGTCACTTCCTCTAATCGCAACCTAAGCGTCCGGAACATGTTCTAGTAATGGCGGCCGTATAATCTCGTATAAAAACAGTCTGAAAAGGCGACTTCCCATGCTCGCAATTGCTTGAAATTTGGCAAGTTAAATGAGAACACCATGCTCTTTACAAATGTAAAAATTCGGGATACCAAAAATTTGATCACAGGGGCACTTGTTTGATCACTAGGCACTAATAATTGACGTTTGTTCGTGTTTTAGTCGGAAAACGTCGACTACTTCAGCGACGACGGCAACAGTACACTGGTGTTCGAGTGTGACTTCCCAGAATGCAATTCGGTAAGTAACCTGGAAGTTCAAATCGTCATTGGTTGTTAAATTTCGAAGCACTGTCTAATGTTTTGTGTATTTTGTTGATTACTTGAGTAAACATTTTGATAGATCTGTGTTTATATTTTTCATTGTAGAAATTCATTTCAAGACAAGCTTTAAATGGACATATACGAGTACATGGAGGAAGGTGGGGGTTCTATTACATCACTTAGGGATCTGTTTATATGGAGGCTAGTTACCAGGCCCATAGAGTTACTCGGTTTACCGGGATTACTGTGTTTTTATTTAGTTTTCACTTTGAATTTCCATCACTATATTTTTTGTCTCGTTTTAGCTTCATGAAACCATCGGAACCGAAACGCACGAAAGTGAAAACGACGACAAATTCCGACGGCAATAACGTCTCGAACTCTTCCGTATCAACGAGCGTTAACCGACCCGCTACGAAACCTTCCAAACCACCGGCCGCAAGTACTGCAACAACGGTGACGAACGGTGACGAACCTTTACCAGAGTTTGCTTGCAAAGTCTGTGGAAGGTAAGAGGGTCATTAAAAGATACACTGGTCCCAAGGCATATTTTAACATATATACTGTGGGCCATTTGTCACACCGGCCCTACAAGCTGGCCCACCACTAACAAAAAGTTGGCCACCACTGCATGTGCCCCCGTCCTTTACATGTTGCTACATTGCACAACATTTCATTAACCATTATTGCACTCAACGACGAAAACAATACCACCTGAAAACTCTCAAAACTATTAGCAGGCTGAATCCATTGATCAAGGCACAGTTTTGGCACTGAGGTTGAGGAAAATGATTCAAGTCAGCCAAGGTCACTTGAAAACACTCCTTGCCTCATTTTTAGCAGTTATACTACACAGTATGGCAACTGAGCGTGTTGTATCTCACTACAACCGAGTAAAGACAGATGACAGAGTATCTTTGAAACAGGAAACCATCAACAACATTTTACAAATTTCCCTGAATGGCACAGGAACCGCATCGTTTGATCCAAGAGAGGCGGTGGCTGAATTTTTAAAACGAAAAAACAGAAGAAACTACCAGCCTGACACGGAACTTTTTAAAGATAGAGAGTATATGAAAAATGTTTTAGGGATTCCACTGGATGTTTGTAAATGTACAGTAATCGAACACAGGAACATATTATGTTACGTAATATTATTAATATTATGTAATCTTACTCTCGATACTCTGAGCCCTAATCTTAGTTTTGGCCCACCACTGTAAATTTCTTAAAATATGCCTTGACTGGTCCTGTGTTTTCCCACTAATCCTCATTCCCACTAATCCTCATTGCTGTATCTTTTTCAGAATATTTCACAAAATTAAAAGTCGTTCTGCTCATATGAAAACTCACGTGAAACGCAACGATGACGACCATCGCGTTGGATCAAAGAGCTAGCCTAGATTGAGGTTCGGTTATTATTGATGAGACTCGAATGAACTTGTCTCCAGCTCTCCACCATGCTCCGGCTAAAACTCCCAAGTCGATGTTTGCAACAGACACTCCGATTTTTCCTTCAATGCTCACGAAACAACGACTTGAAGTCGAGCTTGATAATGAGATTGTAATGCATTTAAGAAATGGTTTAGGACTCCGTCGAGTTAGGGAGCCATTAATTCCACCGGGGAGGTGGTTAGAAGGAAAAGTGCTGGGCCATGAAACTATAAATCAAAAGTTGGTGTGGCTACGAAAACATTTGGAAAACCTTTGATGCGCCATGAAACCTTTTCGATTAGTATCAAAAGTAATCGAAGAAAACAAATATTTATAACATAGGAATTGATATACGCTATGTAAGTCCAAGAAATATCCATATGACACCCAAAGAGTTTGTTTTGAGAACCTCTTGCCCGCAGGAATTATGTACATGTATATATAGTTTGGATTTCAGTGGTTCGAGGCTAATAGTTCAGCAATGTGAAAACCCGGTTGAAAACAAAGTTGATTGTTTTCCTTGCTCTATATGGCAGACTACCCTCAGTTCCCAGCACTCCTGTGTTGTCGGTATGAATGAAAATTGAAAATTTAAGATGTGCTGGGCCACGAAACTAAAACAAAATGTAAAGTTGGATCATGAAACCATCCAGGGAAATTTGGTTGGGTCACGAAACTTTAACAAGAATTTTCAGTTTTCCTTCTGCCCCCCTCCCTGGTGGAATTAATGACAGCTCCCTTAAAATAGAGACCTTTGGCAAACACGTCGGCAAACCTATAGTCCTAAGGGTAATCTGTACACCGTCTTCGTTCTGTTTACAACCACTATCTGAGCATTATTACGTCTTCAGGACGGCGTCAACTCACAAGACGTGAGAGCTGCTACTTAAAGTGGCTATGCAATGAAAAATTCAGTTGTAAAATAGCTCTTTTGTTTGAAAGAACTCTTGAACTATAAAGACTAACCATTTACAACTTTTTCATATCTCACTTCACTCTTGAGATATTAAGATTTGTTTAATATGTAAATGACATACTTATGACATCACACTGCATAATAACTTATTGAAAACGCTATATATCCTTGAGATTATATAATGAAATCACTTGAAATGCAGGTGCATGTGCGTGGATGTATCCAATGACATCAAATATTCAAATCATCAAACAATTCCATGTGATAATAAAGATTTGCAGAATTTTCAATAAGTCAAATCTTAATATCTCAAGAGTGAAGTGAGATATGAAAAAGTTGTAAATAGCTCATAGCTCTAGTGGTGGTCTTGTTTACTGAAACGTTTTATACCCTCAAAGTTTACCTGAGCGAAGAAATCGTGTTTCCAATAAATCCAGAAAACTAATTTGCATAAAATCTGCCGCTTATCATAAACACAATTTCTCTAGATATACAAATGCTACAAGTGTGTAACGTTTCAATAATCAAGACCACCGCTAGAGCTATGCAATGAACCAACATAAAGCTCAGATCTGCATTACAAAACGTTTTATTGGGAAAAATGCAATTTCTCGTGATTTAGATTATCGAGCCACTTTAAAAGAACATCAACGCCAAGCTCAAATCATAAAACATTTAGGGACTTTAAGATCTACGACGGCAACCTAGGACGGCGACGGCAGTAAAAGCAATATAAATTTTAGCATTTGAATGAAACCACGGTCGATTGACTAGCATATTTGACACTTCAAGCTTGTTTTATGATCTCCAAAACGCTTCAATATTTCTAAAACGATTATAGTGTCTGTGTTTAAGACAGTCTTAAGTCTCATCTCTCCGCGAGTTACCGTCGTCTTAAAGACGTGAAAATGCTCTCAGTGGCGTTGTAAACAGAACGAGGACGGCGTTGAAATTACTCTTGGGAATAAAAATTATTCATTATTTTTGTTTCATTTAAGATCTACGAAGTCCCCGGTTGCCGTCGTAGATCTTAAAGTCCCAAAAGTCCCTAACTCAACGGAGTACACCAAACTCCATACCAGTCCTCCATCCAGAAATGGAGCACGTTCGAGACAGCCAATCAGAAACGGCGTTACACCAAAACTACGTCATAATATCCAATCTCGATTTCAAGCCTTTCGTGCCCATTGAAGCAGAATCGGGTCGATTTCTGGTTTAGATGCATGGTAAGTAAGAAAAACAGGAAGAAGAGTAAGAATTATGAGCCCACGGATTATCCGCTGACAGTTTCTCGTCCTTAACATGCATCTAAATCATAAATCGGGCCCGATTAATCGCAGTGTGTAAACGCAGCTTAAGATCGTAATTTATTTACTGCTATCTTCCGTGGCCAACCTCGATTTCAGACAACGTCGCACATGCGCATTGAAGCAAATTCAGCGAAAGTACTAACCAGGAAATGGTGAAGAGACAATGGTGAATGTCTCTGCTTGCTAAGTGAACCCAAAAACGTAAATTCAAAACAGCTAATTTGAAAATGACAACAGGATAGAGTCGACAGACCACAGAAAGTTCCACCCAAACAATCCTTTCTCGAATAGAAATGGAGGATTCTGGGATCTCAAACACAAATATCTCTGTTCGTTCGCTATCCTGTCTTTTTATCATCGTCGTCGATGCTAGCTCGTGTTCTACTATTCAAAGCAGAATGCGTTTAAAACGATTTTTCAGTCGAAGATATTAAATCCTTAATATAATATTTTGAGAATGCCTGCAAATTGCAAACATATATTGTCACTTTTTTATTTTTTATAAAGATGTAAATAGGCACACTAAATTTGAATCGCATATTCTCATTCTTTCTGTAAATAAATTGTATATATATATATTATATATATATATTATATATATGTAAGGGTCTTAAAATATTTCCATTGTACTTTGAAACTAAGTTTTATTGTTTCAGTTATTTAATTGAAATTCTGGCGTTAATTTTCATTTTGTTGGATGGTTTGTGTTTCATTGTAGAGGCTCTTAGTCTTTACGTTTTGCCATATGTCTGCGAAAGATGCCCCATCCCAGAGACTTTTCTCTTTTTGCGCGCCCTCTCAATTTCAAAGAGAGAACGCCTTGGGAATTGGGATTGACTCAAAAGGACCTTCTCATTTTCAAGAATTAGTCTAACCGCCTGACAGATGTTTACAACACTGAACTGTGAAACATGAAAAAAAGACAGCTTAAAGGTTTCCACTCAGGAAAATCTTCCGCAGGACCGGAACGGACAGGGAAGTTTTCTTTGTCTTGTGAGCTCTCGGTTGGAACTAACGACTTTAACACACAGGAAACTTTCCGTTCCGGTCCTGCGGGAAATGTATATATTATAACGATCGAAAACCCTAATGTCTCCGCCAGTTCCAGGCCCAACATATCCTTAATCTGGCTCTGCCTGACCTAACCAAAAATAAAGAACAGACAAAAGCAGAAAGCCTACCACCTATTTACCGGAAACTGACATTTCAAGTGTGGTAGGTCAATTTGAACCGCGCAAATGTTTTGGGGGGTCACAGAGGCTTCTTTTTATTCATAGTGTTTTATTAGAGGCAGGCGTGCGGGGAGTGGATCGAGGAAAATCGGAGGCGCGCGGTGGACGACGGGAAGACGTAAAACGAGAAAAGGAGCCTCTGCGCGCCTCCGATTTTCTTCCCGCTACGCCTTTTCTAATGCCTCTGCGGAGGAGAGTGCAAAACGGGTTAGTCGGGCTAACTCCGGCTGGTGTAAACCGTTTCCGGTCAGAAGTTTGGTACGAAGAACTTTTTGAAATCAATCTTAGATAGGATTCGGTATATACTTCATGGTAACACTAGACCGGGTTTCCATCTGTTTTTTTATACCCCCAACCGTAACCCAAATACTAACCCTAACCGTAACTCTAATCCTAACCATAACCCTAACAATAACAATAACCGTAAAATACGGTGGGAGACCATGAAGTATATCCCTAGGATTCCCGTCCTCCGCAGAGGCTTCCAAGTAGAGGGGTTTTCCTTATCTCATTACCCATTGGATCCTTATCCCAACCCATTACCCCCTCTAGTACTCTACCGCATTGGAAGCCTCTAGCGGAGGAGAGAGATTCCCGTCTACGTTGAACTTAATGGAGCCAAACGTTTAATTTCTAGGCTTGTTCGTAGTTCATATTCGTGACGACAAATTTTATTGTTTATGTTGATAAGTTTTTGAACTCTATTCGCAGTATTTTTATAAGTAATAGCATAAAAAGAGGTGCAAAGGCCTCGGGAATTTTACTAAATGACCCTCATCGAGCGGGACGTTTAATGGTTAATGCACCTCTTTTTATGCTATTCCTTTGTAATATAATTTTGCGGGTATTTCTTTTGTTCTCACAGGGCCATTAACAACTAATCTACCGTATCAAAATTAATTTTGGCGAAATTTCTGACGAGGTTCCTCGACCTCGTGTTGTCTTTGAATGATGATTTGATTAAAATTCATTTTTCGTAATCGTACCTCCGTTGGCGTCAAACCGGGTATGATTAGTTCTAATCAGACCTGGTGTCGTCAACGGAGGTAAGATTAGCAAAAATGGTATAATGAGGTATATTAGTTGTTAATGGCCCTGTGAGAACAAAAGAAATACCCGCAAACATTATATCATAATTCTATCATATTATTGCACATTAATTCATGTGAGCTGCAGGACTTCATATATTTATAAATTAATTTCTCCTGTAATTATATTTCTTCACGTTGTATTCCTTGCTCAAAACTCTAAGATTGTCTCAAAAAGAGGCAAAGAAACTCCATGTTCAGCTAGCTTACGTCGTAGTCTGTGTGAAATTTGCGCCGGCCATGTTCTGCCAGTTTTTCAGATTTTCGTCCTTGTTTCCATTTATTGCTAAAGGACATTGGCAACAAAAATTAAGTTTGTCTAATATGAAAGAACTCGTAGAATGATAGAGTAACATCTTTTACAACTTTTCCGTATTTTATTTCGTTTCTGAAATATTTCAGTTTGTTTGATATGTAAATGAGATGGTCTCTGACGTCAGGTGCAGTTCCATCTTCAAGTTTGTTCCACAAATTTACTTGAAAATGTGCGTATAATAACTCCTCATGATAATGAACGTTGTAAACTTAGCAGTCACTGAGATATAAGACATTTTAATGTGTGAAAATTCTCTACTCTGCTGATGTCAGAGACAATCTCATTTGCATATCAAACAAACGAAATATTTCAAAAACGAAGTAAAATACGGAAAAGTTGTCTATCATTTTACGAGTTCTTTCATGTTAGACAAACTTAATTTTCGTTGCCAATGTCCTTTAAAATAAACTGTTTTGATGAATGTACAGAAAAAACTATGGTAACTCTATTATTATTTTTATTATTACTGTTACTTATTTGAAAAATATTGTTTAGGTGGTAATAAGTACTTATTGGGCAAGAAAATGTGGTCTTGACTCATTATTTTTCTCAATTCTGATTGGCTGTGAAGTCTTTTGTAGGGGTTTTTAGGGTTAGGATTTTTTAGGGAGGGATTAGGGTTATTTAGGGTTAGTTTGGGTTAAAGTGTCGGACGACAAGGGGATAACAAGGAACATGTATGACGTTTGTTGTCTATCAAAATTATACATTATGGCTTAGGTTACATAAAGTACTTGAGTATCTGAAATGTAAACTTAGATATATTATGACACTTTGAACCTTAGTGTTGCTTCAAACTTGCCTAATGTCCCATTATTCGGAAAGTTTAAACAACAAACTTTCGATGTGTCCGTGTAGTAGTTCAAAAGATATTCCAAAAGTGGCGTACGAAGAAAGTGAACCAGTGGAAAGTGGTTTTGAAGTTTTGTCAGGTGATAGTGGTGGCAGTGATGAAGAACAAGATGCATTAACAACTCAAGGATATGTACCTTTGCCTCAAAACGAAGATGAGACCATTACAGACGACGCGATAGAAGTATTTTTAGTAATATTTCGTTTCTATAAAGTTATAGAATTAGTGTGTCACAATTTGTAATTATATCCAATTAAGGTTCAGCAAGAAGCTTCTGTTATAAACCACCCTAATGAAGAACAAACACAATTTGACACACAACCAGAACTTGAAGAAGTGGAAAAGTCAAATGATGTGACTTCATCCTCGTGTGCTTTTTCTTCCGCAAAAGACTCTCAGATGGGTGGAGGTACAGACTTTTTAATTGCTTAAATTATTGTCTAAGAAAATTTCTTTCTATTAAACTACATGTATTCTTAAATGGATTAAAAGAGGTACCCTAGCCTGCATGCAGTCCCAAAGAAATACTGGGGCTGCACATGCTATATCTACCCTAGTAAATACCAAATTACAGTATAGTATTAACCGTGGTATTATTCACTCACTTTCATCATAAATATAAAACTTTTTACCAAGCTCCAGGAAATGTACAACCTCCATTCAGTAGCACACTGAACTCGATTGGCTTGGCCACATGTTCAAATTTAACTTTAACAAATTTTAACCACAAGATTTTGTTGGCCAGTTATATCACATTAGCCTGGCAGGAATGTGGTGATTGCCTTCCACTGCCCAGTGTTGGTACAGAAAGGGGATGTGGTTAAAAGGCAAGAACTCGACATCTCGCCATTATACAACAATGAGGACTCCAGAAAACCTCATTACTACAATTTGTAGTTGAAACATTGAGTAGGTAGGTAGGTAGGTAGGTAGGTAGGTAGGTACTGTAGGTAGGTACTGTAGGTACTGTAGGTAGGTACTGTAGGTAGGTAGGTAGGTAGGTAGGTACCGGTAGGTAGGTAGGTAGGTACCGGTAGGTAGGTAGGTAGCTTTTTGAAAATCAACACAGCACAGCTACTACTTTAAGTAAATATATACATATAAATACTTAACAAAACCTGTTTATGTTTTTTGGAGATACCATTGTTGTGTATTTCATTACTTAGTAGCCTGTGTAGCGGCTCTCGAAAGGGGGGGTTTGAGGGAGAGCTGCTACTCAGACTATTACTTAGTGGTGAGAGCTAAGAGAAATGAGCTCTGGGGACAAGAATGACACCTCACCCAGAACTAGAATGTGCTGAAGTTGGTATCTTTTTTCTCAAACCGTACTTAGACTATTTCTTTTAATAACATCCAGATGAAATTGATTTAATAAAATCAGTAATGATGAATATCAAATTGCCCAGTTCATCAATTCCTGATTGGGTGAAGAGAATTCCTGAAGAGAAGTGGAAAACACCATTGGTTTCTTCAATTCAGCAACAAAGCAAAAGTGCAAAATCAACTGACAGAAAATCTAGCTAACATTATTTGAACAGCATTGTTGATAAAACAATAAGATTGTACAGTACTAAAAAACTAAAACAAATTACTTGTTTTTATAGAATTCAATAAATATTACTACTGCTTAACCCATTATGCCCCAGTGCAGGGCCAGATTAACGTTTCACGGGGCCTCCGGCATATTTTCAGCCAGGGGCCCCATGCCACTGTTGAGACCCCCAGCTCAGCGGTTTCACCATGAGCACAAGGGAAAATAAAAGAAAGATATATAGGATGAAATTATCTTCCATTTTTTCTCTAAAAAGACCTCTGCTTAAAAAGTCCGCGCTTACGGGAGCCCGTGCTCATCGGTCCACGCGCTTACTAGGACCCGTACTTATGGGGCCCCACACCTACTTGAGCCCCATGCTTTCTAGAAAGAACGCATAAAATTGAAATTGCACAACGAGAAATTGCACAACGAGAAGGTGCGGGCCCCCCGGTATATGCCGCTTCTGCCATAGTGTTAATCCGGCCCTGCTACAGTGGTGATCAGCATCTAACTTCTCCTAATAATATCAATGGTTAACCAAGCATAGAGGTAATGAGAATAAAGAAAATGATCACCAAAAATAAACTGTATTTTTAAAACAACTTTGGTGAGGGTAAGTAAAAGTACTTGTGTAGTTCTGTTGATGATATTTGGGACAATGTGTCCTGGTCAGATGATGAAGTATTCAATCCAGCTGACCCGAAGAAAGACACATTGTCCAAAACATTGTCAATGTTATGGAGATACATATAAAGTACTTTTACTTAAAGTATTTTCAACATGATATTGAAGGCTGAGTGTTCATTTTTATTTTTATAAGGCAAAGAAATTTTTAATGTGATATTGTAACTGCATTTACAAAGAGCCTTGTTCAAACACAGAACTGACTGATCATAGCCTGATTAGATTCCACTTGTTTTATAACCAAAATCTAGATTTAAAAGTAATGATCTTGGGATATGTATTGTATAGAGTAATAATTTTGTACATTCCACCAAAATTGTAGTATATCAACCACAAATACTTTGTAACGGCCTTTTCATATACTCTGAGTCATTTGCTCATTTGTTCAGTTGTGGGAAGGGAGGGACATTCACACAAGGAACATCTGGAAAAAGCACTACAATATTCTTATTTAGATGAAGAAAAATCAGGCAAGTAGTTTTCAGGTCACTTTATTCCTTTACAAGTTGTACATGGTGCAACATGAGCTGTATAAATTAACAGCGTACAATAAAATGATTACAATACGTAACAATAGAGATACAATACCATGGGAAATAATTGAAACAAGGGCCTCGAAACAGTTCTGGCTTTTACTTCTTTTGTTTGTGGTACCAACATGGCCACCAAACTTTTGTCTTTTGAACCTCAAGGGTTGATTACAAACCATCGATATTAAATTGGCAGACTGTCATATCTCACTCTTGTGTGAACTTTTCAAAGTTTTACATTAAACAGGTCTATTTTTAGGTTGAAATTGAACTATTTCAGAGGCCCTTGTGTAAAGACTTTACTATGTAAATTATTACATACCAGTACCAGCCTAATGCTTAATATCATGTTCTATACTCTAATAACAGCAATTAACTTCACTGCAATTGTAAAAAAAGTACTGGTTGTCTGTAAATACAACATGTACCATACTAATGTTGTGCTACAATGTGTTAATTTCATCTGAGAACTCAGAATCAACAACCTAGTCTAACATCTGAAGCAGTTAAGTGTAATGTCTACCTTATTTGACATTCTGTAGTCTTTGAATACTACAGAATTTAAAAATAGAATCTAGCCCTTGAGTTTCACACTTGTGAAGCCCATTAATTGGATTCTATAATGACCTAATTGATCAACAGTATGTGCACCTTGGAATTCGAGTTGTCTCACACATGCTGTGATAACGAATTCTTTCATAAAGTGTTTATTCATTTGCAAATTGCATGTTTAAATTATTTACTTGAAAATATTGACACAGGAAACAAAAGTTCAAGAGATAGATTTGCCACAATGCATTGCATTCAGCATTTCTACTTGGTATAACCTCAATATTTTTCTTGGAGCAAAAAAATTCAAGGGCTCAAATTAACATCAAAATAAATCAAATTTATATATTAGTAGCAACATTCTACCAATGCTTAAGGGGCTCGAGAGGAAATAATGGCCATTTTTGATAACTTTTTAAGGACACTAAACATTTTTTTATGGGTAGAACGATCTCAACACGTCATCAAAAAACGTTTGGTGCACAGTTGTTAAATTGCACAAGAGCCGCAGACTTTCCACACCTTTTCTGGAGAACAGAATATGTAGGTTGTGGTAAAGTTAATATTGCAAAATATAAATATGGTGGGATTCTGAAACTTTGGAGATATCAGAACTGCTAGGGCTGTGCAAGGAACTAGAATCAATGTCTAAATACATTTTTCAATCCTGAAGGAGGTAGAAAAAAGTTCCAGGTAATCAGACTAAAAAGTTTATAACCTAGTTCCTTGGACAACTCTACAATACATAGTACACACTGAAAATTTTGTGTAAATAACAGCTATAGTTTTCAAGATATCACAACGGCCACTAAAAATCCAAATCCTAGAAATCGGACACAAAGTTCAATATCATTGTTTCACTATGTATTTAGTTCGAGTTAGAGGCTCCAGCTTCATAAGAATTCTTCAAAATATGTGAAATTGATTGTCCAAGTTGTTGTAGTCCTGAGAAAGACTATTTTTGGTGACTGCCGTTTCGACGGCCTCAGCAGCGGTCATCTTCAGAGTCAAGTGACCGCTGCTGAGGCCGTCGAAACGTCAGTCACCAACAATAGTCTTTCTCAAGACCACAACAACCTGGACAATCAACTTCACATATCTAATGATACTCCTAGGTTCAAACCATTTACTATAATTCTTCAAAAAGGTACTTAAAGTCTTAAACTTGAGATTTTTCCTATCGAGTCACCTCAAAACATTGTTATTACATCAATATGATGCAATATTAGGAAAAAAGTAATGATAACATGTTGGCAAAATGAAAATACATGTACCTGTACATGAATTTTCTACATACATATATTATTTGCAATGTGCAGTCACTCTCACCAGTGTGGTATCAACTAATATTTAGGGCTTAAAGGTTTAAAGGTGCCATCAAGTCGCGCATGTGTGATATTTCAAAGTGGGGGACTCCATATATCGACAAACTTTAACGGAATAGATTTGCGACAATTAGAAAGTGAGTGGTAGTTTGATATATTATCCACATTTAGGAACAGAACTGCATATAACACGCTTTTTAGGCGGAAAAGCTCAAGCGTGGAAAACAAATCTGCAATACTTCATGTTCAATGTTTATATAATGCAATGTAAATAGAAACGTGGACATGCGCAGAACGGACTTGACGGCACCTTTAAAGTATTAGTACATTATGAAATAAACATTCACTCCTTAGAGTTACATATTTCATGCTTGACATGAAACTACAATGCAGGGGTGGTGCCAGAGGGTGGGCTACAGCCACCTTGTCGGGAACCTTAACCCGCGTCAGGGGAAAATGAACAATTTGTCGGGGAACAAACGGCAATTTGCGGGGTTTTTACTTGATTCTTGTTCTGATATTCCAAATTTCTCATCAAAAACGGCATATTTTTGGCCATCAAATTTTTAAGTGAGTGTGGCCGCAACCCCCTAGTTAGCCCCCGTCAGGGACCTTAGCCCCTGTGTTGGGGAATTCCTGGCGCCAGCCCTGCTACAATGTTAGTAAAATAACAATACTTCCCATTCATTAGAACATGAATAGTTAGTGGTTTAAAAATGCCTATAATGTCAAAATAATCTTGTCGTCTTATTTGGAAGAACATTTAAAATGATAAAGTAACTTCTTTTGAAGATTTTCATTTCTTTGCTTTGTTTTTTATATATTTCAGTTTGTTTGATATGCAAATGTCTGGAATTTCATCACACATGCATGACTTATCAGATAATGTTATATACGGTACCTTTGCCTTCATGAAGTGAAACACTAAAGTGTAAATAACATATGCTTGTGTTTCTCCCACAACACCAAACTTCTTGATTTTAAAGGATTTCGTTTGAGAATGAAAGTGACACAAACTTCTCCAGTAAGTGTCATTAACATTATGCATGTGTGATGAAATTCCAGACATATTTGCATATCAAACAAACTGAAATATTTCAAAAACAAAGAAGCAAAAATCTTCAAAAGACGTTACCATACTTAGTCATCAAGACAATAAATTTTTTTGACGTTACACGCACTTTTAATAGTTTGGTTAGTGTGATTAGTCTAAATTATTTGAAAGACTATAGTACGTTATCATATTGATAGTGTGTGATACTTAATATTCAATTACCATTATTACTAGGTATACTACAGGTATGTGAGTTGCGGTTAGAGTGCAAATTGCAAAAAAGCTTTAAATACTTCGTATTAACTAACAAGCATTAAGTAAAATGTCAGTCTACAATTTTTATAATGCACTAGTCAATTGAAACTACGGACCTCCGACCCCAGGGACTATACAGGGATTTTAACATTTTTACAGTGTTAAATATTGGTCAATTAATTGACTCCGTAACCTTCCCAATTTGCTTCAGTCATTGGGAAATTTTAAAGTACCGGGGCAATTAGGGGCGGAAATTTTAACAGCCACCTGTAGTAGGGGAAATACCAATATTTAACACTGTAAAAATGTTAAAAGCCCCGCATAGTCCCTGGGGTCCGTAGTTTCAATTGACTAGTGCATAAGTAATACCATGATATGAGGGAAATTAGTGATTAAATGCCTCTCGAGCCTCGGGAGAATTTGTAGAAGTCCTTCGGGCTTCGCACTTCCACAAATCCTCCCAAGGCTTGAGGTGCATTTAATCACTAATTTCCCAACATGTCATGGTATTAGTTTGTAATACCATTGATATTAGTTTGTAATACCATGATTGAGGTACCTGTAATATTATAATAATTGTCTTGATCACTTAATGTATTTCTTTCTTAATGTCTGCAAAATTATAAATTTGGGCATCTCCTTCATGTACCGGACACACAATGGACACAGACTACGTCATAGACACATCAAGGTTATTTTCTCGGGATTCAGAAGCTTTACAAGAACAAAAACCCTAACCATAACCCAAATAAAAACTCTAGTCCTAACCCTGAAATAAAGGAATACTAACCCTACTTTTAAACTAAATATTTCAATGATGTAATATTCTGTGTCCGGTACACACGAAGTAACAGCCGAAATTTGCCCGGTTAGAGGGCGAATTACAGATTAAATCACCTGGTGAGTACAAAAGAAACCGAGGCAATCATGGTATTACAGAAGTTTAACAACAACCTTAGTTGATGCCTTCTTTAGCCTGTGCCTACAAACTAGCAAACCCTGTTTATTTGTGGGCACAGGTATGCCTTATTTAGATCTTATATCACAATCACCAATATGATTTTTAGCAGCTAATATTAACTATAATATCAAATATTGCTTCAAGATGAGTGCAAAGATTCAAACTTGAATTAACAACTATATGCCAACTACGTATGACACATTCAATCATAATTAGTTCTATGTTAGTGATGATTAGTAATTAGTAAACATTATTAGCTATACTGATGTTAACAACAAACTACAACTGTTATCAATTATACTGCTAGTTATAAAGTAGTGCATAAACACTTACTATAAATTGGTAATTTTAGTTTTCCAATTTGGAATGCAAATTCTTGACATGTCTTCTCAAATGGCTTGGGTTGTTGAAAGCCTTACTGCAGTTACTGCATTTGTATGGCCGTTCTCCAGTATGGATCAAGATATGGCGTTGTAGATTTCCTGATATTGAGAATGCTTTCGGGCAGAACTTGCATTTGTATGGCTGTTCCCCAGTGTGAACGCGGAAATGCTTTCGCAGCGAGCTGTACTCTGCAAACGACTTGCTGCAAACCTGGCACTGGAATGGTTTTTCCCCAGTGTGAACGCGGATGTGTTTCTGTAGCGACCCTGGATCCCGGAAAGCTTTTGGACAATATGTACACTTGTGAGGCCGTTTACTCATGTGGACATTAATGATGTGTTCCTCCAGTCCTTCTTTGTCCTCAAAAGGTTGAAAGCAGAAACTGCAGTGGTACTGATGTTCATCATCTGCATGGAACTCGACATGCTTTTGCAAGCCAGTTGTGCTTCTGAACACTTGGGAACAAACATTACAGATGAAAGTGAAGTTGTTGGCTGCATCATGGCTGGCAGTATGCAAGATGAGAGCATCTGTTGATTTAAAGGTGACTGCACATTGTTGGCAGGTGAACTCGACTGCTGCTCGAACTGCTGCTGGTTTTCCTTGTTTGTTAAGACAGTTCTCTTTCTCTGATTGTGTAGAACTATCGGAGTCAACATCAGCATTGTTTTCACTAGAATTATGTTCAAACTCCTGCTCAGAATCCTCCTTTGACACGATTATGTTGTTTTCTTTTGATACACTTGAACCAACCACGGCTATTGGTATATCACTAACAAGAATATTTGCAACATCCATTTCTAAATTCTCATAATCTTTGGTGGTCTTGTCATCTGGAAGTTTGACAAACTTTGTCTTGTTTGACTGGGTGTGATTAGGACAAGATGACAAGCGCTTTCTTTTTGGTGACTCTTTTCTTTCTCGCACTGTTTCATTATTCTTCCTATTTTGCTTTGCACACTTGCTGCTTTTTGGTTTCAAACTTTGTGTTTCTTCTCTCAGCTTTTCACTCAAGGGGGTATCTGACCTTTGTATTGACTTCTCTGCACTGTCAATATGTTTTACTGTGGCCGCCACAAGCTGGCATTGACCATCAGTCTCATCAATGTTATTTGGAATGTCTATGGATGTTGGTTTGCTTTGCAAAATATAAGGTTGGTTTATTACACTGTTCTTTATATTATCTTCCTTTTGTTTGAATGAGGAAGTGAAATTAAGAACTGGAGAATTTAAGATTGGGATTGTTTGAAAAAAGGCTGGATGAATTCCCAGAAGAGATCTCCATATTTCACTGCCTGTGTGATTAGTTTCAAAGGATAACAGTTGGAGTCTAGAACTAGGAAGGATGTTCTGCCATGGTGGATAGCTAGAAGGAATCAATGTGAATGCACCACTACTTTTCCACTCATTATTTTCTAAGACTTCTTTACATGAAAAATCATTTGAAAAAGCAGATCTGTTTGCACTTTGAGATGGAAGGTGTAAGGGCTTATTTAAACCACCTTTAAAAATAAAGGAGAATATTATTTACAACGAAGGACAACATTATTTAAAAAGTATGTAAGACTCATTGATTTACATGTATTCATGTTAATTACCTTGAATGAGGGAAGTATACTGTATACAGCCCCGAGGACGCACATACATCCTGACATTCAAGGTTATTATTAACTGATTTATTTCATGATTGATGAGGTTTTCCAACAAAATTTTGTCTATTTTTTCACCTTGCCTTGGGCAAAGATTTCCCTAGTTTTTTCTTCATTTTTTTATCTAATTAGTATTTATAGGTCTGTATGCAATATACAGCCCGCTGTACATCAAAGAAAACCGACTCAATCATGAAATAATGAACTCAATCAAAGAAATATTTCCTTTATAGACAGGTTCTATAGACAATATATATTATATTATTATATATTATACCTGACATCATATTTTATTGATGTTTGAAGTTTTTGCCTTACTTAACAATTAGACAACGAGCCTGCGTTTTCTATGAGCAGATTGTCAACGAGGAAGACCCGTTATGACTATCGCTCATAGAAAACAAGGGCGAGTTGTCTAATTGTTTTAGTATAAATTTACAAGTTGCTAACCCAAGAAATAACTTCTATTTCACATTTTTCATGAAAAAGAGTAAATATTCTTTCGAAATCACACGACTTTTACCTCAGAGGTTTCTATCAGTGGATAGTAACTCCTGCGATAGCCAATCAAAATTGAGGATTTGTGATAGAAACTGGGGGGCATTGGGCACATGCCCACCAACTTTTCTGAAAAGTGTTCCTAAAGATTCCCCATGAGGTAACAGGCTTTTTACTGTGTTGGTGTCATATCAGACTTTTTGCTGTATGATTTCCTCTCTCCAGGAAGCACAAGAGACTTGACTCCCATCCTGCATCCCACTTATAACTTATGTGTTTGACTATTTGAAGGATGGAAACAGGTTCATTAGAGTTTATAGCAAAGGAAATTGCCTAATCGGAAATAAAATGTGGGTGTGTCTTTATCTTTTGAGAACGTCTGTTGAGAGAACACACGGATACTGTTACCAAATTAGCTATTTTTAAAGTGGGCGGAAAAAAACGGATCAAAATATAACCTAGGAGTAAAGTAAATTCCCTGCACTGTACGGGAAATAAAAACGAGATTTAACGCTACATTGTATTTAAAAGTTGATGCCATGTAGCATATAATTTTTAGTCGTTTTTATCGAGTTTTTGTTGCAGGCTTGCAGCAACTATTGCGTTAAAATAAGTCGTCTTTAATAATTGTCCTGTTTAACATCAACTTTGAAATCGGTACATCATAATGTCGATGCACGTCCAAGATAGTGAAGATACTTGTCGAGATAAACTATGATAAAAACATATTTTCCCAACAGCACGACACCCATTCATACCCAAATTTTTCACGCCGAAAACATGTTTCTTTTAATTGATACAAAGCCACACGAAGAATGTAAAACTATTTTCACACACAAAAGTTTCTTTCAAGTCTCGCGGAAGAAAACGTTCGTTGATTTTAGAGCTTTCTTGAAATTTGATACTACGCCTTAAATAAACACCAATTTAACGCTTCTTTCACCATATACCGAGAAATTAGGTCAAATTCGATGAATAACTACCTCAATGACTTTAAAATCTTTTCATTTATCGTCAAAAATGGTTTTATAAATCTTGTATATCAAACAGCCGAACCAGTCATCTCGTGTGTCTCATGAAAGCAACTAGTCACTGAAGCAGTGAAGTGAAAAAATATATTCCAGAAGGCCAAAACCAATATAAACCATTAATTGTTCGAAAGATAAAAATACCACCACATCCTCTATCAAATTATTAACATTCCATTCAATTTAGCAACGAGATCTCGCCCAAAGCCGACACAATATTAAACATTGCGTCGTCTGCACTCGCGAAAAACGTAAACATTTAATACGACAGATCAGCATGCAAATTCGCACCGCTATGCCCTGAGGATTTAGTCATCATGAATGCTTTATTTCTTTGGCAAAGGTTAATGACTTAGTGTACAAGAATCCATAGAATCAATGATATATCTTTGTATTTTACAGAGAATACATTGGACCCCATTTTAATAAACAAACGCAACAACACTTGTGGTTTTTCAACTTCTTCAAAATTGATAATACAGTACAGTAAAACAACTAAACTTCAAAAGAACTTTTACTTTCTGTTCTAAACTCCTAAAGAATAATAAATCCATGGGGATTAATATATAAACTAGTGTCTAGTCAAGTGTACAAGTATGGTTTCAAAAGAGGTCTATTTAAGAAAGGAATAACCGGTACTCCAGTAGTGGGATTTTACGTTCGTCTTGAATAATAATAGTATCGAACACAAACAAGAACATTACGCTGTAGTGTAGACTGTAGTGAGTTGGCTATGTTTTGACTCCCCGCACAGAAATATCGGGAACATTCTGAACAAGCGACTCTATACAAATAGCTACCAATATCGCTGTGAGAACAAACTGTAACAAACTTACTAAAACTCGCCCTGGCAAGGGAATCACCTCCGATTTGACTGACTTGGGTCATTCTTGAAATACGATAACAACGCCACCACCACGTTTCCTGGCGTGTACAGATGTCGAGAATATTCACAAAACATTGACGCCAGATCTTTCCTAGTTTTGGTGACAATGAAAATGAAAATCGCAGACTACGGAAGAGAAATATATACGACACGCAACATCTCGAAGTGAAGTCATCGTAAAACTGTATACGATATAGTGCATTGTCAGCTGCAGATCACAAGTGTAACAAAAGTGATACACTGAAGTCTCATGGGATAGCTTATGAATTAGTCTTCCCATGATGCTCTTCTCTTTTGTCTTTTCGCGCGAAAAAGTCCCGCGCAACCAATCAAAGGCCATGTTACATTATTAATGTGTATTATTTTTTCAACTAATTATACTATTTGAACTTGAACCGCTGATCTCTAAATAAAATCTGGATCGAGCAACTATTGTTTGGATGCTGCGAAAAAATAAAGCCGGAAATATTTCGCGTCGGCCATCTTGAAGGGAGCACGCTATATATAGTTTATCTGTCTCAAGCAATCATCTTCTGGACGATGCTTTATTAGTATTAGAATTAAGGTTATTATTAGAAAACCATTAGCTGGGGTGGGTGGTTAGAAAACCCATTAGGCGGGGAGGTTAGAAAACCGGTTAGGATCTAAGTTGTTTTGGGGTTAGCAGTTACGTGTGTATTTCATCATACAGATACGATCAGCCTACCTCTCGCGGATATTAAAAAAGATCGTCCAGAAGACGATTACCAGTGGCGGCACTGGGGCGACAAACTGCCTCTTTATTAATGGTGCTATTATTAATAATATTTTCTTAAAAATAATGGATACACTACAAAAAAGTGATTTGTGATCTTTAGATTTTACTCAAAAGTGCTCTCAACTGCAGGAAATGCCATTTCAGAGATCCTGAATTCAAATATTTTCCGGCGGAGAATCCCCCGGACCCCCTACATATGTCGTGACTTTGTGGGAGGGCACCCGCAACAGTGGCGGGAGCTGAAATGAATCAGTTGTCGAAGGTTTTCCCGTAATTTAGAACACAAACTACAGTAACAATGAAGCCGCGCGCAGTATGGCTATTGGAGGGGTACTGGTGCCAACAAGATGGCCTTAACTCAATCATGATTTCATAGTCAGTATTTCCTTACTGTAACAGTAAGTGTATACAAAACTAACTCTATTAACAATAAAACTCACGCAAAAACTACATGACAGTGAGCGCGCGAAACAACACAGAGGTAATAGATTTGTGCTAGAGATGAAAGTTGATTACTCAATGTCTTAATTGACGTTGTTTAGCGAAACTTTTGTTAATGCGTAAAAAAGCTTTTACGATTCTAAGAAAACAAAAGACGAACCTTTTAAAAAAAAAATTTCACTTTTTCGTCCAGACCAATTGTTAATTTTTCCACGACAGGGGGGCTAAGGTTCCCCGACGGGAGGTCTACAGGGGGGGCTTTAGCCAGGGGGAACCGATATGATCGAGTTTGGAATATTTTGAATATTTATCCGTATTAAGACCCAGCTTCCCGCCACTATCAAGCGTAGTCACGTGATTTCTGTTTTCCGGAGGTGAAACGGAAGGAGATGAATTAAATTTCTATAACATCAAAATATTTTTCATGTGAAAACAAGAAAAATAGTCGGACGGGCATCGGGCCCCTTGTCATTTGCTGATGCTAAACAAAGACAAGAAAAATAAGGTAAGGATAAACGAAACTACATGGTCGAAGCCGCTTAACTACGGCGACAAGTTTTATCAAATGATTGCGGTATAAATCCTGGAGCCCAAAACTGTTTACGTCCCCATTGTACGGTACAGAGAAGTGACATTTCGATCGGTACTTTTGTTTATCTTTGAAACTTTGATCGTTGTCAAATCTTCGGTTTTTGCTGAACTTTGCAGGGCTCAAGCAAAGACGCCGACGAAGGTGAGCAGGTAAGGTGGATATTATTTATTCAGGCTCATTTTTAAGTAAATATTCGCGACTCTGTAACACAACAGAAATATTGCGAATGACAGAACTGTCTTGGTGTAATCTTATATATTCTTCTTTCAACCTCACCAAATATGCGTAGGCGGCGAAGATGAGCGAAAAATTCGATGGAGCAATCCCGAATAAACACTACGGCAATGGTGTATCTCTTTCGAAAAAGGACAGGCAACAAGGATCGACTTTTGATATTTCTGCTGATCGTGAACTAATGAGACTACCTACTATGAAAGGTGAGGGATATATCGGCAACAGACCGAAGTGAAAAGCTTATTACGAAATGTGTACATGGCAGGGTTTGTGTGTAGTAACCATAACATTCGTTTTTTTCGATATATTGTTTCAAATATTTTCATTAGACTCTTTCTTCTGGTAGTGAATTCAAGGAACATATTTCACGTATGTGTGATTGTCAACATTGTGCCACCAGCTGAGAGCTCTGAAACTGAGCTGAGAGTGAACTAATCGCGTACGCCATACGGACTTTTTTGTATTTATTTAAAGCTTTGCAAATGCATTTTCGGGATCTAGTGTCCTATATTATTGTTTTGTTCAGCTGTGGAGAGTCTGAAATACTGGGAAAATATTGAATTTTTCCGGTAAATTAACTCTAGCTGTCAGAAAATATTTTCAAATTGTCAGTAACAGCATGCGCACTCTAGTCTCTAGTGTACTGTAGTCTAGAAGCTGATTTGAATTGATATATTTATTGGTACAAATATGAATTTCTAGTTATGAAACGTACTGTACGTTCCAACTTGGCTATGGAACTATTTAACATTGTTTTGCTTTGACAATCAGATTATAATCTGTACTGTCTGCCTTTAATAACCAAATGACGAGCCAAATGAAGTCTGAAGACATCTTTAGGCTGTCTGCTGGATTTCTGAAAAAATATGCAATTTCAAATTTAGAAATTTATATCTATTATTTATTTCATTCTAGTGTAGAGAAATTACCCTTTGAAAACATTTTCTGAGTTTTTTCAATTTTTTTGTGAATGCACAAATTTAATGACAAATTTAAATGTAAAAGCAATTAAAATTTTATATTACATTACATTTTCCTCTCTGATGATGGGCTTTCACTCAAAATGTTAGACCGCCACACTTTTTCGGTGACAAAATTGAGTGAGTTTTCCGATCAGTACTGTATATAGTAAAAACCCGCATGTAAGAACCTAGATTTTAAGAACCTGTTAGGCTAAGATTTTCCATTTAGACATTTCCATTTAGATTCTGAGGAGGACCTTGACTAGTGTATATAATATAGTATATATATGTCTACAGTTGTATACATTGTTTTGTTCCATTGAATTACACACAGTAAGCTGTAAATTACATATAGTGTAGCTTTAAAGTGCATATAGGGTTTGTATTTGCTTAGATTGCAGTCACTTGAAAATTTATGCATAATTTACCAAATTTACCGAAACCAAGTTGCTTTTCTCTTAAGAAAATAAGAACCTGTTTAAGAACCTAAATAGCCTAATTTTGCAGTAAACACCATTTATATAAGAACCTTTTTAGGCTAACTTGGAAAAATCTAGGTTCTTTTACGTGGGTTTTTACTGTATCAGACCTAGTTCAGATGCTAAACATTTCATGAGCTAAACTTAATTTGAATATGGATCAGCTTATGTCAACAAAATCCCACCTTTTGATTCAAACACACCAAAATGGTTTTGATAAAAAAATTGAAAGTTGATGCATTTTGTTGAGCTCAAAAAAAGTTTGTCTCTGAATCTTTGAATTTTAAGAACAGCTAAGTTCATTGAAATTTTCCCGGGGGGGGGGGTGTTAACGATTGATAGCAATTACTTCCCCGGGGTCAAGACCTTTGATGCCACCAGAAGCATTCAGTAGATACTGATGTAAAATCACCCAGCCATCTTGTATATCTTCAATACGAATATTTTTAAGAATAGCAAGGAAGTTAAATAATCTCTGTTATTTTCTCATCTGAAATTTGAAATTCCGAATCTTTGTACGAAACGTAAATTAAGCATCATTGTTCGAATTTGCACATGTTCCTTAATAGGATGCTAATTTTTGTCTTTTCAAAACACTAAAAATTAATATGCTTGCCAGATGAATATAAATATTTATACAAAATGCAAATGTGCCTTATAAATAATGAAAAATACATATGTTAATCATTTTAGATTATTCTTCAATTCGGAGAAAGGGGGAGAATCTTTGAGGTGGATAGACAAATATTTTCTGTTGAATTGCTTATTAAACACCTTTTTAACCTTTACCTTTTTTGGTTCACCCAGAGAGCTGTTGATTAATATCTGAATGGATGTTGTTATATAGTTTCCGTTGTATTCCCTCTGGGAAGACGATGATAGGTGCATAATTTCCACATGACTATAGCTGAAGTATGGCTGAGTATTCCCAAACTGAATCATCCATTCTTAATGGATTTGGATGGTTTTTATGACCATGACATAATGCGTTAGGTTGAAGGCCTTACATGTTTTCATACATATAGTGTAAGTTGCTTTCCAAAATTTCTAAAAATGACATGCCTTTTTGTATTCAAATCTCGATACAGATTTTATTTTCACAAAAACACACTGAAAGTGAAAATATTTCAATAAAACTGAAAATGTTGTGTACATGTGCATAAAATTGAAGTGATTGAATAAATATCTGGCCCAAATAAACAATTAGATAAAATTCTATTGACCATAGACCTCTTTCATAATGGCGGCCAATTTAAATATCCCTTTATGTGCATCTAAATTAGCCTTTATGGTCTCGTTTGTGTGTCGGCAATTCAAAAGAATCTTTGCTTCCTAACGAGGTTGTAAAGGCTAATTTATATGCACATAAAATAATATTTAAAATGGTAGCCATTATGAAAGAGGTCTATGGCTAGGATTTGAACCTGCGACATGAACAGGTTGTTACTACCAACACTCTACCGACTGAGCTACAAGGCTTAATCTTGGAGCAAGTATGGAATGATGGTTCTTATATGTGATATTTCAAAACTGAAGTCTAATTTTTTCAGTATTGAGCTCTTCGTCTTGTATGTTAGAAGAATGAATGTGTGACAACAAACAGTGGTGGAGAAGAATGATATTAGGATGTGCTACTCCAATTAAGTGATGATCATCGACCATGTATACCTGGTACAAGTAGAGAAATTCTACTTGAAACTCTACTTGACCATGTTGTCCCACTCTCTTAGATATTAAAGAAATTAGACTTCAGTTTAGAAATACCACACCACAAGTACCATCATTCCACAATCTGCTCCTAACTTGGCCTTATAGCTAATTTGCAAGAGCATTGGACTTGCAAACCAAAGACAGTGGTGTAACAGAGGCAGACTGAGCCCTTATACATGTCTTTGGTCTGGGGCACTATGAAGGCTCAACTATAACTTCTATATCAGAATACCTAGACACCTATATATTCTTTCCTCCTCGAGTTAACATTGGCAAATCGGTAAATCAGCTCTTTCTTATCAACTGAAGGTCAATCTCCCACCCAGTGCAGATTTTCAGGATGCCGGTTGTGGTCCGGGAGAATTGATTATTGGGGCCCCGTAAATTAGTTCTGACGAAATATGATGATAAAATATATGTCAGTAATGTCACTGTTATTAAGCCGTAATTTTTCATTATAATCTTCCACTCCATTTTTGGCACGGGCCCCACTGGGTTCAGTGGGTTGGGGGCCCTGGTCCACTTGTCCGCAGGTATGTTTTGTCACTCAGAGCAATGTCTAATATAATTATTCTGCACCTGAGTTCCTTGTCCCATTATCCTAATGATAAGAACATATTTCTGTCTAAACCTAATTTCTATAATTGTTTCAGATACCCCTCCTGAAGAAAGAGAGCAATTATTTGTGAAGAAGCTTGAACAGTGCTATGTGATTTTTGACTTTGTTTCTGACCCCCTAAGCGATCTCAAATGGAAGGAAGTGAAACGTACTGCTTTGTACGAGCTGGTCGATTATGTTTCTCAGAATCGAGGTGTTGTGACGGAACCTGTTTATCTACCTGCTTGTCACATGGTAAGCAACGACATCTTTATCCATTTGGTTTGCACCTAACACCGTAATAGTACTCAGTGGCTTGTTGACTTCACAAAAATTAGGTTCGCGATCCGAACATGTGGGTACCGCATAAATTTAATATTTACTAAAAAGATACACTAAGTTGTCTTGAGTAAAATTATACTTAATGAAACTGGTAGGGATGCACCGGAACCAAATTTAAAAGTTCCGGCCGGAACCGGAACTGAAATAAGTTCCAGCCGGAACAAACCGGCCGGAACCGGGTATCAGAGTAGTATCTTTCCGTTTGAAGCAGTAGCTTAGTCTGACATTGTCCTTGTGGAATTAAGTGGTCAAAAAGTGAAAATAACCCCTCATTAAATAATATACCAGATAGAAAATTATTAAAATTGTCCTTCATATTTCCATTACATACAAAACTAGTTTTATCATGTTTTAACTTTTTGTTTTCCATACTGTTATCATGAACATTTTTGTTCGATCAAATGTGAATACTGAATATTCTCAAGAAAGTCCTTGAGTTGTTCTGTTTTTAATCGCGTTGATGCCATGTATAGTCTTAGAAAGCCTGAGCACTACAGATCAACCGCTGACCATATTTTGACAAATAAGTTGCGGTTCCGGCCGAACATTTTTCACGAGTTCCGGCCGGAACCGGAACTTGGAAATATCGGAGTTCCGGCCGGAACTAACTGGCCGGAACCAAGTTCCGGTGCATCCCTAGAAACTGGATAAGTGAATATTATCAGGCCCACGAAGGGCGAGAGTGTTTGATGACGATTTCCGACAGTCTGAGTTGTGCAGTTGTAATTTCATGATTGAACACCTGAATCAAGATCATTGTGACTATATGGTAGCACCGACCGGCGCGGTACCCACAAAATACAATAATGGGAAAACATTCTTTTTAGAGAAGAAAAAACGGTACTTAGCATATTTTAAATGTATTATAACGTTGAAAGCCCTGTACACATGTAAACTATAAAGAGTCAGACACGTGGAACTTAAGCCTTAAATTCTTCATTCTACTTCATAATAATATTATCGTTTTATAAATATGTTTTCCTACTGTGTTGGTTATTAGTTTGCACTTAATGTGTTCCGCGTTTTACCTCCTCCTTCAAACCCAAATGGAGCAGAATTTGATCCCGAAGAAGATGAACCATCCCTTGAAGCTGCATGGCCGCATCTCCAGGTAATATAATTTATATATATAATTCAATATACATACACGTGTTTCGCTGTGCTACAACTCGTCAGTGTAGCTTGGAACAATTTGGATGAGTCTGGCTGGTTACTTATACACTTGCGATCGTCATTGACAACCGCTTGTGGGACAGCACCAGCGATCAGAACATCCAGATAGTGTGAAGTGCGCATGGGACCAGAGTTCTCAAACTGCCACAAGGGTAGTGAGAATTGGATTATCGCTAAAGGACACCCACACTACTTCACAGAGTGCTCATACACAATTCTTGTCAGTGTAGCTTGGAACAATCTTTTTGGTTGATCTTCAGCTGGCTTAGATAATAATGTAAAGTTTTGATTTTTCAATCTCTTAATCTATGTAAAATAAAATGTTTTTATAATATTTATTGGATATTTACTGCTTGTTGGTCAGAATAAATTATTAAATTGACTTCTTGATATGCTGTTAATTTATACTGTTAAGGAGAATATAAATGATGACATTTGATTTTTAGATTGTTTATGAGTTCTTCCTGAGGATTTTAGAATCACCAGATTTCCAACCTAATTATGCCAAGAAATGTATTGACCACAAATTTGTAATAAAGGTAACTGCATGTTGCTTGGCTTAAAATGTAGCTAACCATAAATACAGTTGTGTTGTGTTTTTTTAGTGCACTCCTTGCTGTCAGTCAGATTCAGATTAATTTGCTGCCGACCAACTGATAGTCTGTATTGCCTTATGCTAATGTTGTAAAACATGACGCTGATGTTTCATGTAAATTGATGGATGTATCCCTAACAAAAAAAGTCTATAGGCCTGCCTATATACCCTTCTAAACTGTGCATGCATGCCGCATGTTTCACATGCATGCATGCATGGCTTTGCATGCAATTTGGCACATTTGCATGCATGCAGGAAATGCATGCATGCAGGGGTTGTATAATTCTGCATAAGGTTGCATGCATGCATAGGTTGCATGTATTCATTAGGTTGCATGCATGCATAGGTTGCATGCATGCATATAGGTTGTATGCATGCATGCATATAGGTTGCATGCATATAGGTTGCATGCATATAGGTTGCATACATGCATAAGTTGCATGCAAAAATGCATGCAAAAATTTCATGCATGCACATATTTTAGCAAAAGGCAATTGGAACATTGCCTATAGGTGCCTATAGACTTTTTTGGTTCTGTGATGTTGTATTTACATAACTTTGGATGATATTATCAATCACTATAATCTGATTATAATTATGATGCTCTGATTATCACTACTGATTATTGCATGCTTATCATTACTGATAACAATTGCTATTATAACAAATTAGATTACCAATCCGACAATTTGCCTTGAAGTAATTATTGCATAATGTCCTATGCTATTGTTTGATCATAAAATTGCTTTAGGTTATAGATCTTTTTGACACTGAGGACCCAAGAGAAAGAGACTTTCTAAAAACCATCCTCCACAGAATTTACGGAAAATTTCTTGGATTACGAGCATTCATCAGAAAACAAATCAACAACATTTTCTACAGGTTTATAAAGTTTTCAATACAAGTCCCAGTTATTTTTTAATTTTTATTGTTATAATTATTATATAATATATATATATATATATATAATATATATATATATATATATATATATATATATATATATATATATACCGTAGTACAATATCTACAGACACGTGTTTCGCTGTTCCACAGCTCATCAGTGTAGCTTGGTACGATCTAGATATGGGCATGATAACTAATTATACACAAACGATTGCCGGTGACAACCGCTTGTGGTACAAACAGCGGTCATGCGCACATCCAGAGAGCGTGAAGCGGTGTAGGGCCAGAGTGCTCAAACTACCACAAGGGTAGTGGGCGTTGCATTATCGCTAAAGGACACCTACACCAACTTCACAGAGTGCTCAACAACACCGAAGTATATATATATATATATCTTGTAGCCTATACATTTTTAAATGTTCAATATACATTTAGAACATATTAAAAAGAAAAAAATCTGGAAAACGTTATTATTCCACTGAAATAGGCTCATTTCAGCCCAAAAATAATCACTACAATGTGCAGCTAAACAGCCCTGCCAAGAGGGGGGGGGGGGGGGGGGGGGTAGCCGAGGAAACTGGCCAGGGCCTTGGCCAAATAAGGGGCCCAAAACGATAACCATCATGCAAATCCTACACATAGAATGAAGCATCTAGGGTATTTAGGAGCTGGTGAAAGACCATAACCCCACCTTCTCCTCAGCCTATCTTGGCTCTCGGAGGCCCTGCTTTTGAGCTAAATTTGGACCCAGTCCCTGTGGCAGCTTCTTAATAAATTGGTCGATGTTGAGGCTAAAAAACAAAGTCTTTAAAAAAACAAAGAAAATAACATATGAAAGTGTGTTCTAGCTAAACATGCATAACAACGAAAAACCGGAAACGTTTTTTCATTTCATAAGCACTTTGAGTCTGAATTCTGGAACTTCCCAGTACTCCAAAATTTCTCCATTATTTTGCTGATAATTCCGGTTATCACAGCAGGACCAACTTCATTAACTTTGTGGTTATTTTTTAGATTTATTTATGAAACTGAACATCACAGTGGGATTGCTGAATTTCTTGAGATTCTGGGCAGGTAAGGAAAAAATCAATATGTCAATTTGATATCAAATTTTTGTAAAGGATTTTGTATCTACTTTTTCATTTAAAAAAATAGAAAACAGAAGTTCCTCTTATGTCCTGATTTCAAGTAAAATAATATATGTAAAAATAAAATAATTCAGTGTATAAAATTGTGTTTTGTTTTGTCTTTTACAAAGTATTATAAATGGATTTGCATTGCCTCTGAAAGAAGAACATACTACATTCCTGAAAAACGTTTTAATGCCTCTTCATAAAACCAAGTCTTTAAGCATGTACCATGCTCAGGTTAGAACATCAAGCATTGCTTTTTCAAATATGGTGTTAGGCAACTGATAAGGTTCATATGTGGAACATATGTGGTACATAGGTTCATATGTGCAGTACATAGGTTCATATGTGGCACATAGGTTCATATGTGGCACATAGGTTCATATGTGGTACATAGGTTCATATGTGGTTCATAAAGTTCATATCTGGTTCATATGTGGTACATAAGTTTAATATGTGGTTCATATGTGCAAGCCTGCAAATAATTATTTTCGATCTACCTGTCAAAATGACCAGCACAAATGAATTACGGGCACACAAAAGATTGTACCTGTCACAGTACAACTTAGCGTGATGTCTAAAAACTAAGTGTAACATCTCAAAACGTAGCGCAATGTCTCAAACCTATCGTATACTATCTCAAAACGTATAGCGAAACGTCTCACAACTAGCGTAACGTCTCACAACTTAGCGCAATGTCTCACAACTTAGCGTAACGTCTCACAACTTAGCGTAATGTCTCACAACTTAGCGTAATGTCTCACAACTTAGCGTAACGTCTCACACTTAGCGTAACGTCTTACAACGTAGCGTAACGTCTCACAACTTAGCGTAATGTCTCACAACTTAGCGTAACGTCTCACAACTTAGCGTAACGTCTCACAACTTAGCGTAATGTCTTACAACGTAGCGTAACGTCTTACAACGTAGCGTAACGTCTCACAACTTAGCGTAACGTCTCACAACTTAGCGTAATGTCTCACAACTTAGCGTAACGTCTCACAACTTAGCGTAATGTCCCACAACTTAGCGTAATGTCTCACAACTTAGCGCAATGTCTCTAAACTTAGCGTAATGTCTCCAAACTTAGCGTAATGTTAATGTACTAACGTCATTTCATTCTAAATTTCTTGTTTTCTAGCTTGCCTACTGTGTTGTACAATATTTGGAAAAGGATCCTAACTTAACCCAACTGGTAAAAAAATGATCCTGAACTCTACGTTTCATACATCTTCTTCTTCAGTAGAAACTATAACATCATAAAAGCTACAACACACTTGCGTTTCCCTTAACGGTTTCTCATTTCATTATTCTCGCAGGTTGTCGAACGTTTATTGAAATTTTGGCCCAAAGTTCACAGTCCAAAAGAGGTAGTTCTTCATCTATGGTGTTCCAACCAAATAAAAATCACCAATCAACCACTGCACCACCAGCTATACTTTCAGTTTTAAAGTCGTCAGAGACTGTTGAATTGTTGAGCAGGCAGGAGTGCAAAATATTTTCAACTATCTTGATGAATGATGTTATGATTTTGCTAATGATTTTATGATTTTACTGACTGTTGTGTGACTGTCTTCCATAGGCGTACGGGCCCTGAGAGTTAGCTCTATTCTGGCAAAAATGTCTTATCCTGTCTTAAAGTGTCTATGAAGTGAAAAAATCGCTAGCATTTTTTTTGCTCTAACGAACAAAGTAGCACGGCAGGATCGTTCACTAAAAATTTCAAGTGAATCTGCTACATAGCCTTTGAGTTATCAACTCTCAAAGTTTGTCCCATTGGCATAGTTTAACGTTACAAAATAGGGAAAGACTGGGATTGAATATATGTGGTATATGACGTATGCAGGTGGATCATTAATGTTCAAATCCATTGTTCTTATGCATAGTAAGCACACCTGTATACATCACAAGACAATGAACCGCGCGTTTCAGATTTCACCAAAAATATTTAGCAATGCCAAACTTTGAGAGTTGATAACTCGAAGACTATGCAGCAGATACACTTGAAATTTTCAGTGTACGCTCCTGCCGTGCTCATGCTTTGTCCGTTAAAGCAAAAAAATGCTAGCAAATTTTTCACTTCATAGACACTTTAAATTATTATAATATTTGAATGCAACTTAATGACATTATAACGGATTCTCATTGAGGGAATTAATCTGGGATTTCATTGTATGTCACTGACATGCATTGTTCAACGAAGAAGCCAGGCCTGGGTCTGAACATTGTCTAAACCTTATCTCGTATATATATATATATATATATATATATATATATATATATATATATATATATATATATATATATATATATATATATATATATATATATATATATATATATATATATATATATATATATATATATATATATATATATATATATATATATATATATATATATATATATATATATATATACCGATAGGATACATTTGGTTTTGTGGCTAATTGCTTTTCCTTCCTTCCTTTTTATCCACGCGGTCTAAGTTTGGAAAATCTGTGTTACTTTAACTGTAATTAAATACTTCGAATCCCGCACACTGCCGCGGCTGAAAAAACGAGAGAAGTGCCTTCAAATTGCAGGAAATACACTTTTCTAAAATCAAAAATTCAAATATTTCGTATGCCCCCAGACAACCCCTAATGTACATGTTTCTAATGTATGTTAATGTTTTAAGGAAAAACGTGCATATATAATAATGCTTATAGTCATAGCGATGACAATTCATGTTCTTCAGGGGTTATGCATTAAATAGATTAATATCGACGTCATCATTTATTCGGGCAAGTTATGCTCAGCCCCCTACAAAATTTCACTCGTACGCACGCCTATGCTGTCTTCAGTACATCATCGTTGAAGATTGACCTTCTTCTCGCGCACTCCAGCCTTATATGTTGCTTCTTTCGTTGTTTCACTTCAGGTGATGTTCTTGAATGAGTTGGAGGAAATTTTAGACGTGATTGAACCAGCTGAGTTTCACAATATTATTGAACCCTTGTTCAAGCAATTGGCAAAATGTGTTGCTAGTCCACATTTTCAGGTAATACGAGAACCAGTTTGCACACGCTGTGCAGGGTGTGTTATGCAGTTCGAATAATGTGTTTGTTGTTTTTACACTGTCTTTGTCAATAAATTGAAGTGCATATACGTGAAGGTGAAGCTGAAAGTGTCACAGCTACTCTCTGACGAAGGTCCTTTTTTCTGCAGGTGGCTGAGAGGGCACTATACTTTTGGAATAATGAATATATTATGAGTTTGGTCAGTGATAGTGTCGCTAATATTTTACCAATTGTCTTTCCATCGCTCTACTCAAACTCCAAGACACACTGGAATAAGTAAGTAGTGACGTAGTTGTTGATGTCTTCAGTTGAGTAGTTGCAATTCATAAACTAGGGACTAAGATCTACAACGCGGCGCTATGTCACGATTTGCCTGGTTACTCAGCTAAGCGTACTTTTTGATTTTTGATTCGGAATCCAAAATCAAAACGAAGCGAAAGCTCAACGATTTATCGATTGGTATTTGTTATTTTCATGTTGGTGGGTTATTTTTGGACGAGTTATAAGTAAAGCGTAATGACAATTTAATGTCTAATCGTGGTGGGAAACGAGAAGGAGCTGGAAGGCCACGATTGCCGTATACTATCTTGAACAAAAAATCAACAAGTACGCTTAGCTGAGTAACCAGGCAAATCGTGACATAGCCCCTTTAACAAGCAGTGTGAATTTAAGCATTTGAAAGAAGCCATCGTAAATTGACTACCGTATATGATGTTTGAAGTTTGTTTTATGACCTCCAAAACGCTCCAGTTCTGTTAAAATTATTGTAGTGTGTGAGCTGAAGTTAACATTAAGGAACAGCTCTCACCTCTCAGCGAGTTCACGTCGTCCTGAAGATGTGAAAATGCTCAGAGTTGCGTTGTAAACAGAACGAGGACGGTGTTGAGAATACTCTTGGGACTACAAATTATTCATTCTCTTTGTTTCACATGAAAAATTATTTTGTTTTGAAGGCCACGTCGTCAAGGTTACCGCGTCGTAGATCTTAAAGTCCCTACTGTCTCCAGTTTCTCCTTTCTTTTTCAAACAAAAAATTAAAATAGTTTGCAGCTTGATGTTTTGAACACTTTAACTCTCTCTTGTCCGGCTGAAAAACATCCAAAATTGAACCACCTCTTTGTTCTATTGATATCTCTGGAAATAACCATAACTGTTGCGAAAGCTATACATTTTGAAAGCCCAATAAACCAGCTTTTATTAGTGCTTTTCCGAACTTATTTCCCGAACAAGACACATTATGTTAATATAAAATAGTTAATACGTTTTAGATATTTGATTTGTATTTCTACACTGCCTATGCAGCACAACACGTTTTTTGTAATGCCCAGTCTTTACGACTTTAGCCATATAATAAATATATGTAATATTCTTTCCTTATAGTTATTTTTATTTTTTTATTTATTGTGTATTTTTTTTATTTATTGTATATATAGTGATACGTTTTTATGCTTTTTTTTCTTCTCCGCGGTTATGTTTCTACAAGAACAATTCATGGACTTATTTATAATGCATTAAAGTTATTTATGGAAATGAATCAGAAACTATTTGATGAGTGTACCCAGAGTTATAAAGTGGAAAAAGAAAGGTAAATATATTTAAAAAGTGCTGCGTTGCGTACGTAGGGCAGTGTTTTTGATATATAGCAAAGTGAAAAGGTGGTCAGGAACTACCTCGATTATTAGGAATGAAACACTGACGTTTCTTGCGAAGCCCTTCGAAACAATAATAACTTTATTTCTTAAAAATGCGCATTTAAAAATGTTCTCAATGCTCATTACATGAATTGATTAAAACTAGGAATAATGCTGAGTGAATAAAAATGTTTTACGATTAGATTTTAAAAAGGAAATCGAGGTCACCATCCTCAACTCATTCGGTAAGCTGTTCCAGAGAGCTGGGCCAGCACAACTAAAAGCTCTATCACCATAAGTTTTGGTCTTCGATCTAGGCTGATATAATAGGTTCTTAGAGGATGATTTTAAGCATCGTGTATTCTTAAGCGGTTGAAGAAGTTCTATCAGATACTCCGGAGCTAGATCATTTAAAACCTTAAAAACTAGCAAGCCAAGTTTAAACTTGATACGACTTTGTACCGGTAAGCAATGGAGTGATTGTAAAATCGGAGTAATGTGGTCCCGGCCCTTGGACCTTGTGACAATTCTCGCTGCAGTATTTTGCACTCGCTGCAGCTTCTTAATCTCAACCTGTGGTAAGCCATACAGTAGGATGTTACAATGGTCAAGGCGAGATGTAATAAATGCATGTACCAGTTGCTCGGTGGTTGAGTCGTCGAGGTATTTCCGGAGCTTGCCTATGTTCCTTATAGCAATGTAGGCTGATTTACAAATAGCATTATACGTGACTCTTCATGGAAAGGTTCCTATAAAAAATAACACCAAGGTCGCGTACTAAACGTCAAAGAAAGAAAAAAGAACTAAGAAGAAAGAAAATTACGTACGGAAATCTAACCCGAGATCCTCCGCACCATAATCCAACACACTAAAACGGGAAAACATTAAGAGGGAAATTTGTTAAAACGGAAAACATAACGGCAATTTCGAAATGCTTTCCCTGGCGACGAGGAAAACGGTGAAGTGGAAGGCGCCCTTTGAAGAGAAGCTTTAATATCGACGCTAGGGTGTCCATTTTGATGTTGTTATGTAGGGAGATTGAAAAGCAAAAGGAAAGAGAAGAGAAATGGAGAAAGCTTTATCAATTAGCAGCTCAAAATCCAGATGTACGGTTTGTTTTGATTACTTTGTTTTCTCATCTGCATATTAAAGTGGTACTACGATCAAATTTTTACCTATCGATATTTTTACGTATTTATAAAGCAGAGCTGCGAAATATTACTCGGTCGAAACCGTTTCGCGATTCGACGATGGCAAGTATTATTTTTCTGACTCTGAATCTGGAGATGTTATGTCCGCCATTAATCGATCATGTTCCTGACCAGCGTAACGAAGTGACGGCAGATTCTCAACGCGATTCTTCTAATAAATCCATAATGATCAAGGTCGTTTTTTCAAATTCTTCGTCTGAAAGGCTGGACATTTCATCTGCTTCTCAAAGAAAACAAGTAACCTCGACTGAATTTCAGGCGTAGCATTGAGAATCTGACGTCACAAACAATATTACCTTTTGAAATTGCGGGCTCACTTGGAACACGTTCTTAGTAATGGTGGCCTAAATAGTAGTGATCTCAGAGCTCAAAATACTAACTTCAAAATACCATTTTTAGTTTTTTTTACATCGATGATCACTTTCGACCCTGAAATACTATTCTATGCTAAAGAAAATCTAAAAAAGGTGATGAATTTTCATCGTAGTGCCACTTTAAGCATACTTACTCTACTCATAAAGTGCAAATGAATCGAAAATTAAGTTTATCTTATTTGAAAGAACTCTTAAAACAATGAGAAATAACATCTTACAACTCTTCCATATTTCACTCAGTTCTTGAGATATTTAGACTTATGTGGTATTTAAATGAGCTCATCTATGACGTAGCAAGTTGTACACAATATTAGAAAATCATGTATATCTTTCCAATATTATTACAGAAATCACTCGAAACTTGCTACAGTTCATGAAACAAAACATTAAAGACAAGCTTCAAGTGATTTCGTTCAGTAATCTTTAAGATATACAGGATTTTCCAATGTTGTGTACAACTTGCTACGTCATGGATTATCTCATTTGAATATCACCTAAGTCTAAATATGGAAGCAGGCTTTTAGCCAAGGTTTCAAAACTGGCCGTGCAAAAATTGGTAGGCGTGGCCATGTGGGACTAACATGAGAGATCTGAAACGCGTTTTCCTTGACTTTGAGGGGTGAAAACCATACTTGAAGTTGGTTTATAGACCACATAAAAGAAAACGTTATGATTCTAACGCTCTAGAATCGTAACGTTAGCCAATGCCAAGTGTTGTTAACAATTAATGAACTGTACTGTAAAAAAACTGTTAAAGAAAAATATATTGCAGTGAGCTTGCCAAACTTAGTAGCTGGAGAGATTAAGAAACATCACAAAGGGAGGAACCTGTAAGTTGTTGTTTGAGGAAAATATTTTGCTTATAGGCCATCCATGGCCGTCCACACGGAAACACGGAAACACGGCCCTTTGAAAAGCAGTTGTTTTATACTGAAAGGCTACCGTGTATAAATAATTTGTATAATAATAATAATAATAAAACACGAAAAGTGACCGTCCAAAAATTTGATTTTTCAGAAGTGACTGTCTAGGACGGCTGGACGGCCGCCTGGCTAAAAGCCTGTGTGGAAGAGCTGTAAATTGTTATTCCTCATGGTTTTAAGAGTTCTTTCAAATAAGACAAACTTAATTTTCGATTCATTTACACTTTAAGTATTGTCTGTTCATGTTGTTTATTGTTAAAGTGTCTGGGATTCCAAATACGATATTCTACAATTGTTGATGAATGCCAAACTGTTCTAGGATTTGAGCTTTGTGTTGATATTCTAAAAGACGTATTAGGAGCATTATAAAATAGTCTCAATGCTCTTACAACAGTATATTCTTAGTTTTACTTATAAAACTAATTACAGTTTCATTATAAGATAAAGCCTACTACTCCACTATGAACAAAAAACTATTAATTTAAAAAAAGAAAAGTCTTAAGTGCTGACTTAAAACTACTAAACATATCAAAGCTTCTAATTTCCTGTGGTAATGAATTCCACAGTTTTGGTGCTGCAGCCGAGAATGTTCTGTCTCCATGAGTCACCGTTTTGGATTTTGGCTCAAGTAGCAGCAGATTTCGGTCAGATGATCTCAAAGCTATATCTCAAAGCACGAGTAGATTTATATTTAGTTAGCAAATAATATAAACAGGCGCCTGGCCATGCAAAGCCTTGAAAGTAATTATTAGTATCTTAAAAACAATCTCACCGGCAACCAGTGAAGATTACGAAGCACAGGGGAGATATGCTCCGATTTTTTAACCCCTGTTACAAGTCTAGCAACTGTATTTTGAATAATGGTTTGTTTGTCCGAAATGCTAATGAGTGTGACGTCAAATCAGGAATTTAGCTTTCTTTTCTGCTTTTCGTGTGATAAGTTGGTTGAGGATTTGAGTGAAAAAATGCAATTGAAAGAATGCAAGTGTCTCATCAACATTTGAATTTTCTAGCAGCAAAATATCGTACTCATTTGCGTTTCAGATAAACACCTTTATAGAACATCAATTTATAGTTTATCATTATTTTGTTGTTTGTTGTTTACTGTTTATCATTTGTTGTTTACTGTTTATCATTTGTTGTTTACTGTTTATCATTTGTTGTTTACTGTTTATCATTTGTTGTTTACTGTTTATCATTTATTTTTTACTGTTTATTATTTGTTGTTTACTGTTTATCATTTATTTTTTACTGTTTATTATTTGTTGTTTACTGTTTATCATTTATTGTTTACTGTTTATCATTTATTTTTTACTGTTTATTATTTGTTGTTTACTGTTTATTATTTGTTGTTTACTGTTTATCATTTGTTGTTTATTGTTTACTGTTTATCATTTATTGTTTACTGTTTATCATTTATTTTTTACTGTTTATTATTTGTTGTTTACTGTTTATTATTTGTTGTTTACTGTTTATCATTTGTTGCTTATTGTTTACTGTTTATCATTTATTGTTTACTGTTTATCATTTATTTTTTACTGTTTATTATTTGTTGTTTACTGTTTATTATTTGTTGTTTACTGTTTATTATTTGTTGTTTACTGTTTATCATTTGTTGCTTATTGTTTACTGTTCATCATTTATTGTTTACTGTTCATCATTTATTGTTTACTGTTTATCATTTATATATTGTTTACTGTTTATCATTTATTGCTTATTGTTTATTGTTTACTGTTTATCATTTATTGTTTACTTTTTATCATTTATTGTTTACTGTTTACCATTTATATATTGTTTATTGTTTATCATTAATTGTTTACTGTTTATCATTTGTTGCTTATTGTTTACTGTTTATCATTAATTGTTTACTGTTTATCATTAATTGTTTACTGTTTATCATTTATTGTTTACTTTTTATTATTTGTTGTTTACTGTTTACTATTTACCATTTGTTATATCTAAAGGCTTCCAAAGTGGCCAATCTTATGGAACCCAGCTCTGAAACCATCACTGTTACGACGCCACCTCCTTTAGAATTCAATAACAACGACATTTCGTTCAACGTAAAAGATGCGCGACAAAAAAAATCGGAAAACAAATCTCAAGGCAAGGTAGTATTTAGATTTCTATCGTAAAGCGTTTCGTTTTTATTTTATTTTACGGTCATGTTTATAATGAACTATTTATATCTAAGACTTCTTCGTCTTTACAGGGTTCAAATAAACTCATTGGCAACAAAAAAGGCACTCGGAGAAAATCGGAACTACCCAAAGACAACGGTGCAGAACTGCAAAACTATCGCTGCCTCGATCCCATGGCACTACCAGCAGAGATGTAACGCGTTCACTCGATGCAAGCAAGGCAAACGGTTGACTGAAAAATCTGATAAAGAAAGAGGAAAGCAGATACGAATATACATGGCGTAAAATTCAGACACTCACCTCTCGTCTCATTGCCTACTCTGCATCAACTGATTCAAAAATTTTGATGGGAGTCGATGGGATTCGCGACTTGATCTTCTTGATGATGGAGTCCATGAACTCTCGTAGAAAGCAACGACAGTTAAAATAACTGTCTTATACAAATTTGTGTATTTGCTGACATCGATTCTCGTACTGTTATACTCGTTTGATCAAAACCTTACAACCGGAAAAAATATAAAATGTTGGTGAAGGAAAAATGTTTCCATCCAAGCTGTAATTTCATCAAGAACGGCTGTTTTCCTGTGAATAAGTCAGATACTCTGACTTTGTTAAATATTTGGGAACTTTATTGTATTATATTGAGTCGTTCATATAACTTGGAAGTCAATTCGTGCATTGTGAGAACTTGAGCAATCATTTAGATATTGTCTTTAGCGTAGTTTACTTGAGTTCTTTCCACAGGAATTTGTTCAACTCGTTCATCACGACGACACTCGCAATTATGAGACTAAAACGGCTGCAAGACACTGCACGATGCACGCAATAAGATGGTCTAATTTATATGATAAATTTATAAATAAAATTCAATTCACTCGTAGTTTTAATGGAGGGTTTTCATAGATAATCGTCGAGCTCAAATCCTCGGAAAATGTTTCCCGGATTGGGATCGAACCTTCTGATTGCCGGTTGGAAGCTCTAACCATTGAGCTACCGATAGCAGAATATGTTGGGCCTGGAGCTGGCGGAGACATTAGGGCCTACATAGATCGTTTTCGATCGTTATGATATATACACCAAGCTGTCTTTTTTTCACAGATCAGTGTTGAAAATTGCAATTGATACAAGACTTTTATGAAAGCATGCTTACTACTCGCTAAGACCTTATTTTTTAAGTCTGGTGACAAAAGGGCTTATTTTTCTCCAGGGCCTGGAGCTACCATCCCATCCGTCCGCAAAATATTATTTAAAAAAATATTAATCCAGGCTCTAACCGAGACTTAGACGGAGAGCGTTTGTGATGCCGACTTCGAGATTGTTCGAAATCGTTAAAGTGCCTATCTCACGTTTTGGGACTTTACATATTCGTAATATTTGGGTCTTCCTGAGCAAAATCATAATATATCTTGTCAGCCGAAAATTTCGTCTTCATGGACTTTTTTGCTGTTAAAGTTATCGGATGTGATGTCACAAGAACCTAAGTGGCATTTTTGTGCCAAGTAACAAAAGAAAACTGGTTTAAATTGCCTCTTGTGACATCACGTCCAGTAACTTTAACAACAAAAAAAGTCCGTAAAGATGAAATTTTCAGCTGACAATATATATCATGATTTTGCTCAGGAAGATCCAAAAATCCCTATCATTTGGGTTATCCGAAGTGCGTGATCAACTCTAAATAAATCACACTCGCGTACAAGACAACGTTGTCAACTGTATCAGTAAGAACAACTACTTCAGTTAGTATATATAAAGTCAAATTTAGCGATAAAATTCAAACTTGCTACCTACATCAATTGGTACTAGCGAAGGGAAGGTACACCGCTTTGGGTGTTTTACTCTGCACGTCTCTATTGGGATTTCAAATCGCTCATTATCTTCGTTTTCTATGATAATTTTTATTCAAAAATACGTTATTCGTGCTTTCTCAGGTTGTATCTGATGTAATTTGAGACGTCATACTTCTTGCCAAATGCAACATTTTTTGTGATATCTAAACCGGAGATGCTTCTACAAAAACATACCCATGGATTTGGTCATAAGTTCATCAATCTGAATAAAAAATCTAGTCGTACATTATTATTATTATTAAAACAATATTTAATCAGGAAAGCTCCACTCACCGAAGTGATTTTCTCTCTGCTTGCCCCAATTGGTACGGAAGATGGAAAAATGTACAAAGGGTGTAGTTTATCGCGCCGCGATTAAAAAGTTGACCAAATTGTTCAGACATTTAAAAATTGCAATGCAACCCTAAAGGAAGTTATGAAAATTTTATTTTTTAGACAGCCCTACAGGGTTCTCATATGACGTCAAAACGACTACTTGATAATTTATGAAAATGTTTTTGATAATAAAATTTTACGATAATTCTTGTTTATAGTTCTAACCTTCACTTGGCAACGGAAACAAGGTCTTCCAATCCAAATGCCACCGAAAATGTCTCACTTTTTATTTCAGAAATTTTCTGTTATCAAGCGTCCTCCATTTTCAATTTGAAGAATCTTTTTCCCCTTGGAGTTAAAAATAAAACAAACAAAATATAGCATTGGAAAATGCGGGTCAAATGTCGGCTAAGTGAGCTGCTAGAGAAGAAAAAATGCAACTTCAAGACCTGGCTGGGAATTGAACCCACTCGCAACTTTATACCTTATATCTATACTTTCATCTAATGACATCGTATGAGTCTGGGTTTAATTAATTAAATTTTTTACACCACGCTGATTGGCTGTTGTACCACAAAAGAATTCGAAAATTGAAGAGAGATGATTGGTAGAGAGAAAGATGATCGAGTATTCGGCGGCTTTTGGCGAAGACCCATATGATTTTCTCGAAGACAAACTCCAACATGGCCGATCATCACCACCTACCAGGAGTTGGCGAAGTCGAAGTGGAAGTAGAAACTATGTTAGAACCACAGCAAGAGGTTCAGATTGAGACGCAACCGATGATAGCTCTGCAACCCCTCGCTGAGCCGGAGAGAGAAGAAGTTGTTGTACAGACGAGCGAGGAAGTTATCGAAGAGTCCAGACAGTCGGATTTGCACGGCATTGCCATTGTGACAAGTGCGCCATCGGTATCGCGAAACAAGCGAAAGACAAGACCGGGTGGAAGATCAAGAGTAACGAGCAAAGTGGGAAGGAATCAAGGTACTAGAGGATCTGGTCGAGGGGGTAATGCAGCGAAGAAGGGCGATGATATTGAAGATGTTGAACAGAAAGGTACGCGAAAATGGGAGCAAAGGCAAGTCCAGATAAAGACACTGGAAGGCGAATTTTCAGTGGTTATGTGGGCGTCGGGTACGTTTAAATCTTTTAGACGCCTCTTGCAATACCCCCTTGATCGCATACATGTCTGGTTTTGGTTATACTTGTTAAATTACGGGATATTTCTGGGTTTATCCACGCTCAGAGCCTTCGTCTTTCTTTCGCAGAGGACAAAAACAACGATTTGGACGACAACGAAGATGAGACGCCAGACTTTTCGGACTACATGACGGGCAAGAAACTTCCTCCGGAGGGATTCCCTGGCATTGACTTGAACGATCCAAAACAGCTAGCGGAGTTTGCGAGGTACTTGTTCATTTGGAGCGTTCTGTTTTGGTTCGGCAGCCATTTTGGACGGCCATATTGCCTTTCCTTGGCAAACATGGCCGCCCACTATGGCGGACGCCGGTTCGACTTTCACTCCTTTTGTGTGCTTATTGTAAATACTTAACCAACATGCGTACTTTCATTATCTTGCTTAAAATTATTGTCCACATTAACAACTCCAAAATGATAACATTTGGTGTAAATCTTCGAGAAATTTACAGCTTACAGAAATGCGTACATGAACGTGTTCATTGCCCGTTGTTTATTTAGATTTTAAATTGCCTTTTTCAGAATGCGGCCCAAAAAGTCAAAAGATGACAATGAGCCACGAACGATTGCGTGCCCTCATAAGGTTGGTGACTTCTATAAATAGGAATAGAAGACCAATTTCTTCTTAATCGTTTACCAAAGTGAAGAGTTTCCCATCTTTGGGGTGTTGCTAGGCCTAAGGTGTTTAAATTTTCGTAATATTATATAGTTATCAATAAGTTCACAGTGTTCCAAGTGAGCCTGCAATTTCAAAAGGTAATATTGCTTGTGAAGTCAGACTCTCAATGCTATGCCTGAATCTCGGTCGAGGTTACTTGTTTTCTTCGAGAAGTAGATGAAATGCCCAGCCTTTCAGACGAAGAATTTGAAAAAAGGACCTTGATCACTATGGATTTACTTGAAGAATTAGCCATGTGGAGTCTTCGCGTTGAGAGTCTGATGTCACTTCCTTACACTGGTCAGGAACATGATCGATTAATGGTGGACATAACAACTCCAGAGTCAGAAATATAACACTTGCCATCGTCGAGTTGCAAAACGGTTTCGACCGAGTAATATTTAGCAGCTCTGTTATATAAATACGTGAAAATATTTAAATAAAAGTTTTAAATCTCTGTGGATGCAATTGTAATAGGCAATAACTACAGTAAATTACTATTAATAATGATTACATACACAAAGCTTTATGATAAAAACTCTCGTAAGTGACCAGCCTCTATTGTTTCAACACATGATCCCTTAAGAGAGACCATTCTCAAAGTGTTCGCTTACAAGAGCTCCAACTGTACTTATTATTATGGTTTATTATAGGGCTGTACTAAGATGTTTCGAGATAATTCTGCCATGAGAAAGCATCTTCATACCCATGGACCTAGGGTTCATGTTTGTGCTGAATGTGGAAAGGTAGAGATTTCTGTTGCTGTAGTGCTGTTTTCAGTTATCGTAAATACACATTGTTATAAGTATAATCTACATGTCAGGGGTTAAAAGATGTTTCAGAAAGATAGTACGAGGTTGTATACTAAAACTTAGAAGCCATCGTTCACCTGTCTCCATTTTATTTATAATGCAAAATGAAGAGTTAGAAAATGTTTTTCACATAAAAAATCACATTAACTCCAGTCTCCCTATCCAGCGGCAAATGGTGAACTTGTTGAAGGGGACATGAATGGGCTGTACAACATTGTATGTCTTTCTAGATACTCTATACCAAACTAACTTTGACGTACAATCATATATACATATGCCTATTTTTAACCCATGCAGATGTATAGTTTTTATGTGTGAAGATAATCAGTCTTGTTCGTTTGACACATGCAATCACACAAACTAAAAACAACCACCATCCATAATTTAGTTTTCCAAATGTGTCTACAAATTTTAGATGTCTAATTATTCATAAACAATGACCTTGCTATTTGCCAAATTTGATGCATGCAATTTGAACACATCACACCAGCAATGTGTGTGATATTCTAAATGAAAAAGACTGCATGATGATCATGGATGATGATCATGCCATTGTTTTACTTTTATGTTGCCTATTTAGGCTTTTGTTGAGAGCTCTAAGCTTAAACGACATCAACTGGTACATACAGGAGAAAAACCATTCCAGGTAAATTAAATAATTGTAACATTTTCCAAATACTGTGATTATTGTTGGTTATAATATTTCAAGGTGTGCTTTATTCAACATCCACACATAGTGAAGTAAGGTTAAAATTATGTCGAGTTTTTTAGCCAACTTCAAATTGGTGTAATAGCGGATGGAATATGTTATCTTGTGTTTGATGCAACATCTGAAACAATATTAATTTCTATGGTTTCATCTCATGAATGATTAATGATCATGGAAATATTTGGGTATGCCCCTTGTTGCTGACTTCTCAAAATCCATTCTCTGGCCCATGTCTTTCTGCGTCTAGATCTACTGCGACGGATTTTTCGAACTAAAAATAATTATAAAATTGCTGTTAGTGCAATCTTTGCCTATCTTCGTCCGCCATCTTGAACCGAAGTCCGAAATTATATTTTGAAAGTCTCCACCATCTTCAACTTGAGCAAGTAATCCAATTTCGTTGGCTAATTGATTAATCTGGCTGAGCCCGATTTACACATTCACCGCACATGGTGAGGGAATCTGCCTTTCGAGGCCAAAAATATTAAACATGACAGATATTTTCCTCTCGGCCTTGCGTGGCTAAATTCTCACGAAAACTCCGCCGCATACGAGAGGAAACAGCTGAGCAAACTGCGTTGCAAGGCCATTTGCTAAGCTGTTTCCTCTTGTGTGCGATGGGCTTTAGGTTTTTTTGAACTGATTTTTTTGCATGTTTTTATTGTAGTGTACATTCGAAGGTTGTGGCAAGAGATTCTCTTTGGACTTTAATCTGAGAACCCATGTCCGCATCCACACTGGTGACCGTCCATATGTCTGTCCCTTCGACTCTTGTAACAAAAGGTTTGCGCAGTCTACTAACTTGAAATCTCATATCCTCACCCATGCCAAAGGAAACAAACAACAACAACATCAGCAGCTTCAGCAAATGCAACCAGAACATCTAGAAGTACAAGCTTCTTTAGAAGAAATGTAAGCCATTTTGTCGCTGAGTTTGTCGCTGTTGGTTTCGATGAAAACTGTTGATTGCCAACAAACTTTAAAACTGTTATCCTTGTGCAGTTTAAGGAGGGATTTTCTTCACATATATGTATACAGTATCACACAAATTACAACAATTGTGATTGTTTTTAGAAGAGTTGCATGATAATTTTAAATTATATGGAATTTTAGTGAAGAGTTGGATACTTCGCTACCCCGTATGACGTTCAAGGTGTCAAGTCTTCTGAACTGCATTATTTGTGATTGTCATCACTGTAATAACCCTTTGAGGTTATTCAAAAACGTTTTTAGATGTGATGCAATTCTTATGAGCAGTGGACACTTATTTATATCTTGCAACAGTCAAAAGATTGTTAAGAAGGCCATTGTTCTCCCAAAAAGTTTAAGTAAAGTGATATATAGTATTATCCAAATATATTATGTTGAAAGGGACGTGCATGTTAAGAGTAACTTTGTCTCTGTTAAAAAGTTAGGTTGGTTGTGCTCAACCAAAGTATCTTTGATAAAAACTGTTTCTTTAAGGTCAGCAAGGCATTTTTGAAACAGCAAGAATAGAGAGGTATAATGGAGACCAAATTGTTGTCTTCAACCACACAAATCAACCACAGAGTGCGCATGAGGTGGACTAAATTAATCCCACAAGCGTTATGGCTTACGTTAATCTATAAGTTCAAACAATCTCATCTATGTGAAACCTAACCCCCATTGCAAATTTAGTCCTAACCCCCCGCCTAGAGTACAGTTCAATCCTAACTCTAACCCCCCGCCTAAAGTTCAATCCTAACCCCGCCTAGAATTGCTTAAACCTATAGATTAACCAAAGACATAACGCTTGTTGGATTAATTTAGTCCTGCTCATGTGCAAGCCATGGTTGGTCTGAATGGTTGAAGACCAGGTTTTGACAACTATAATACCTCGAATAGAATGCTCTTTTAAAATAATGTTGCATATGGTACTTCCTGGACATGTCACTGATTTTGGCTCTTACTTCATGTACCGGACACAGAATATGATTGCCAGACATCATTGAAATATTTAGTTTAAAAGTAGGGTTAGCATTCCTTTATTTCAGTGTTAGGACTAGAGTTTTTATTTGGGTTATGGTTAGGGTTTTTGTTCTTGTAAAGCTTCTGAATCACGAGAAAATAACCTTGATGTGTCTATATATGACGTAACCTGTGTTCATTGTGTGTCCGGTACACGAAAGATGAGCTTTTCATGGTAAACTAAAAGTTATAACAAGCAAACATAATTCCTACCTACCAGAACATATATCTGTATTATGTACATTTAAGTTTAACCAAAGATGAATTAAAGCTTGTTCATGGCTTTATCAAATGTTATAACATACCGGTATGTTCTTCATGTAAACACATTTAAATGTAAGAAAAAAAATAGTTATGAAGTCTTGACTAATATTTTACTGGGAGGAAACTACAAACCAAACAGATTATAATTTGAATATAAAGCTAGAATGCTGATTGCTGAATATAGGCAATGTGTTGACAAAGTTTCAAAATGAGAAAAGTGTTGAATTGCCAAAATAAAGGAAAATGACATAGCCGCCGGGGGGTGTTTCGTTCAACCAACCAATATGGCGGCTGGTTTTATGTTTTCCGCGTGTTGTCGTTATCGTTCATTTAATTTGCTTCGCTGTTCAAGATTTTTTTCCTTGCCGTGTCTACGAGAGGTATCTTGGAATGTTCGACCAGCAAATGCAATAAATAGTTCAAGAATATTACCGCGTCATACTCAAATAGCTCGATATTATGTGAAACCTAAGGAGAGAAAAGGGCCATCTGCAAGGAGTTGGATTATTTTTGGTGCGGTGTGTGTTGCTGGTGTTGCAGGAACAATTGTGTATATTGGTGAGTTCTTTCTGTCCCATTTTGGCTGGTGTTATTTAAGAGTAATATTGGGAGGTATCAGAGTGTATTAAAAACAAGTGAAAATCCCGTGGAAAGTATGAAATTCATCAGAGGGGGTAAAATAATAAATCTAATCAGTGGAAGGTGCATGGCCGTAGCAGGGGGGGGGGCGGGCCCCCAATAATTTGCTCTGGGATTTCTTGCCAGTTTAGATCCGTTTAAACTTGTTGGAAATTACTCTCAGAAGTTGGAAAATCCTATTTCAGAGATCCTAATTTCAAAAATTTTCTGTGGGGCATGCCCTGGACCCCCCAGCAGTGCACTCCCATTACCACCCCCCCCCCCCCCAATTGACTTTCTCTTGCTACGGCCCTGAGGTGTAAAACACAATGGACATTCAGGAAAACAATGCTCCAATCAATGTTAAGCCCCAGGGTGCAACCCCTGGGGAATTTGTCATTTTTGGGAAGTCTTGTGTCAATTTCCCACCCTGGTGCCTAAATCCACAGTTCCCCTCGCCGGGGCAAATAACATAAATTGTTTTGACGTAAACAACATTTTAATTAACAGCCATCTTTTCACCAGCAGCAGCGACAGAAAGAACAACAGCGCTCGTGTTGGCCATTAATGTTTGTTCCAAGTCTTTTCCATTTTTTAAGATGGCGGCGGCTATGTCAAATTTCCTTGTCTGCCTCCCCCCATCTTGGGGCTTAACATTGATTGGTGCATAAAAGCAAATGGAAATTTCAGATTTGGGAGAGGCAGAATAATATCCATGTCCTCAACAGGGGGATGCAGGTTAAAAATGCAACTACCCACTGGTACATGTTCTCAGTGGTGGATACTAAGGGGTATGCGGGGAGAGAGAGGTGAACCCTCGATAGTCTGATAGATTATCTTCGTAGTCTGATCGTTGATATACATAAATTAGTCAATGACACGGCCAGCAGGTTCGGAAATACAAATCAAATATCTAAAAAGGTTAGTGTACTGCTGAAATAGTGTGTAAGTTGTCTAACGTTTCAAGTAAAGGCCTTTCGTCAGAGAGTGACTCTCAAAAAGTTATTCTTATGCACTTATCATTGGAAACATGGGGCATATTATGTGAGGGATGGTTGGGGATTCGCTTGTCAAACTTCCCCCATGGGTGGGGTGGTTAGAACAATATGCAAAATGTTGCATATTTGATGTCACTGGAACACATTGGGATCTCAGGTACACCTGGGTTCAAATTTGTCACCATATATGGATGGGGATAACCATGCTGTGCTAGTGTGCAAGGCTGATGTAAATTATGTTTATCTCCTTGGTAAAGCACCAAAATGGATATACCTTTTGAGATTGCACACAGGCTAGTACATGCATGAAGGAAGGGTGCATTAATTATCTGTAATCTATTATAATTATTTACATGTAGTTCGTGATGGTGGGGGATTAGACCCCAAGGGGGGGGGGGGGCAATATTCTCCTATTTTTAAAAAAAATCTAATTCCCCATGTTTCCCCAGGGGGGGAGTGGGGTTTTCCATTGACAAGTGCATTATTTAAACATGGTTATTGGTTACATGTCAATCCAAGCTTGCATGAGAAGCAACTTATTTTATAATAATGATTTTTTGGTGTGGTACCTGTAAGAAATTAATATTTTGTAATTTTCAGGTTGGCCTGAGGAAGGAATTGATGGAAAGGTAATAGTTGGTGGTAAATAAAGTAATATATTTGTAAAACTTAGTTAAGTAGATGAATAATAAAACAACATAAAAGTTAGCTGAATTCTCAAAAGGCTATGAAATGAAATTTTTTATTGCTTAATTTGAAAGAGCATCAAAAAGTAGGACAATATGCAGTTTACCGTTCCTTGATATTTTTTCTAGTTCCAGAGTTATGTCAAAATCAAGGGGAAATATGGCACAAACAAATTGCTGATTCATCACAAATTATGATATGTTAGTTTGGTGAATGTTTAAATGAACTATAGCTCAGTTACTATGTGCCAGAATCAAATGAACCTTTGCACACAGATAGTGCAAGATGAAACACAGTTGATAATGTTGCTAATTTCGTTGTCAAGGTAACACTGTTGTACCCAGGCCCCTTGCATGGATTTTATAAAACACCTTCATACTCTGTCTTGATAATGATAAAATAATATCAGACGTGTGCTTGTCACACCTATGCATGTCTAAAATACATTTATACTATAATAATTTGACCCCCAGTGATAAATACAGTGTGTTTTATAAAATCTGTGTAAGGGGCCTGGGTACAACAGTGTTACCTTGACAACAAAATTAGCGACATCAACTGTGTTTCATCTTGCACTATCTGTATGCGAAGTTTCATTTGATTCTGATACATAGTAACTGAGCTATAGTTCATTTAAACATTCATCAAACTAACATATCATAATTAAATGAATTTGTGCTGAATCAGCAATTTGTTTGTGCCATATTTTCCCTTGATTTTGACATCTTTAAATCTTTATAACTCTGGAACTAGAAAAGATATCAAGGAATGGTAAACTGCATATCGCCCTACTTTTTGATGCTCTTTCAAATGAAGCAATAAAAAATTTAATTTCACAGGCACTTTAAGTAGATGATGATAAAACAACATGAAAGTGAGCTCAATTCTCAAAAGGCTACCAGTAATAAGACAAGCAATTAAGTGAAATATAATGAAGATTAGCATGTATTTTAAATTTTAAATATAAATATGTTTTGCAATAACCCTTGCCTGCCTGTTCTATCTGTCCCTGCGGGATTTTCCCCATCTATGGTCCCAGTCCTTGCACATTGTATTTGAGATCACAAATTTCAAAAGGCCGTTTCATCGTAGATTCTGAAAACAGTGATGTCGTAATTTGTCTAAATACATAACATCCGTGCCTATTATATTACACAAACGTGTATACCCTTCGTAAAAACCTGCTTATATGTACATGTACTTAGAAATCAATCGGCCATGTTTGTGCCTAAAACGGATCACCCAAAAGTGCATGCTCAGTTGGTCCTATAGCCATCAACATTTGAAAAGTCAAATTTCTTTAGCAGCGAAATGTTTGTATCCAAAATCATGACTGGATTGAATTCAAACTCATTAGCATTTTAAAACATAAACCTGTATCAAAGAAATATTTCACTTTATAAATAATAAAAAAATGGGGGAAAGCTAGGGTGAGGCGGTTTTTATAAAAAACCGAAAACCGACCGAAAAAACCCGAAAAAACCGAGTGAATCGGTTTTTTAAAATGCGCTCGAAACTACAGTTAAAAAACATGCATGACGCTACGCGCGCAAGACTTCAGTTTGAAAAACAATTGTATTAATTAATTATAAACATCCTGACTACGAAGTACAAAGAAATCAGATAAAATTTACAATAAGATTTATAAATATCATGTACAAATATCACAATTATATTTACAAATAACACACAAACGACTATAAGTTATCTGCCATGAACACAAGCTTATCCACTCTCTCAGGTTTCAGGTGTGCTCGTGCCGCTGTAGTAACTTGCCCTGCTTTACTAAAAAGTCTCTGATGTGGAACTGCTCGCTTGGATGGCAAGATATCTTCTCGATTGTTGGCACAGCAACGGTAGTTCTTTCGTGTTTAACTTCCACCATTGCAGAGGATCGTCGTCTCCGTCAATAATAGGAAATGTAGAGATGTAGCATTCGATCTCTTTGGAGAGACGATCACGCGGGGATGCAGCTGACGACATCTTCTCTGATTTCTTGAGGCTCGTCAACACTCCAAGACTGCTTTGATCCGCTTATCCGTTCAAGCTCGAATAGATCGTTCCGTTCTTATATCGGAGATCATACCTGGCAAGAAACGTACGGTGTTTCGGTTTTTCGGTTTTCCGGTTTTTCTCCAAAAGCAACATCGGTTAAATCGGTTTTCAAAAAACATCGGTTTTTTTCGGTATATCGATTAACCGCCTCACCCTAGGGAAAGCATGTTTGAAAAGTGCCCTGAAACTTAATGTTATTCTGTTTCTTGTATACTGTGTGTTCAGCCTTCAGACTTTATGCACCTGAATGCTGATTCTTTTTTTTTCAGAGTGCAATTCCTCACAGTAATGGTACGTTTCACCTTTATTAATTATTATGTCCACTCTATGATTATGTAATTTCACCAACTGGGCTTAAGAATTGATTTTAAAATAATTTATTTTAACATTTTTACTCAACCGTAGAGCCACCTCCTTTGGCATATATTTATCGAGCAAGAGATAAAGTAAAGGAAGCGTGGGAGGTAGGATTACATCAGATTGTTGTTCATTAACCCTATCTAGCATGGGGTGGGGGGGGGGGGGTGAATCTGCCCCACACTAATTTTAAATGCAGATATCTCAATAATGGTTGCAACTATGACTCTAACATTTCACAACTTTTCCTAGAAATACATTGAAGTTATGGGCAGAAAAAATGGTGTAAAAAAAGTTACAGAGTATTCCGGAACACATACTAACACTGAATTTCGACAAAACATTTTCATTAAAATAGAAACAATAAAAATAAGAACATATCGACTAAGATAAATCTATTTGTTGATTTAATAACTTATGTACATTAACAGAACAGAAATAATCCTGAGAAAAACCCATCAATTTCTTTATCTACACTATGGAAATGTAATTATGTATAATTTATTTAATTGTCTTAGACATTTATAGGTTTTTAAACCTATAACATTTATTTATTGTACAATTTACCAATTATTTTTGCTCTTTATTTAGATTTTTTCAGAACCATCAAGTGCATTACTATTGCCTGATCCTTTGTCAGAACCTTATTATCAACCACCATACACTCTGGTGTTAGAAATGACAGATGTTTTGATTCATCCAGAATATGATGTAAGTACAGGCCTAATGAATCAAACCAATGTAATCAAACAAGGATGAGAGTTTACACCATATATGAGAATTTGTTTGACCCTCTTTGCTCCCAGTCATGCAAGCAAGCATCAGTGTTTATGCATCAGAATCTCATCTTATGGCAACTGAGCTAATTTAAAAACTCATTGAATCGTGTCAAAATTTGAACCTCAGACCCCAAGCGCAGCTCTGCAGCCCGTCCCAACCCCAGCCTTTTTGCGCTGGCTATGCAGGCCATTTGAATCTGTTTGGAGTTGATGAGAGTTGGTGCATGTCACATGAAAGCCTTCAATTCATCCTTATTTCTTCAGGGTCTGAACTTTGTTGTATAGATTCGTAACTACTTAATTCTGTATGTGAAGAAGTAAACAATGTATCTGATCCAGGGGTGGATCAAGCATGTGCGGAGCCCTGGCACATTTGCAGTTGCCTCACGCCCCCCCCCCCCCCCCCAAGGAAAAAACAACTCAAAGAGGCTAGAAAAATTGTGAGAAATTATCCAAAAAATGCGTGTAGCAAACAGCTGTGGATAGCTAACTTGTAAAAAAAGCTGGTGGCCGTGGGGCCCCACTACCCCCAGACGTCAGAAAATGTGGGTCCCTAAATTATAAACATGGTGCCCCGGGCCCGCACATAAGTGCGGGACCCCTGGCACTCGCCCAAAGTGACCACCCCCCTTGATCCATCCCTGATCTGATATACACAAAACTTATTCAGGTTTAAAGTGCATATAACGTCTGTGGGAATTTAACATATATATGTAATCTATGGATTCTGTTGAGAAAAATTGTAATGATGTCATAGCAGGCATCTGTAAAGAGGTTTTCATGTAGACAGATGCCCGCTATGACATCATTTCCATCAACTTTAACAGCAAAAAAGGCTATGAAGATGAAATTTTCAGCTGACAAGATATATTACGATTCCATAGATTACAAATATGTTAAATCCCCACAGACGTTATAGCCACTTTAAGTAGGTTAGGACTAGAGTTTTAATTTGGGTTATGGTTAGTATTTTTGTTCTTATCAAGCTTCTGAATCCTGAGAAAATTCAACCTTGCATTCAACCACGTGTCCGATATTTGTTTGTTCAGTGTCAACATTTCTTCAATATTTCAGCGTAAAAGTGGATGGAGGTTTCGTAAAAGACCTGGTGTTGATGCATTTCTGGCGCAATGCAGAACACCAGTGTTTGAAGTTGTGGTCTACTCTCATGAAAATGGATTTGTAAGTTGACACGCAAGTTATGTTTTAACTTTTATAATACATTAAGACACAAAATAAAAACACATTGAAAATTCAAGATATGAGTATCAGAGTTGGTATTTATGTTGACAGGGAGCTGCACCTGTTCTTGAGGGACTGGATCCTAATGGTTTTATCATGTACCGTTTGTTCCGTGATGCCACCAGATACAGTAATGGTACGCATGTTAAGGTGAGTTGTTAATCAAAATCAACAATACACCAGCGTAATGTGACCATATACAATAAAAAGAACTGGGACTACATGTAGTACCATTGCATCCTTAAAGTGTCTATGAAGTGAAAAATTCGCTAGCATCTTTTTTGCTTTAACGCACAAAGTAGCACAGCAAGAGCGTACACTGAAAATTTCAAGTGAATCTGCCTCATAGTCTTCGAGTTATCAACTCTCAAAGTTTGGCATGGCTAAATGTTTTTGGTGAAATCTGAAACGCGCGGTTCATTGTCTTGTGACGTATGCAGGTGGACTATGCATATAAAGAACAATGGATTTGGACATTAATGATCCACCTGCATACGTCATATACCACATATATTCAATCCCAGTCTTTCCCTATTTTGTAACGTGAAACTATGCCAATGGACAAACTTTGAGAGTTGATAGCTCGAAGACTATGCAGCAGATTCACTTGTAATTTTCAGTGAACGCTCCTGCCGTGCTACTTTGTCCGCTAAAGCAAAAAAATGCTCGCGAAATTTTCACTTCATAGACACTTTAAACATGCTGTCAAGTCTGTAATTTCTATACATGTGCCATCCATGGTTTTGTTTACATGGTTTGTTCACATGACATTATATAAACACTGCAGAACATGAAGTATTGCTTGTTTGTTTTCCACACTTGAGCTAATGTGCCTTAAAACCACATTAAAGAAGCTGCTCTGGTCCTAAATGTAGACAATATATCAATTCCTTGTGGTCTGTTCTTGTAGAGGGATGCAGGAACAAGAAAGAGAATGTAATTCATGTCCCTTTAAAGGCCAAAAAATGTTTGTTTCCGGTTTCCTGACCCTAGCTAGTTTTTGGCCAATAAAAATGATTTCAGCTTGATTTGCATCCTGGGTGCCGACCCAGGCAGCATCCTCAAGATTAGCATGATTTGGTAAAACCTATTGTTTGTCCATGTAATGTTTGTGAAAAAAAAGAAGGAAAAAAGAAAACCAACCCACCCTACCTAATTTTTTTCAGCATGAAATAGGAAACCCAGGTATTGAGATAGCAGTACACATTGTATCTATGAATGGTTAGACCATCTCCGTCTAGCAATCAGAAGGTTACAAGTTCAATTTCTGTAGTGAAGAGACTTAGAACTAGTTTCTTGAAGGCTTAATGTGTGTGCTCATAATTATATCAACAATCTACCATATTTGCCAAAAATCGTTGCTTTCCTTTCTTCACTATTTTAGGATCTGGATTCCTTAAATCGTGATTTGTCCAAAGTGATCATGATTGACTGTGATGCTAAAGCCACTGCTGGTTATGAAAGAAACACTATATTATTAAAGAAATGGGAAGGTGACCCAACAGACCAAACATTATCTGAACTAGCTCCATTACTGCTAGGTAAGTTCAGTTTATCCCAAGGTCCAACGTGCACTTGCGCGCCCGTTTTGTATCTAGTCTTCCGCTCTTTTGAGAGGAAACCAATTGTATTGTATTGTATTGTATTGTATGTTGTGTTGTGTTTTATTATATTTTATGTATACATGGTATTAATTGCATAATGTAACGTAACGTAATGTAATGTAATGATTACATTACGTTACGTTAATGTAACGTAACGTAACGTAACGTAATGTAACGTAACGTAACGTAATGTAACGTAATGTAATGTAATGTAACGTAACGTAACGTAATGTAACGTAATGTAATGTAATGTAATCTTATGAAGTATTACAGGACCCCACTGAAAAACACTTCGGTGACGTGGGTATCCTGAATAAATATTATTCTCACACACAACTGGGAGCTGCTGCAGCGATCAACCGCAAGCTTAACCTTAAAGGACATTGGCAACAAAAATTAAGTTTGTTTAATATGAAAGAACTGGTAAAATGACCTTTTTCAAGTTTTCTGTATTTTACTTCGTTTTTGAAATATTTCAGTTTGTTTGATTCGGTCTCTGACGTCAAGTGCAGGGTAGAGAATTTTCACTCATTAAAAAAATGTCTTATATCTCAGTGATTGCTAAGTTTACAACGTTCATTATCATGAGGAGTTATTATACGCACATTTTCAAGTAAATTTGTGGAACAAACTTGAAGATGGAACTAATATTTTAATGAGTGAAAATTCGCTATCCTACACCTGACGTCAGAGACCATCTCATTTACATATCAAACAAACTGAAATATTTCAAAAACGAAATAAAATACGGAAAAGTTGTAAAAGGTGTTACTCTATCATTTTACGAGTTCTTTCATATTAGACAAACTTAATTTTTGTTGCCAATGTCCTTTAACTAAAATACTAACCCCAACCATATAGTTACCTAACCGACGCACTAACCCTAACCCAAAAAAATCTTACCAGATGAGTTAAGTAGTATCTTTCTTCTCCATATCTCTTCTCTAGCCATTGCTACTTCTAATGTGGATGACGTCAGGACTGTGCTAGACTATTATCGAGGAGAAGATGATGTTGTCGAAGCATTCAAGCGTAACCAAGCTAAACTGCGCGAACAACAAGATATACTGAACCAGAAACAAAAAGAACAAAGTGGTTCCATACAATGGGGAGGCCTTTTAGGTCTGAGGTTATTTGGAGGACAATCGACACAGGTAAAGGTTATTTAATAATAATAATAATAATAATAATAAAGTTCAACATAGTGTCATAGACAAGACAGTAGAATCACCGTTTATGCAGTCTCTGTGGAGAAAAAGAAGAATGCGTGGGACACCTAATCAGTGAATGTACCAAGCTTGCTCGAAGAGAGTACAAGTTAACGACGCCATGACAATGTTGCAAGGATTACTCATTGGACACTATGTGGAGACAAGTGGTACAAACATACCCCCGAATTAGTGGTGGAATCAAATAAGATAAAAATGCTATGGGATTTTATGATTTAAAGAGAGTAAGTATGATTCAAACGACTCCATGACAATGTTGCAAGGATTATTCATTGGACACTATGTGTGGAAAATATAACCTAGAAAGAGTACAAATGGTACGAACATACCCCCGAAGGAGTGGTGGAATAAAATCAGATAAAAATGATTTGGGATTTTATGATTCAGTGTGACCATTACATAGAGTGTAGAAGACCAGATATAATCATATAATCGTAGTAGATAAACAAGAGCGGAAAAGCATGATAATTGATATTGCTATCCCAGGAGACAACAGAGTCGGAAAAAAGGAAAGAGAAAAGATAGAGAAATATGATGAATTGAAGCGAGAGGTTAAACGACTGTGGTCGACGATGAAGGTAGAAGTAGTTCCAGTTGTAGTTGGAGCTCTACGAGCTGTGAGTAAAAAGTTTGAATAGTGGATAGAAAAGATTGAAATCAAGGGGAATATTGACGGAGCAATTCCAGAAAACGACGCTACTTGGAACAGCAAGGATACTGAGAAAAACATCAGAAAACTAAACAACCCAGTGTCACCTTAGTCTACTGGTGTATAGACAGCTGCCACTGATGAACACCAACCGAACATCAAGTTGTGCGAAGAAGACAATATTAATAATAATAATAAAAATGTTTTAGGAACATTATATAATAGTCTCAACGCTCTTTCGACAAGTTCTGTCTTCATGGGTAATGGTATTTGAATTTGTCACAAATAGCAGTTTTCAGTAAAATGTCCTTGAAGTTAGATAGATAGAAAAACTTTATTTACCCACGCTAACCCTGTCAACCGAAGCTGATTTCCACAGGGGGCGTGTAAAAAGGAAGTACAAGAATATAATATTTTAAGCTATTTACAAAATATAATATCAACTAAGTCTAAGTAACATAATCTAGAGACTAAAATATATATTTACAGGTTTTTATTAAAGGTTTCTTTTAGGATCTTGTTATAATCAAAAAATCAAAAAACGTGAGTAGCAATTTTATTTCGAAAACATGATAGGGATTTGCACTCCCTAATTTCGTTTGGAATAGAGTTCCATATAGGTGTGCACCATTGTACATGAAACTATTTTTCATGTTATTTGTTCGAGGTTGTGGTAAATAAAGACCACTGGAAATGCCCCGAAGTTTGTGATTTGTCATCTCACTTTTATAAGTAAAAAGGTTTGCGAGTGACTCAGGACCCATTTTATTCAATGTTTTGTACATTATTTTTGCTTTTGCCTTAAGTGGCAAGTATCATTATATTGCTTTACACGCCTTGGGCTGGGAGCCATCCCAGCCCAAGGCGTGTAAAGCAATATAATGATCTATATCATTACTCATACTCATGATAACTCGAGCGGCTCTATTTTGGAGTTTTTGAAGTCGTTTTGACTGTGTTTCACCTAATACATCCCACACTTCACAACAATAATCGAAGTGTGGACGAACAATAGCGTTTTTATTGAGATAAGTGTATCTTTATTAACAAAAGGTTTGACACGACGGAGAGCAGAAATTCCTGCTGTTATTTTCTTACAAATATTTTTAGTGTTATTTTTCCAAGACAAATGCTGGTCAACTATTATTCCAAGAGTTTTGCATTCATAAACTTGCTTAATTTGTTTATTTTGTTCAATTTGTTTAATTTGTTCAAGTATGTGTTGGGTTATATAGAGTTAGTAAATCACTGATATATGAATTTACAATGGTGAATGGTGTTGCTTTTCTGTTTTGACCGTGGCTTGTTTGCACTTATTTGCTTTTCATTTTTTACTAGGATGTGAAGAAGGATACGTGACCATTCATCTCGACGTGCAAAGGAAGCAGGATAATCGATAAGAAACATGAGAGATAAGCCATTCGTCTTATTACATATAGTTTCAGTAAAAGAAACATGTTTGTCTGCAGTGACAAGCACAGCTAACTTTCCCGTCAACGACGTATTGTTTAATTTACGTTGGAGGTTGGGTATTGAAGAAACAGACGAACTGACCAGTCTCGAAGTCAATGAAATTCGGACATGAATATCAAATACGGTTTAATCCCCATTCAGGTTTGACTAATAAACCCACGGTCCATATGCAGTTATTTTCATTTTCTTGCTGATGCAGCCAAAACCCTTTGAAATACAGCAAAATAAAATTTATAGTTTAGGAAGAAAATACTGACGTTTCAAGCGGAGCCTTTCATCAGAGTATAAGACAATAAGATGGTCTTATTTTGATGAAGGGCTTCGCTTGAAACGTCAGTATTTCGTTCATAAAAACCTCGGCAGTTCCCCCATCTTTTCGCTTTGCTATATATACAAAATACTGCCTATGCAGCACTTTTTTGAATAAAATTTACATGATTAGATGAAGTATCTTGGCTTAAATATATAAAAAAGAGTAAGAAACACTATTGAAATCCGGGGAAAAGCTATCACAGTTCTTTGCGCTGACGTCACCAGTAAATAGTCTACTTGTCTGTCATGACAACCTACTGTAAGCAAAAAATAGCTCCACTTGTGATGAGATTTTCATGAACATCTTGTTGGTGTAGTGTTTTTAAGATGCATGCAATACATGGAAGGTACGTTTTTAAAACTTGTTTTTTATATTATCAATTTTACTTATTCCTGATTAGGGACAGGTCATTATTTTTGGCGTGGCTGGGGGCCGAAGAGAAAATGGTTGGGGAACTGAAAATTCTAAGACCTAAATGGTTGGGGTAAAAAATCACTTCTCTGAAGGGTTGGGTAGCAAAATGTTCTACATACAAAATTAAGAGTTCATCATTTAAAATTGGAATCTCATCATCATGTGTCCTTAGTCATCATTGCACATTAGCTTTTGTTATTGTTTTCTTTGGATCCCTGCTTTGTATAGGGAGATAATAATCTGAAAGTTACAGTAGGATCTGTCTGTATATCTATTTGGGTTTGTTATTAAAACTTGTATCGACGATATGCTGGGAATTGGGCTTTATCTAACTTTTTTCTTCTTGGGTTGGGTAAAAGATTTTCTTTATCCATAAATGGTTGGGACGGTTAAATTTCTGATCTTAATACCATTTCAATCAATTTTACTCATTCCTGATTGGCTAATGACATCAGTATTAAACTTAAATTTTTTTACTAGGGTATTAAAAAAATACCACATGTGGTATTTTTTTAAACACCCCTAGTAAAAAATCACATCAAAAAAATTATCCATTCGCTACATTCAGGAACGCGTAAAATTGATTGAAAAAGTATTAAAAGTTAATAACACTTGTTCTCGAAGAATTAATGAAAAATCGCACTTGTGTTTGGCGAAATATTCATAATACCACTCGTGCTTCGCACTCGTGGTATTATGAATATTTGCACGAGTGGTATTATGAATATCTCGCCAAACACAAGTGCGACTTTCATTAATTCTTCTCAAACTCATTAATAATTCATGAATTATCATAGCCAACCCATGAACGTATACCGCATCACATGCATGAGTTTTGATACCCAATTCCTATTGAACTGGATCACATTTCTTAATCTACATATTAAAATAAAATCGCTATGGGAGCAAATCGCTAAAGGAATACTCGTTTGAGAAGCTAGATCAAACACTCGTTTGTCGTGTTTCATCAGGGGACTCCAAACACTCGAAAACAATAAAAACCTCGGGCTACGCCCTCGGTTTTCATTTGTTTTCTCGTGTTTGGAACCCCTGATGAAACACTCAAACTCGTGTTTGATCTATTACTTCTCGAACCGTGTTATTTCCTATACTAATTTGGTTGGGTAAATTTTTTCTAGCTCCAAATCTATTTATCTTCGGCCCCCACCCCCCCCCCCCCGACCATAAATATTGACCAATCCTTTATTGACATCAGTATCATTTATAGAAAAGAATACCACATGTGGCATTTTTCCCAAACACCACACATCCGGGAAAATCGACATAATTACACCCCATCCCAAACGTAGACGCGTGTACGCATTGCGTACCTATTTTTTGCTTTCGCAGTAAAATGTCGTAATGTGATATAGGAATTAACACCTGTTCGAGACGAATTAATGAATCAGACGCGTGCATGGCGAATTATTTCATTAATTCTTCGAGAACAAGTGTCATTTCCTATTTACTAAACATTGCAATCCATTTTAATTTACACATCACGAAATTTTACTGCGCAAGCGAAAAAAACTGTTGTTTACGGCAGTATTACAACGCAACGTCCTGGCTGTGTGCTAAATAGCACATGTGGTGTTTTACTTTTAGTTCCTAAATACCCCTAGTAGATCAATTTAAGACCGAAAATCGTCCATGCAATTTTTATCGATTAGTACTCAGACCACCACTCAGGGTCTTAAAATAATTGAGGAGAAGGTGCTGCCTTTGCAACAACACCACTAGCAAATGGTAAGACTTTCGAGTCTCGAAAAACGACCTTAAATCGTAGGCCCTCGGAATCCCTATCAGTTGGGTTTTCCGTTCACCTAAGAGTGATAAACTGAATGAATAGTCAAACGCTTAAAACATGAGTCTCTTGCTCGGATAAATACTAAATAGGGCAACCTTATCCTGCGTGATTGACTGTAAATAATTCATACTCAAAAAATGAGGAAGAATAGAGTTCTTACTTAGTCAATATCTTATGTTGTTCCAGAGATATTTTTGAAAGATGCAAACGAACTTATGACATCATCTACTCCTTATAAATTTAAACTAAAGGAAATCCCTAAAATGAAAAATGTATAAAGCACGAACTATACACAGTGCAGTGTACCATTCTTAGTAGCATACATCTGGAACGTTCCAGCACAATCTAACCGCTAGCTATCTCCAAAGATATTCCTCATTTTTAGAACTTGCGTGAATAGATGACGTCATCAGGTATCTCATTTGCAACTTTTAAAAACTGAAATATCTCTGGAACAAGATAAGACATTGACAAAGTAAGACCGCTATTCTTGCTTATTTCGAATGTACTCCTAGATAAAGCCCAAATTGGGATAAATGATTTTTGCATCTTACTGCCCTGTTAAGTTTAATACTAATGCCAATCAGAGGTATTAGTAAAATTGATTGAGACGTTATTAATCAGGAAATTAACACTTGTTTTCGAAGAATTAACACGCGTACGGGTTTTTATTAATTCTTCTAAAACAAGTGTTATTTCCGAAACGTATTAAGTGGAGTCTTGGTTTGTTTTACAGCAAACATGATATAAGAAATGTCATCTGCAGCAACGAGGTTAATTGAAAGGGTTTTACCATTCTGTCAAGGTGTAACGCATCTGTTTCAATGTCTAATAAAGGTAAGATTTTTTCGTGAATTATTTAAACCTCAGTGACCATTTGGGTGTTTAAAAGGTCATCGAGTTCTTAGTCGCGTGAATTTTTCTGATACATACAGGCTTGAGGTTGGAGCATACGAATACGGTGAATGTTTTACGTCATAATCAATGATAATGTTTACTTTATCGTCGACAATTGTCGAGACTTATTGCTTGATTAAGAACGTAATGTCGTTGAGATCGAAATCTTTTTCTTGAATGTTCCTATTTCCTACACTTCAATGCAATTCGATGCATATATGCCATGCTTGCTATACTATACCAGCTGTTGTGGTCTTGTGGTTACCACACATGTCTATTGGCTGGGAGACGCCGGTTCAAATCCTGGGTCGGACCACCACTTAGGGTCTTAAAAATAATTGAGGAGAAAGTGCTGCCTTTCAATATTCTCGAATAACGAACTTAAATCGTAGGCCCTCGGAACCTTTTAGCCTGTTGGGCTATTCCGTTCACCTAAAAGAGTGATAAATCTAATAAACTAAACTATATGCTACGCCATACTTTACTATATGCTATGCTATGCTATGCTATGCTATGCTATGCTATATGCTATACTATGCTATGCTATGTTATACTATGCTATATTATGCTATGCTATGCTATACTATGCTATGCTATATGCTATGCTATGCTATATGCTACGCCATACTTTACTATATGCTATACTATGCTATGCATGCTATGCTATGCTATGCAATGTCAATGTAGTGTGGGTCAACAGTGCATGCTTCGCCATCTTAAAAATGTACAATGTTCAAATTCTTTACTCTGTTTTCGTACTAGCCACACTCCGCATAAGCACATCCATGAAACATGAAAAAGAAATACCTCGTGTTTTCATGCAATGACAATCTTTTTTGTTTTTTGTACGACTTTCAACCGCTTAATTCCTGTGAATTTTTATTTCGAAAGGTGAGCTTTCGTGTCGATTTCGATGAATAGTTATTGGTCTGGCTTCGAGATACGATAAATACCGACCTGATACACAAAAAGAATGCAAAGATTCCGTCTAACTAATAATTTGGATGCATATATAGCTGCCTGTGAAAGAATTTTGAGTAGACGGTCTCTCGTGTCTTCCTGTCGGCCTAGACACTGAGAGATTTTCTTTAGATTTGAGCTTAACGGACATCCATGGATCGTCTGGTCTATGTATGCCTGATTGCGGCTTCATAATATTATAAATCTCTGATAATATTTAAGATTGCGTTGTAGAAAAAGGTTCAGGGTTATCTCTAGAAGTTTACAGAAGAAACTCACATTAGAATATCATGTTTAGCACGCCTGTTGTCGAGTCTAGACTTAATGCTCTAAATTCCGCGCCATCTACAGTTTCTATACCACTCAAGACTCTCAAGAAGTTTTTAAAAACGAAAGTAATTATATAGTCTATAGTAAAAATGGCACCGGTAAAAATGGCACCGGAACAATGACCGACACGGAAAAAATGGCACCGGAATAATGACTGACACGCCGAAAAAATGGCACCATTTTATAACAAATTTATAAGAGCCTTTGTTGTCAAAAAACAGACATTCAACTAACACAGCTTCTGCATCCGTCATGACAAGTGAAGTTTTTAACGAACCCTTACAATGTAGTGTTGGCTTGACACATCTCCAACGGATATGATTTGGTTTAGTAATCTGCTTTGTATACATGAAGCCCCCCAAAGCAAAGCTTCATTCCGCCCTTATTAGTCCCAGGTCAAACGTCGAACTTTTCATGAATCGAACTCAATGCAAATGAACTTAAACAAAAGAGTTTCCTAATTTAGATTGAGTTCGACTCATCAAAAGTTCGATGTTTGACCCACACCGCGTGTTTCAAGAATGAAGCCAGAATAACAATCATATTGATAATGATTTCTAGAAAGGTAGTATTTCATTGGTTGTTTTCAAAGCGTCAGTGCAACGGAAATGATAATTAATTGTATGACTCAACTAATTGAGATGCTAAATCTATAGAAATTCAGAATTGAAAGGTATGCATAACTCATTTAATGGTATGTTTTTCTCCGAAAATGTGTAGTACAAAAATTACAGTTTGCGTTTCATGGGTAGTGCCATTTTTTCCGTGTCAGTCATTATTCCGGTGCCATTTTTACCGATCACCCAGAATACTCGGACACCGAAAGTACCATTCAATAAAACTGGTAGATTTACCCCCCTGTGGATCATTACGAAAGGTGGATTGACTTGAAAATTAGCTACACGTCTTGTCAGGTTTGAGTGACAGCTGCTTTGGTGCATAATATGTTGTTAGAGTGGAAAAAAACGAAATTTTCCATATGCTTCTTATCTACCGCCCACTATCTCGGCAGACAATATACAAACTCTTCGTCTATATAGTGTTTATCATCCGTAGACAAACAATCGAAAACTAGTCTACGCGAAAAGCCGTCGTCTTTTTCCAGCAGTTTCATCTTGCGAATTTCCAAGTGAATACAAAGTTCGAGGAAGGTTTCTTGACGCTGTAGGTAAGGTTTTCTGGGTTAGTCTAGTCATTAAACAACTCATGCTTTCCAGGTTATTCACGGCTGCAGATGGAACACATGTTATTGTACATCCTTCAGTCAGAGCTGCATGTTGTACATCTAAATGGTGTTATGAATATATTATCTATTATGATATGATGATATTTAGCTTTCACTAGTATTATAGGGTTGTCAGTTCTCAGTTGTATTATTCAATTCATAATATAGCTCGAATCGCTGTCGAAATATTACTCGAATCGCCGTTTATTGTACATTTCGCATCGCCCGGATGAACATGCATGGAATGCTTGGCATACACTACAGTATCAATGCCTGAGATTGTGTGTGGTGCGACTTGTTTGTGAAATAACATAGATTTTACTCTATAACACTTGAAATTGCTTCGTCTCTGAGTTAGAGAAAACGTGACCCTGCACCCAGAGACGGTTTTCTACAAACATTTACAAAAGAATGTGGACTAAAATGATAACCGAGACAAGCCTAGGCAACCAGTATCGAACAAACAAAAGGGAAGAAAAAAATTCGCTTTTCTTTCGAAATTCCAATAAGGAAACGAGTCGCGTTGAAGGAAAAAGTAGCCTCGACAGGCTTGTGAATCGCGTTTTGTGAATAAAGTTTTTAGTTTATTGTTCACCAGACTAAAACACATCAGAGTATCATCCTTCTTTGTGGGCCAATCTGAAAACCGACTTCACTTTCTTTGTCCACTGTCGGCTATTGTTGATATAAATATTAGAGTGCTGCATATAGGCAGTGTTTTGGATATATAGCAAAGTGAAAAGGTGGTGAACTGCCAAGATTTTTAGTAACGAAATACTGACGTTTAGAGAGCAGCCCTTCGTCAGGTCTTACGGCTTTGATGAAGGGCTCTGCTCGAAACGTCAGTATTTCGTTACTAAAAATCTTGGCAGTTCACCACCTTCTCACTTTGTTATATTGTTGATATAGGCTGTTAATGTGAATTAAGCAGGTGTTGCTAGGAAGTGTTGCAGCTTAACCACTCTCCTTCGCAGAGCTGCTTCTTGTAATGAGCTTCTTCTGACTATAGCTCAGGCCTTTGGGGGAAGGAGAGCGTAATTACTTACCTGATGAAATCATCATCTTACCTGATCACACATTCTTGTTATCTATTTAGACAGAACGGCTTGTATATCGAATAAGATGGCAGAACAATTAGACTGAACTCTACCATTGTTTTTTAGACAGTCTGCCCGCGATACTCGGCGCTTCGCTAAATAGTCGTCACACGCTGAACACGCGTGATTTTCACGTAATAGTTAAAAGAGCGCGGGAAAGATGTGAGAGAAGAAATTCAGACAACACGATTCTTTGCGGAGATGTTTGATCCGGCGTCGACTGAACTAGACTTGAAGTCGTTTTAATAATACGCTAGCCTTAGACAATCAAAAGATAAGATCAGGAATGCGTTAATGTGTTATTAGACGAAGATATAAATATATGCTGTGACCTATACAGGTTGTTTCAACAATGTTGTCACTAAGTTTGCTCAGACGAAACATCGCTCGTCTCATTCTAAATCTGACTGTGGCTTTTTCTCGGGGGGATTTCCTGGGGCATGGTTCCCCGGAAAATGGTGCGCCACTGGCATTTTGTCTAAGGGGCAGCCTAGACACTAGGCCTTCTATTTTGATTTTCGTTTTTTCCCAAAGAATTCGGAGCAGAATTATACTAAAGGAGCCTGGGGACTAAAAGTGACGTCACGAAGCGAATATCCAGCGCCCACAGGCTTCCAGCGGTTTGCGCAATAGGCTGTCTAAGGTGGTCTTTGCCGAGATCCCGCGTCTCAGCGTAATTCCTTGTAAAAATTTGTTTGCGTTTACATGACAACCTTCCTAGGCGAGATCTCGCTATTGACAACCCGAGATCTCGCCTAAGAGGGCTAGAAATGTTTCATATAAACGCACTGAAGAGGGCTGGCTGCCCTTCTAGGAGGGCTGAGAAATAAAAGCTCCATACAAGCGACAAAGTTTATCTTTACCAGTATTTTCTGGACAACTTTATATTTCGCACGACCTGTTTGCTTGTGAGTTGTGTTTAAGTTACAAATTGAACACTTGTCCGCAAAAGTGGGATTCTGGGTTTAGCCAGGGCTGGAAATTCTCATGTAAAAAGATAGATAGTTTTATTAAAAATTCACATCGCAGCCTAATAGCTGAATTGCGTAATTTACAGTTTAAAATATTAACTAACTAAATGTGATATTTACATTTCAATATTTACAGATATATTGGAAACGTTAACAATAGAATTTTAAACTAAACTAAACTATTGCACATGGCAGGAATAAATGTATTTTGAAATCTATTCGTATTTATTTGAAACATATTAAACATTCTGTTACTTCTAAGATCGTACATAGCCTCATGTTTAGGAGGTAGTAAATGATATAGTTTATGTGATGAATCATTAATAATATTGTTAAAAAGTTTGGAGCACATTTCTTCACGTCTTTGAAACAGTGTGGGGAGACTAAAATGATCTAATATTTGATTATATGACTCTCCAGGCGAGATAATGTTTAACGTGCGTTTCTGTACAACTTCATGAAGATCGTCAGACAGGAACTTCGGGAGTGAAATAATGGAAAACCTGTGCGCAATACTCTAAAATAGGCCTGATAACTGTACAATAAAAATTCACAATGTCTTATGAGCGCGAGCTTCTGTATCATGAGCGCGCGCTTCTGTAGTCTGTATGAGCGCGAGCTTCTGTAGTTTGTATGAGCGCGCGCTTCTGTAGCCTGTTATGAGCGCGAGCTTCTGTAGCCTGTTATGAGCGCGCGCTTCTGTATCCTGTATGAGCGCGAGCTTCTGTAGTTTGTATGAGCGCGCGCTTCTGTAGCCTGTATGCAGACGCTTCCTGTGCACTTCCCAAGAGCGCACTTCTGACAGTGGTTGTCCAGGAAGCAGTGATGTGGTAATAATACAACGTGGGGTGTCTGAACGATATGAAGATTCCTTCTTTAGTTTGAGGATTTTCGAGCTGTTAAAATCAGAGCACAGCTCACGATGCTTACGACAGCTTTACGTCGCTAATTCTCATGTGATAATAACGTGGCGGCAAATATCAACGACGACGCCTTCCGCTAAGAAAACATTTTTTCATCCAAAATAAAGAGAATGAAAAATGTTTCGCCGCAAGAGTAATCTCAATCCTCGTCATGGCTTACACGATTTAAAGTATTCTTGTATCTTTACGTTATAATTAACTCGCGAAGACAGAAGAGGAGCTGTTCAACTTCTTCAAGATTCACTTTCGTATATACAATCGTTTCGTTGAAACATTGAAACACAGCATTGGAACGTTTTGGAGATCATAAAACAAGCTTGATAATCAAATACGCGGGCTTCGTTTTAATTCTAAAATTGATATTACTTTTTCACCACCACCGTCGTCGCCTTTCGTTTTAAGTTTTAATCTTGTCTAGCTTTTCAGACCTCTTGAACTTGGCTGCGAGTTTTGTTTAACAACATATCAAGTGACCTTCGCTTTGAAGAGCCGAATATCTTGTGAGATCTAGCTTCAGCTGCCTCGTCGCCGAAAGTTGGCGCTCGGAACTGGCGCTCTACAATCTCTCAGTTTCCCCCCGCAGGTCAGGGGGAACGCAGGCTCTGGGAACGAGATTGGGCGCTCTATTGCTAGCCTGCGTACAGAAGCCACTGATCTCAAAAAAAGGACTGGATTGAGCTTTCTATTGTATCTGATGAGCTGATTTTGAAGCTTGCATTGCATAATGTAAATTGACGAGAGATCATTGGAAGCTCCGAATTTGAGCAAATCAAACTGTGACGCTCGCGAAATAGGTTTAGTGTCTGGCCAATATAGTTTCTTTGTTAACATTAAATGCATAAAATCTTCAACCTAATTTGACGTCTCATATTAGGCTTCTAGAGCCAACGGCGGCCATTACTAAGGGGCCAAAGTCGCAGTAAATCTGTAGGTAGGCCATGAATCGTTTTACTCAGTGATTTTAAAATGTCTTCTGGTCCTCTTTATAGTAACATTATTTTATTTTGTCGATGGTAAGAGCACATAATCCAACAGAAAACCTCATAGGATCCTCAGTTGGCCCCTTTGTAATGGCGGACTTCCGGCTTCATTTTCTGAACAATAGTTGCTCGATCCAGTCTTCTTTCGAGATCAGTGACAGAAGCCCCTTGCATGCACACTCCCTATTTTCCCTCCTTTCTGCTCGCAGAATTGCTCGGTTCGATCGAGCTGAAGAAGATGCCTGAGGAGGAGGCAGTAGCTTCACATCAATACGATAATCTATGCGCGGTATAGATTTGCTAGCCTGCTGATGCGCTTAATTCATTATGCCTCTTACGTTGTTACCATGGTTTCTAGATCAATATCGAGATCTCAGACCGATCTACAGGGATGAGCCATTACAGTCCCTATAACCCCAAATTTGTTATTATTTCTAAACATTCGGACTGTAATTAATTGCAAGGACTTGAAATCCTGTCCAGTCCGAATTGGAAGCTTTGAAATATTACATCCAGTTCTTATGAGAACTTAGCAGCTTTCATATTTTTTCTTAACTATAGCTGATTACATTTTTGAAAAATATTGGTATAGTCGATCCACTTCTGCATGGCACTTAATCTTTAAATCTCGATTTCGCGCCACGTTTCTCATTGTCATTTTTAAAGAGATGATGTTTTGTCGTTGAAACCCCTTTTTCTTTTGCTACGTCGGTTATTTTAAATTTTATTAGAAGTTTTAGTTTTAGTTTAGTGGATTTATCACTCTTAGGTGAACGGAATACCTCAACAGGCTAGAAGCCCAATTATAGGGGTTCCAAGGGCCTACGATTTAAGGTCGTTATCCGAGAAGACCCGAAAGTCTTACCATTTGCTGATATTATTGCAAAGGCAGCACTTTCTCCTCAGTTATTTTTCATACCCTGAGTGGAGGTCCGACCCAGGATTTGAACCTGTGTCTCCCAGCTCATAGACATGTGTGGTAACCACTAGACTACAACAGCGGAAAGAGGTGTACTAAACATGCAAGATTAAAGACTTATAATATTAACAGAGCGGGATGTCTTTGCCGTAAAATTATCCTACCCCCGTCTTTCAGTACAAACCAAGCGACGAAGGAGCGAGGTCTGTGCGAAACGACCAAGGGCAGGATCATTTTGCCGTGAACACCGACCAAACGAGGTTAATACGGTTATTATATGACACTTTTAAATTTCTCGCCACTTTTCAACTGTTTTGTAATGACAGGTCTTTAACCGGTTTGTATAAAGACCGCTCAAGAACCAATCAGATTGCAGAAAACCTGCGCTAAGACCTCTCGTGAGCCAAGCTATATAACTATTATTAAAGCTTAATACTCGTTGACTAATCGCTAAGAAGATAAGAAGCACGTGATATATACAGTATAAGCATAGTTGTCTGCATCTTACAAATATAATTGCATTTATTTAAAAAACTGTGGGAGGTTCTCTTACAAGTAATTCCATTTGTTTACAGAATATTTGGTTCAGAGGTGACGGCTGAAGTTGGATACATGCAGTTTTAATAGCGTCGTTTTATCATTATAAAAAGGTTTGTGGATGATAAACAATACTTAAAGAGTGAGCCATTTTTTGAAGCACGAAATTCCCTTAGTGAACTGCATCCGTAAATATCTTGTCAATCCTTGATATAAATTATTCATTTTGTCTTTTAATTGAAAGAAGACATACCTTAGAAAGTAATTATTTCTATATTTTTCACAAAACTCGACGTTTTCTTGACTTTCGTTTCGAATTATGTCAGCCTTGACTGACGCGAAGCGTGCAAGACCAAGTGACGAGGTTCAAACAAAAAAATCAGGTTCCGAGTCGACGTATTTGTATTGTAGATGAATAAGAAAGCCTCTATAGGGTTTTCTGAGAAGACTCGGCGAATTTCCGAAGTATTTACCGCGTCAAGTTGGCAACGAAGCACTTCAAAACACTTCGTTATCGTACGAAAAGATAAACACAAACGCGCAATGCACGACGGTTAATACTTACTCTTTAATACATAACCATAGGAAAAAATATTTAGTGAATTAACGCCTTAATTTGTGTGCTGGAGACACAATGCATGAACATAGTCATATCAAGGTTATTTTTTCAGAATTCAAAAGCTTTACAGGAACAATAACCATAACCCAAATAAAAACGGTTCTAATCCTAAATAAAGAAATATAAACCCTACTTCTGAACCTTACATTTCAATATCACACCTAACTACACGTACGTTATTTCAATATCACACCTAACTACACGTACGTTATTTCAATATCACACCTAACTACACGTACGTTATTTCAATATCACACCTTACTACACGTACGTTATTTCAATATCACACCTAACTACACGTACGTTATTTCAATATCACACCTAACTACACGTACGTTATTTCAATATCACACCTAACTACACGTACGTTATTTCAATATCACACCTGACTACACGTACGTTATTTCAATATCACACCTAACTACACGTACGTTATTTCAATATCACACCTAACTACACGTACGTTATGAGTAAGTGTGACCTAATACCTGCTCGACCATATTTCGTATGATGCGAGTTTATGGCTTCTAGAACTGCTAGTTCGTAATGTGACATACGTACTACTGTTTGAACTATTGGCGTGATGAATGGCAGAGCGAAGCAGCTGTTATGTTCTAGTGGTTACCCGTTACCACACATGTCTATGAGCTGGGAGACACAGGTTCAAATCCTGGGTCGGACCTCCACTCAGGGTCTTAAAAATAATTGAGGAGAAAGTGCTGCCTTTGTAATAATATCAGCAAATGGTAAGAATTTCGGGTCTTCTCGGATAACGACCTTAAATCGTAAGCCCTCGGAACCCCTATAATTGCGCTGCTAGCCTGTTGGGGTATTTCGTTCACCTAAGAGTGATAAATCTAATAAAATAAAATAAACTAACTGAACGAAGGTCACAAGGAATTGCCGAGAACTGCTAGTTCGTGATGTGACACACGTACTACTTTCTGAACTGTAGCATTTAACGCGGAGCAAACCAAACAAACGTAAAGTGCTTATAATACTTGAACTTTATACTTGAGATTATATCAAGTTTTTCACTCAAATCTTGAACAAGTTTATCACACACGGAATAAGGTAGAGAAGAAAGCCAAATTCATTGGTTACACTCGTTAGTATTTTAAACCTGTGTACGACGTATCGAATAAAATATCAAATCAAAGAAATATTACAATAGTTGGGGTGATAGGTATTTTAAGATGACAGTAAACTAAATAATCCAATAGACGAGTTTCAGGGTCATGCGCAGTAGCAATTTAGCAGAGGTAAAAACAACTGTTTTAGCTAGAAAGATCATATTAAAAATAGTAAAAGTGGAAAGTTTGAAACTAATCTACAAATAGTGCGAAAGCTACACACTTTGGAAGTTTTGCTCTTCACTATGGATTTAATAGGGATTTTGGTCACGCCAAGCCAAAATCCTTATTAAATCACTAATAAATCCCTTTTGAAATGGCCAACTTTCTGCTTGTGTAACTTCTTCCTTTTTTACACAATTCCTTTCAAACTTTGCACTTCTACTATTTTCAATAATGCTCTTTCCAGCTGAAACAGTTGTTTTTACCTACGATGAAAATTTGAATATTTGTTGCTACTGCGCATGATCGTGAAAGACGTCAATTGCTGCGTGCATAGGATAGCTTAATTAATGTTCTCTGACATGTATAGGCCTGCGTACGTCTAAATGTTTCATCCGATATTCGCGGCATTATAGTCTTCATGAAAAATGTGTCAAAACAAAGAATTAAAAAAAACTTGTAAAAAAAAAACAAGTTAGAGGTGTTTGGATAGAGGGTAAAACCTTCCTAATCTCTTCTTAAGCTATAATCTCTTTTTATTAAATTTCCTTCCAAGTGTCGGGTGAACATGCGACAGTACATGGACAGTGAGACAATACGAACATGTAAGCAAACAGTGAGACAATACGAACATGGCTATTCTCACTTATTAATTCCGGAGCTTTGCTATCAACCGAAGACTCTCGTTTCTTTGTATTCAATTTGTTCAGGATATGACCAAGGTCGTTCCAAGTTCAGTTTCCTTTCCATTAAAATATTTAGTTAACGTTTGTAGTATCACGAATAATCGTGAAATTTTTATATTTTTCTCTGAAGTTGATTATGAAACATGATCCAAACACTCTGCGTCAACATATTAAGTTGACACAAATAACATATATTTTATTCTCTTGAGTTGAGAAGTTACAGCATCGACATTACCCTCGACATTCTACCCCCGACATTCTACCCCCGACATATTACCCTCGACATTCTACGCCGACATTCTATCCTCGACATATTACCCTCGACATTCTACCCCCGACATTCTACCCCGACATACTACCCCAACATTCTACCTGCGACATTTTACCCTCGACATTCTACCCTCCCATTCTACCCTCGACATTCTACCGTCGACATTTTAGTCCCCTCGACATTCTACCCTCGATATTTTACCCTCGACATTCTACCACCGACATTATACCCCCAACATATTACCCTCGACATTCTACCCCTACATATTACCCTCGTCATTCTACCCCCGATATTTTACCCAGACATTCTACCCAGACATTCTACCCACGACATATTACCCTTGACATTCTACCCTCGACATATTACCCTCCAAAAAAAAACGGAGAAGGGGTTGAGAACGAGGTTAAGTTAGACAACTTACACGCTATTTCGGCCGTACACCAACCTTTTTAGATTTTTGATTTGTATTTCTACACTGCCTACGCAGCACAACTGACTCATTTTAATGTTCAGAAAGTTATGTGTTTTTGACTAGCAAATGTGTGACATGTAGTTAGTGCCAGAGTTTTTCAGCGCTATCTGATCGCCATGAATTTAGTCCGTAGATCAAATTTGATCAAATTTGACTCACAAATTATTGCAAATGAGCTATTTTCTTTTGTTATGGCCGCAATAATTATGGGTAAATGCGGACAAACATGGATACTGACGTCATCTCTACAAAGTGCTATTACTTATGGTGTGCAGTTGTATATATACACACTGATGTAGTGAATGTGGGAGAGCTTGGAGTAGACAGACGATACATGGACGATCGTCAAGCTCATATCCGCAGAAAAATAATATTAATCCCCCGTCAACGATAGTTCTGAGATCTACCAAGTAATTGGAAAATTCAATAGTCATTTCCCCTTCTTTTTCTCTTGATTTATGATCGGAATCCAGAAGACGATTTACATCCCATAAAGTTCAAAGGTCACACTCAAAATAACATTTTAAATATTTAGGTCGGCGAACGGCGAATTTCGCCGGTGGTTGAGCGGATTTTGTAGCTAATTCGCCATGTCTCCATCGTATTTCGCCATCGCTGGATAAATAATATTCCCAACGCATGTTTTGAAACCCCGTTTTGTGTGAAAATATTGGAAGTAGACTTGCTCTTCGTCACTAGCGGCTAAATCTAGAATTTGCACATTGGCCACCATATTGAACTCTACGGCGATCTACCATTACCAGACTCCAGCGCGGTAGAATTCAATATGACGGCCAATATGCAAATTTTAGATTTATAAACATGTATGCCATTTTTTACTTCTGAATTTCAAAATTTCCAGGGGGGCATGCCCCATGCAGGGCCTTTGGCCCTGATTCTCCGGGTCATCAATTTCATTCTCCAGACCCTTTCACAAAAACCTGAAACGCTGCAACCTGTAACATGATTGCCCTCGATCGGAGTCTCGGTAGCTCAATGGTCAGAGCCTCTCACCAGCATTCTCAAAATATTATCTGAGGATTTGAGCATAGTTACTTATGTCACATGAATATTTACTTTGGACATATTATTCATGTTACCCTGAGGATGATTCTCCAGTCTGGCAACATCAAGGGTGAGTTGTGGAATTTCAGAATCATCTCCTCCAATTAAGTCCAAAGTAAATATTCATATGACATAAAGTCATTATGATTGTTAAATAATTTAAAATATGCAGTTGCATAAACAGTAACGCCTCTTGTATATGTGTGTCGACTTTTTTTGTTGGATCTCCCTCATGATTTATGGTTCTGTTGGAGGATCTTCATGATCTTGTGAAAGCCGCCCACCACACAAAATGTTGTCAGAAAAATCTTGGAAACTGTTTATTGACCTTTTCTTGTCAGAGAAAATATTATAAGGGCGCAATTATATATTTGGTAATATGTCGGGAAAATTTTGACACCCACACAAAATAACCATAGTTGTTTACGATATAGCTAGAGTCCTCTCAATTTAGGTACTAAAAAGGATCTTGAAAAGACAAGAAGTTGATTGCGATAATGAATTCCTTCCTCCAGCTTTGGCAAAATAATCCATCCTGTTTTTGTTTTTCAAGCTTGTCTGGACCTGTTCTCTCACGTACGTTTCGCTTATTTTTGTGCAAATGAAAATGCGTAGATGAAAACGAACTTATTTGCCGTGAATTTAAGATAATGTCATTCAGAAAAGCTCAGATATAATTACAATATAATATTTGTATATAAAACATGTCATGATATATAAATAACCCGACTTAAATACAGTAATTTATATGTTACTTTGCCAAGTCGTTTGGATTTAATCTCGTTGTTTTCTCCACAAAGTTTAAACTATAAAACAATAAGTTTGCTTTTCACAAAATTTGCATCTGGTTTTACTAGATCTGAAAATACTGACATTAAAAATATTTGGTACATTGGAAGCCTGATCTCAATGTGTTTTGTGCGTGTTATATGAGATATTGATAGGAAGACTTGACCGGTAGGTAGTGCTATACCAATTAATCAATATAATGCTTATATAATATATATATCTCGAGAAAGTGACTCATCAGAAGTTTATTATTAGTAACTTACGTTCAAAGTAAGACAAATTGTAAGGTTATGTCATGATGCTGAGGAACTGGCAAGTATTAAAAGGGAACTATATATGTTAAGCGAGTTGAACATTCTCATCACCAGTGGCGTAACATGTAGACATGGCCCTATATACCTGTATATATGTCTTGGGTCTGGGGCCCCACGAAGGCTCAACTATAACTTCTATATATTATTACTATACAATATAATGTTAAACAATCGTGAATACCTAGACACCTATATATTCCTTCCTCCTCGAATTAACGTTGGCAAATCGGTAAATCAGCTCTTTCTTATCAACTGAAGGTCAATCTCCCACACAGGACATTAATGATTCTTTACAATAAAACGCAGATTCGCAGGAGGCCGAGGGTGGTCAGGGAGAATCGATTATCGGGGTCCCCGTAAATTAGTTCTGACTAAATATGACGATGATGATATAACGATATATGTCAGTGGTGTCGCTGTTAAGCCGTAATTTTTCATTATAATTTTTCACTCCATTTTTGGCCCTGACTACCCTACCTAATGAGCATTACGCGCCACTGCTCATCACTATTGTGGCAACGCATGTTGTCTTTTCTGTACAAATACAAGTCGAAAACTCTAAAAGATTGGTGTACTACCGAAATAGTGTGTATAGGAGGTCTAGTGTTTCGAACGAAGGACCTTCGTCTGAGAGAGTGAAATGGTTTGAATCCGTTTAAACCTGCAAGTATATAGTTTAAACTCGTGAGTGTGTTATTAAGGTCAAACTTCAGACGTGTGTGTTGATAGACGTGTGTCACCTATTGAATTGTCTTCTGCCTTTTTTATTTGCTTTTCAGTTCAATTCATTTTATCTCAGTTCAATATTTAGTTTAGTTTAGGACTCATCGTGTGACAAATGGGACCAGTGAACTGTTCCGACATGGATGATTTCACTTTTTCTTTATTATTTCAGAAAGAGACTTGAATGTGCGTCAGAAGATTAACAAAAAAAGAGAAAGCCACGAATTTCTAAGCCCAGGTAAACTTCATTTAGATTTTGTCGTATAGATGAGCCACAGCTTTCAAATTTGACGTTATAAACGCGCAATATATGATTACCGTATGTTATTTTAATATTACAAGGCTATATGATCACCTTATTACGTGGATTAGATTCTATATTCCTCATGCTATATAGAAAAATATTTCTCGCATTATTCTGCTGGCATGCCTGATCCTGAACACTGCGTCAACGGCAGCATTCCACTTCTCATGATAATTGGAACTCCTAGATTAATTCCTTAAGCTGGCCATAATCCTAATCAGTTGCTCCAACTCTCACGATAATATGCTTTATTTTTCTTCTTGTAATGATGTGAGGGACTTCAGGATGACGTCATTGTGACGTAATTCCGGTAGTTTTGTCGTTGAACTTTTAACCTAACTTTGATGGCAACATACCAAACCGATTTAAAATGTTATTTTGAGTGTGACCTTTGAACTTTATGGGATGTAAATCGTCTTCTGGATTCCGATCATAAATCAAGAGAAAAAGAAGGGGAAATGACTATTGAATTTTCCAATTACTTGGTAGATCTCAGAACTATCGTTGACGGGGGATTAATATTAACACTTATTTACTGGGACCGAGGGAAACAGTATGTTTTGTGGTCCCGAGACCGTTTTTTTAGAGCGACCACAAAACATACTGCTTTCCCGAGGTCCCAGTAAATAAATGCTTTATTATCATACCAAGTGTCAAAGAAAAAACAAAACGTAAAGACATGAAATATTTTATTCTTCAAACATTAAATTAAATACAATTAAGGCGAAAGAAGAGTTCATTCCAAAGGTTGTATTTTCACGTGGTATTCCACGTGATTTTTTTCATTATTGACGGTCGACAACATATTATTGCCCTCTCAGAGCTATTGCAGGGGAACAGCTAAATTTGGTCACTTTCACGTGATACACTCTCGACCAATGACATAGTAGTAGAAAGAGGGAACTTTCACACTTGGTGTATACTAATATTACATGGCTTGTCTCGTTAGATGTCTTAACGCAGCTCAAACCCGTAAGGACCGGTCAATGGTCATTACAAAACAACTGACAACAACAACAAAAAGCGTCGTGTTAAAATAAAAAAAGTGTGAAATAAATTATAATAATAATATTATTATTATCTTCGATGACAAATTAAATTTCGGATTATTGAGAAAGATTTCAAAAAATGTTTTGAGATTCTCCGCGCATCATATTTCTTTCACAAAATTTGACGCAATCGTCAGTTTTATAATTTATCAGTTTGACGTTGACGCAGCGTATGTATTTCGAGGTATGTAGTGTGTGTGTAATAATAATAATTATTATTGTTTTTCCATGATTTTCCCCCCATGGATCCTTTAATTCTTTTTATCATGAGTGTATCTCATGACGTTCTAACCTGTGTGGTTGCTTCAGAGTGATTAGTGATGTTAATGGTTCCAATACATCTGACCTGAACAAGGACACATCGTCCGAAACGTCGTCCATGAATATACGTAAGTACTCTTACTTAAAGTAAATGGTTTGAACCTAGGAGTAGCATTAGATGTGTGAAGTTTATCGTCACCAACAATAGTCACCAACAATAGTCTTTCTCAAGACTATAACAACCTGGACGATCAACTTCAGTCACACCAACCTGGACGATCAACTTCACACGTCTACTCTTACTTAAGTATTTTACGACACATTGAAGTTCTCTTATTTCTCCTTTTCATATTATATCCAGTTCTTTTGAGAACTTAGCACCTTTCATATTTAGTCTTATTACTGGTTGTTCAAAGTCCTTGATTCAGCAGATAAAGTTGCTATGGAAACTATAGGACAGCCTATAGTATTCTCCTATTCAGAGAAAAATTATATATTTACATGTGAACTGTGAGCAGGGAAGATGTCATTTTTATCTTCACATTTGAAGTTATCCTGCGAGGAAGGTTATAACTCAACAAGGTTACGACGTCCGCTCGCATGATGTTATCAGCTGGAGAGGAACTTTTTTGCTCTCATTTACAAAGCAATTTTAATTGATAATTTAATTAATTAAATAACAAAGCAAAGCTACAACCTAGCGCCTCAATATTTATTGCAGTATATTCATTTGAACGATAACTCTCAACACTATAATCTCCGTAATAGCGAAATAAACTACTTGTACTATCTCAGGAATAGTTTCGCTTACAAAGGAGGGAATTAGGGAAACTATGGAATAGCTTACCTGTAGAGGCAAGAGAAGCCCCAACAGTAAATATATTTAAAAATCGTCTCATCGTTTAGCTTCCCACAAGATGTATATTAGATATTTTCATTGTTACTATCTTTTTTCTATTCCAAAATTTAAAAAAAAATTAACGTAAATAAATTACTAATAACTTGTATTTTTAACTCATCGGCTTTCATGTAAAGCAATTTCTGTAATTGATTGAAATTCCCATGTAAAATAAATTTTCTATCTATCTAAACCTATCCTACGAGGAAGCACTAGCTCTATCTGGACTCGAACATTTGTCTCACCGTCGTGCTGACATGCATATGTAAGAAATTTATGGTGAAAATGCCTATGATTGATCCGCTTAAGTATCTGGTACATGATAATGTAGTACAACACATAGCTTGCGTTCAGGCGAAGGCAGTAGTCGTTATCCATACAGTGGAAGAACTGAACTATTCAATGATTTTTTAACTGTCAAATATCAGTAGTAGTGAGTACACATTGTTATAATATTAGTTCACATACATGTATAATTATCTACTTTTGTAAATTCGTATAATTATTGTTGTTATGCTGACCCTCGACTGTAATTCAGTCATAAAACTGCAACAGTGGTGATTAAACTATTATTAAAGTAAATGGTTTGAACCTAGGAGTATCATTAGATGTGTGAAGTTGATCGTCCAGATTGTTGTAGTCTTGAGAAAGACTGTTATTGGTGACTGAAGTTTCGACGGCCTCAGCGGCGGTCATCTTCAGAGTCAAGTAGGATAGGATAGGATAGGATAACTTTATTTAAACAGGTTTGCCTCTTCAGTTACAAGACTGGTATTCATAAGGGACCTGTGTTTAAGTTACATAATATTAGTTACATACTGTATATCAAAAGATATAACTCGACAAAATGTAAATTTTAGACTATAAAATTATATAAAAAATTTAAAAGTAAAAAATTGTCAATTATATAAATATTTCTTAATTTGAATCTTAAAACTAGAAAGTAAAGATGCCTCTTTTACTTTAGTCGGCAATTTATTATACATTAAAGGTCCATTAAAACTAATAGTTCTTTTGCCAAGTTCGCGTTTGATTTTTGGAAGATGTAGGTCTTTTTTCCTCCTTGTATTATGGCTATGAATGTTATGATTTTGTATAAGAAGTTCGCTTATATTACTAGGCACCAAGCCATTTAAACATTTAAAAACGAAGATACAGACATGCATTGTTCTTCTTCTTCTTAAGTGTGTTTGTCAGGTTTGCCTATGTAGGACTGGCGCTGAGGCCGTCGAAACGTCAGTCACCAACAATAGTCTTTCTCAAGACTACAACAACCTGGACAATCAACTTCACACATCTAAACTATTATTATTATTATTATTATTTATCATCATGGCTATTTCATCGATTTTATTTATTTATTTCGATTCGCCATTGGTGGGATACCACTACAGCTTATGCTAAAGAGCGTCATAAAGAGATTAAGAATTTTATTTTTTCGTGACGATATTATTTCTCACTCGTTTGCTTTGCTCACTTGTGAGAGATATTACCAACACGTACTCGAAGATTAAATTCGTATCTCCACAAGATAATAAACAATTATTGGATTCGGCTTACACATGATATCAAGAATTATCCAGTCCGAGGTAAATGTTATCTGTCGAAGGCTGAGGCGGATAACATTGACAGAGAGGTCTGGATAATTCTTGATATCATGTGTAAGCCGAATCCAATAATTGTTTTATTATACAATTATAAATGTAGAAGCCTTTAGGGAGTTTAGGAAGTAAGCCACGCAAAGACAATTACGTCACCTACAGATAATTTTTGATATTTTGTAGGTGGCAAGACATCAAGAATTGTCTGTAGGTGTTTAGCCAATCACAATTGAGATTGTATGAGTATTGTATAATAATAACCTCTCTCTCTCTATATATATATATATATCCAGGATTGTGTTGCAGTAGTAAATGTATATATCGAAACTGTAACCTTTAATGACCTTCGATTATTATCCTCAACTGTAACAGAGATATTCGTATCACGTGACCAATCATTTTATCACGAGCCCAATCATTTTATCACGAGCCCAAATACCACGCCCGTACCCTGCTGTGGCGGGGAATATTTAGTGAGTTACCCGCTCCGCCACAGTGGGGTATTCGAGCTTACCACGCGCGAAAACCAAATACCACGCATATAACGAGACTGCATGTCAACAATGGAGGAACAAGACAGTATGCGTTTCACTCTCTAACGAAGGGCCTTCGCTCGAAACGTTAGACTACTTACACGCTATGTCTGTTGTAGTACACCAACCTTTTTAGATATTTGATTTGTATTTCTACACTGCCTATACGCAGCACAACACGTTTTAGTATTCAATAAGATTGTTTCGGTATAATCTATCATTTATAGACCCTCTGCCAGGCTCTGCTCTGGGAATTCGACGAAATATTATCCCTCGGGATGTTATACCATCCGGTGGGCTAAGCCCCGAGGGATATATCATCCCGAGGGGTAATATTTTTGTTGGATTCCCCTTTCTAGGAATCAAATATTTTTCTGAGGATTTGAGCTTGATGATCGTTCATGGTCCAGAAAAACAGAATATTCAATGATCAGTTGTTGTAATGTGACTAATGTCATATCAATTGCAATAATACATACGAAAATCATACCATCGAGACATTTCACAACAATAATAATATTAGATAGCTTGAAATAGCTGAAAGCTGAACAACATCTGGGCCATCTGTCCACCTACGTAAATAAGAACGAAAATTGGTTGGTATATAAAGAGTTTGTTAAGAAACAACAGAACAAAAATAGCTTTATAGGACGTATGACTGATCTCTTACTTTTCTTACTTACTGTAGGAAGCTATATATACTTGGACAGTTACCGTTTGTGATATCACAAGTATTCGTTCAGTTGATTAACGTCGTGATCAAGGTGTACAGGTATATGTTATGTAGTTTTCTAAGTAACTTTAAGAATGTATTGTTGTAATATATCTGAATTGAACGACTTATCTGGCGGTCGAGTGGTCCCTTCTAATATACCCACAATAATCCTGTGTATGCTCCGAGGCAGCATTTCACTTCTAATAAGAACTCCTAGTTTTATAAGTAACTTTCTCAAACTCATTAATAATTCATGATGAAAATTCAAAAGAAATCAATATTTAATGAGTATTTAGAAATAAGAGGAAGATTACGGCCAAATTTTGCTAACTTTAACCTCGATTTTCTCACAAAATATGGATTCGTTTGAGAAGCAAGTTCTAACACTCGTAATTGTTCATCCTCTGATGTCTAAATACGGACAAACCGGTTAAAAAAACTCGGCTGCGCCTCGTATTATCAACCGGCTTGTCCGTATTTAGAAATCAGAGGAAGAACGCTTACTCGTGTTAGAACTATTACTTAAGAATGTATTGTTGTAAGAGCATTGAGATTGACCATACATGGACGAGCTCTCCCACATTCACACAGCAGTGTATATATTAACACGTTGAGAGTATGGTAAAACGCCTCGTAAAACGTCTTTGTAATAGTGTTGTATGTAATAGTTCTAACACGAGTAAGCGTTCTTCCACGGACAAGCCGGTTGAAAATACGAGGCGCAGCCGAGTTTTTTTAACCGGTTTGTCCGTATTTAGACATCAGAGGATGAACAATTACGAGTGTTAGAACTTGCTTCTCAAACGAATCCATATTTTGTGAGAAAATCGAGATTAAAGTTGGGGAAATTCGGCTGTAATCTTCCTCTTATTTCTAAATACTGATTAAATATTAATTTCTTTTGAATTTTCTTCATGAATTATTAATGAGTTTGAGAAATATATATACTTCTAAAGTAAATGGTTTGAACATAGGTCAGGAGTATCGTTAGAGTGTGTGAAGTTGATCGTCCAGGTTGCTGTAGTCACCAACAATATTCTTTCTCAAGACTACAACAACCTGCACGATCAACTTCACTTCACACATCTATTAAATATACACTGCTGTAGTGAACATGACTGCAGAGCTTGGAGTATAGACAGACGATACAAGAAGCGAACCTTTAACCTTCTGATTGCCGGTGAGACGCTCTAACCATTGAGATCAGAAGTCACCGGCAATCAAAAGGTTCATAGTAACCCTATAAACAGTAAACAGTCAAATAATCCTAACAGTAAACCCTAGACCCTAACGCCACACTTTTTTGGTAAATTGTCAAGCATCAGCAACGACTACTGGGAAAAGGTTAGGATTAGGGGTTGCAAGCCGGCACTAAGCCGACATTGACGTACTGGAAAGGTCCCACATGAGTCATCCAATCACCGGGATAGATTAGAATTTCAGCGATCATCGGCGATTTCTATCGCTAATGTCATGATTGTCTGAACTCTGAAATTGTTCCCTGTTTTTCTCTGAAATTGCTTCCTGTTTTTCTCTGAAATTGCTTCCTGTTATTCTCTGAAATAGCTTCCTGTTTTCCTCTGAGATTCTCCCTTATTTTCCTCTGAAAACATAACTATATCTTCTTTAACAGTGGTGCCGCGTGATTATCGGCAAATTTAAATTGAATTCAAGTGAGTCTTCCGGTACTGCAGTCAAAATTACTAGGGAGTGTAACCACCGACTGTTCCAGACACCGCAAGTAGCGCAAGTAAGTGTTTCTTTTAAACATTTGTGTCGGACATAGGACAGGTCATATCACAGCAGCAGTGCTGTGATATCGTCGTCAACTTACAACACATTTGGTCTTAGTTATCCAGATTTTTTGGTTCACACGTTTATTAGAATTTAACACAATTAAAAATAGAAATAAATACAGCAATTGGATGTAAATAAATACACAGTCGTGCGCAGTGATCAAAGTAGAAATAGCTCACAGTTAGTTGACTAACTGTAGATAAATTTGTATCATGACTACTATATAATTAATATTAGAGAGGATTTAATATAGTCAAATACATATACACTGTATGGAAAAAGTGACTGCCCCAACCGGGAATCGAACCATGGTCTCCCCGAATCAACGTTTCGGCGCTCTTATACCTTTGAGCTAGTTGAGACACAGTCAGTGATTTTCCATATACATATTAAATTCGACGCTTTCACTCGACACCAACAGGCAGACATCGCATCTAACCATAACGTGGAGCAAGGCCTCTCGAGCGCACTTCCCAAAAGTAGCGTCTAGCGAAGCGATACACAACTACTTCTATACAGAGGGCTTTAAGAATAATAATTAATATTAAATCCTCTATATTATATCCTATATTAAATACTCTAAAAACTATATTTTATCTTCTAATATTAATTATATATATATATATATATATATATATATATATATATATATATATATATATATATATATATATATATATATATATATATATATATATATATATATATATATATATATATATATATATATATATATATATATATATATATATATATATATATATATATATATATATATATATATATATATATATAATATATATATATATATATATATATATGTATACTATACATATATACATATATACATACATATACAAATGTGCTTGTGTTGGTTTTGGTTTCCCGATTCAGTGCTCCAACGGCTTACCCCCTTCCTATCTCACAGCGTGTCTTGACGGATAGTATTCAGGAAGTTTATTTTTCTTCTTCTCACTCAATGTCTAATATACATTGATTCAGTGTTTTGTGACAGACACGATAAACACAATTTCCACTGAAGTAGATAACTCTGTCTTGTATACCGCGCGTTGCGCCATTAACATTTAAAGAGTACTTCATGCTCTTGAGTTGTTAGAAATTATTCATGTAATTGTCGTTCGTTTTAATTCTCGTGAGAAAACACAGTTTTGCTATGATTGAAATTTAAAAAATGACAATAATTCTCACGGCTTGCCGCCCTTCGCCGTGTCAACACTCGCCGCTCTCAAATGTATTTTGTTTTGAGTTTCTTTCTCAGCAAGACACCCCTCTTCTCCTCTCATGTCTTCTCTTCTCCTCTGTCTCTGCATGCCACCAAGGACCTTTTAAGTTCTTTCCACGTCTGCTTCATCCAAAACCTTGCTTGGATTTTACTTCATTTCTCCTTGATACCAGAGGAAGTGCTGGCATCTTGTGTGCTAGAAGTATTCCCTCATGATATCCGCCGCTACAGCAATCTTCACCCACATCCTCCCACACTACAAATATTGTGTCAGTATCACAAACGCAATTAATTTGTTTTTCTACTTTGCTTAATTACCTCCATTAATGTCCAAAACGCAGATATGCAGCCTACTTGGCTGGGCCGGTTGTTGTTCAAAACCCGGATATTCGATTAATCAAAAAATATTATAGGGAAAGATACGATTTATTATTATCGACCGATGGGGCGTTCTCTCGATCGATATAATACATCTCGGTTAGTATTTCAGCTGTTGGTCTAACACTAATAATATATATATATAGCGTAACACCTAATAGCCACTTATCCAGGCTTCGGTACAATGTATGTATATGCCTTTTTTTCCATAAGCTGACTAAAAGTCAGCTGTTATCAACATAGTCAATAGACGATACGTGGACGGTCGTCATATCCTCAGAAAAAGATTCCCGTACAGGAATCGAACCTGTGACCTTCTGATTGCCGGTGAGACGCTCTAACCATTGAGCTATAACGAGACTCAGATGGAGAGCGAAGGTTACAATGATGTACTAGTTCGATTGATATATGTACTGCCTATGCGGCAGTCACTATATATCGGTAATGCTTTGATGCGTTAATTTACACAATGTTGTAGTGAATGTGGCAGAGCTTGGAGTAGACATTGTAACCTTCGCTCTCCATCTGAGTCTCGCTAGAGCGTCTCACCGGCAATCAGAAGGACGAAGGTTACAGGTTCGATTCATGCAACGGGACTCAGAATCATTTTTCTGAGGATATGAGCTTGACGATCGTCCACGTATCGTCTGTCTACTCCGAGCTCTCCCACATTCACTACAACATTGTGTATATTAACGCATAGTTAATATAGGCAATTGACGTATATACTTGCACTCGCTTGTGTGTTGATTTGAGTGTTACATGCTTCGTGTGCATTGAGATTTCCGAAAACTAAACCGGAAAACTTTACCACCTCGATCTCGATTTATCGTTAGTTGCAGGACGAGTGTTGCTGCTGCGGCGTAGGAGTGATCGGCGATCGTATGCAATCCCTGATTTTATCGGAAATTGGATCGACGATCTCTGAGCCAGATTAAAATAATTCCTCCTTCCTGTTCGCTAGTGTTTTTGCAGTTTAAATACATTCGCCTGGTATATTTCAGTCGTATTTGATTAAAAACGTTTGGATGAATATATGGCGTTGTCAGAACAAACTAAAGTAACTTTCGTAGTAACATTACATCACCAGAGATTATGTGAGACATTACATGAGACATTGCGTTGTGAAGTTTAATATACAGTACACCGAGTGACTGCGGTGCCTTTCGTCACTCACATTTTTTCCTTACGGACTTACAAAGCTCATTATCTTTCATGCCAGGACATGGCAACATTGTGACCTTCTCAAGCGTGTTGGGCTTCTGTGGTTGTGTGCTGTATATAGATCATTTAATTATTCGGAAATGAAAGTAAAATCGAACGAGGCAAAGTTGTTTGTATAAAAGTTTTTAATAAAATTGATAATCTTTCGTCGTGATACGACGTCATCAGTTATAAATATGATTAATAAGAATGATTTATTAATTAACACTACGTGACAGTGTTTTGGATATATAGCAAAGTGAAAAGGTGGTAAACTGCCAAGATTTTTAGGAACGAAATACTGACGAGCGGAGCCCTAAAGGTGAGTCTTTATACTCTGATGAAGGGCTCCGCTCGCGAAACGTCAGTATTTTGTTACTAAAAATCTTTGCAGTATAAACCACCTTTTCACTTTGCTATTAATTAATACAGTTGACTCTCTCGTAAGCGCTAACCTCGGCCGGCCAGGAGTACGTGTTCGCTTACGGGAGATGGTAAAGAAAACTAATTTTACTACAGCTCATGTATTCATGAATTTCATTTCTCATGTTTCTTGGCTAAAAACTGTTTCTTAACAAAGCATAGTTACATTAACAAAGCTTACCCTAACGTCTCTAAGGTCCTAAACAACAACGTATTCACAAAGTTGTGTATGTTTTTACATACTTAATACAATAATAATCTATATAATCTCTGGGGTGGTCGCTACGAGAGAAGAAATACAATTCGGAAAGCCTGAAATCTAACTACGCGTTCTGTCGCTTTAACGATACAGTGTTTGACTGAGAAATAAAAAGGGAATTTGTAAAGGGGTCGCTTTAATACAAGAGTGGTTGCTTACAAGAGTGGTTGCTTACAAGAGTGGTTGCTTACAAGAGTGGTTGCTTACAAGAGTGGTATAGTTCAGAGTCAACTGTATGCCACTGAACAGAAGGACAACTTTATTCTATATTTAATCATCCTTGCTTTAGAAACATGACGTCGTTCTGTGAACTTCTGATTCCTGATCGACTTAACCAGTTGCTAAGATTTTTATTTGGATCGACGTGCACATTCTATGCCATAAGTCATAACACAAAATGATATGATTAAGATCGACCTAAATTGCGATTAAGTTCGTTCAGTTAAACGTTTTGGCCCTGGCCTTGCAACACTCACCAGCGCATCATTATATTATAATGATATCCTTATATCCTTATATCATCGATGATACCGTGTTATGACAATTGCATGCGCGCCAGCATGACAATTATACCGCGAACATTCACATCTTTCATCAGCCTGCGCACTGGTGTTAAGACGACGCACCACGAGAGGTTTCCGTGCACGCAATTTGTTTAATACCTCGTGCTGCGCATGCCCGACTTTTGCGTCAGTTGAAGATGTTGAGCCGAAAGGATTTCCGTGATCGAGTGGTTGAGACTTGAGGCGAGCAAGCGCAAGCGCGTGTCGCAAGGAACGATTTTTGCATGTTAATTGATAATCAGAACACTTTCTCAATATTTGTTTATTTTTGGCTGAGTACATGTCATCTTCATGATTACTTTCTTTTTATAATCTCCAAGATCAGCATCTCTCTCGCTCACACCTCTAATTATAGCAATTGTTACAGCTCTTATCACAAAAATGCGAAATCTTTCGATGTGCTACAACAGTACAACTCATAATAGCTTGATTTATTGCAAATAGTACAATGTGTGGTCCATGTTTTTTGTTTTGTCTCTTCTCGCATTATATCATGTCTGTAATTGTGCTTTGGCGGCGGCCACCCGATCGATTTAATACATTCTTCTCTACTCTAAGACGATCTAACATGCAGGCTAATGGGGGCTTGGGATTTCCCTTGATTCTCCTGTACCTTGGGGCAAATAAGGAGGCGATATTGATAACTAAACAGGAGTGGTTCCCGAAATGCGCTTGTCACATGAAGAGAGGACTGTCGAATGTGACGAGTCATCAAGAAATCTAGGAAAAGACGATAGATGTACCTGTGATACCTTGAATGTAATGATTATGTAATTTAAAATATACTCACATTGTGCTGAGACACACTACAATGCTTTGATATCTGATCTATACACTACGTATATATTTACCAGCCAAAAGGAAATCGTGCAGTTTGGATTCATTTCTTTCGGTTTTAATTCTATAATTAATATCCGAGTTCTGTCTTATTGCAGGTCTAAAAAGTCCCGGTCTTGTTTTTGTCTGGCGAAACTACAGGTTTGTTTATTTTTATAATATTTGAGTTCTTTTTTTAACTTTCTTCAGTCTTGATCATCTTACCTCGTAACTCCATACTGTCGAGCACAGTAGCACATCTCTCTCCTATGGTTGTATCGAGGTTTGGTGTCGCAATCTAGGGGATGTCTGCTGTCCGTCGTGTTCTCCATTTGATGGCCCCAACATCAGGATCATTGTCTGAATGAATGTTGCCAGCTGCGAACTATATCCATCCTATTATTTGCCTATTAGACTTTTTTATAATGTCATTTACAGCTGTTAACCGCGACATGCCGACGGTGTGAGTTCACGATACTGTATCTAGCCGGCGAAGCCATCGAAGAGCAGACTCCGTTTTCATTACGACGGCGTGTGGAGACCAACCAAGTCATTGAAGGTTAGAATTAGAGTGTAACATATCGGAATTCGTTGATTCCCTTGTAATTCTTTCCAATCGTGTTTGTTTTGTGTCTGTTGGGCACGCTCTTTAATTCCTGAGCGCGGAAGCACTCTGCCGCGCGCTTTTCCTTGTTCTACTATAAACATTGATTTATGTGGATAGATTTGTTTAAGTTTACTCTGTTCAAATGGAAATGTTTAGACGAGGAAGTGTGGCGTTGATTTTAAATAACTAGTTAGGAGGAATACGTGGAATATTCCGACACAAATGCGAATGAGAAGGAAGCGAGTGTTGGTATATAAACAAACATATATAATTGTTATGATAATTATATATCGCGTGATATTTTCACAGAATGAAACCTTCATGTGTGCTATGTCTTCCAGTCGCAAAGACTGTATAGCAATTCTATTGTTGCCGATTATACCAGAGAGCTTATAAAAGATATAACTAATATAGTGTGTAAAGTCGCAGGCGATTGTCCCAATTTGATACGTCCAATTTCAGACGATGGCAAACTCCTACTGGCTTATATCAGACGCGAATGTAACAATTATAGTGAACTGACGTTTTATGGTTATTTAAAAGGATCAACGATAAGTAGGATAATTAAATATCATGTTCGACGAGGTAGCATGAGTAGTGCATGACATATTTTCATACAGTGGATATCTATTACTATCTTTGACCCATAATTGATACGGTTATCAAACAACAATTGGTCGACAAAATACAATTTAATTTGGTCATTTTTATCGATAAAGTGAAGTGCTTGATCCACTTTTTTGTCCTCATACCATTTTCTAAAAATAGCATCTTTTCGGACAAACGAACGAAACATAATACTGAGGAGATATACGAAGTCGAAATGGGTAAAAGATGTGCTTGGGTTAGTTTTAAATATTGATTCTCGGTAACCACATCGGTTACAGATGGAAGGTTGTATTACTAATACATGTAAATTCCAAAATCGCAGGAAAACTTGGATAGCTCTGTACATTGTACGAAAGCCATCTCTCTCAAGTTTTTTGTTATTTTAGTTTGCTTAGAACTTTTTTATTATTAGCTTATGCACTTTCATTCCTTTCAAGTTTTTTGCTTCTTACTGCTTTACTATCGCCTAATCCCCTTGAATATTGGACCTGTCATTTCTCCCTCCCCCTCAGGCCTCAGTCTGTTTGCTGATCGACTGTAAAAATAGCAAATGATTTAACTTTTCGCATCTCATTAATTATTACTTTGTTTATCTCCGGTGCGTTTGATTGGCTACTTTCTACTTGTGACACCCTTTTGGCATATATATAAGCCCTGTTTATTTTATTTTATACTACTTCGATATAATATATTTGAAATTCCGCGTTTCGTGATTTACCTTAATATATTTTGGGTCATTATATTTATTTTATTTTATTATCTTTGCCAAAAAATTACAATAGGTGAGAGGGAAAAAAAAGAAGTAAATGCAGTAATGATGACAAGGCATCCGCAACAGCGTAAGCCAATTAATTCAAAGGATGTGCGTTTGAACCTGAACCCATGATTGAGGGGGAGGGGCATGGGGATAGTGACAAAAAACGAACTGCGTAGCCTTTGGATTAATGATCCAAATTTATTAACGTGAACCACAAAAGCGCGCATTTTCAAATACATATCCAAGTAGTATTTTACCTTTTGTGTAGTATAGCTGTAGCTGATATTGAGTCTGGACTTTTCGTTCGTTGGGCCACGTTTAACAGTAAAGTGAAGGGTTGTATATATAACTGGCTTTCGTACAGTCAAACCACGATGCATCAATGTACATTGGTATACAGATCTGATGTCTACATGATATGGTTCCTGAATACCTTGTTCAATATTTTGTGTTAAATAGATCAATCCATGGACATAACACAAGACAATCTAGGAACATTTACCTTCCCAAACCTAAGCTTGAAATTTTTAAGAAATCAAATAATTAGCTGCTTATCATTTTAATTCTCTGCCTAATGAGATTAAACAATCCTCGTCGCTGAACAGTTTTAAAACTCAAACACGTAATCACTTCTTAGCTTTTGTAATTTAGGGTATTTGTTATTTTCATATGTATTTAGTTAATAATGTAGGATTCGTCTGAATACCAGCTTTGGCTGAATGGGCTATCCTACTAAGCTAAAATAAATCTATCTATCTATCTATCTATCTATCTACAGCATGGCCTATCCACGTCTTCCTGCATGCGTTTTGTGAATTTTTGAGCATTGAAAATGAATACTGTGTGAAATTTAATCGATCTGCATACCGTGAACCAATATTACAAGTACCCCAAGCGCATCCTTTAAAACAATTTGAATTTATATATCCTCGGTGTCACTCTCAGAAGCTATTATGTTTCGTCAGCAATATAATTTTTAAAAACTCAATAACAAATGGTAAGATTTGGAAAAATGTATTAGAAATTACTAATGTTTCGTCATGACTTTTATGTTTTGTTTGTTTGTTTGAAAAGTTGCTATTTTTAGAAAGAGGTACCCCCTGGGGAGATGGGATTCAGGATTCAGCTTGATCCGAAGCAAACTATCGCACTAATATATGTCACAAATTATCCCAGTGTGAGCGAATCTAAATGGGATGTGATGAGACCACAATACTGATTGTATTTCTCTTCTCATGGAAGTATTACCCCCACCCCTTCCGTTAACAACCAACAGTTCTCAGCATTGTCTTTTACGTTCTAAATAGTACCCCAAGCTCTACTTTATAAATATATCCAAAGTGCGAAAAGTTTCATTTTTACTGTGGTAGGAGTATCACATGCGAGATTTTTGGAAATCCAAGTTAAGAATATTGTAATTTCAAATTCTTTCTTCGGATTATAATATCGAAGCAATCAAACTTAGAATTGTCTAATTAAATTATCACGTCTTGATTTCTATTTAAAGAGTTCATACTTGAGCCAGCCTGTACTTGAGCTAAGAGATCATCGAACTCTAATAGAACTTTGTGGAATCGATTCCCATGTTTTTGGGTAATAACAAATCGTTGATCTTTACGTTCAACTTTGTGTGTATGTGTGTGTGGTGTGGTGTGTGAATGTGGGAGGCTACATTAACCATTTGGCTACCGAGACTAAAAAGCTGCTTAGCGAGCTGCTTAGCTTGCTTAGCTGCTGTGGTCTAGGGGTTACCACACATGTCTGTGAGTTCAAATCCTTGGTCGGACCTCCTCCACTCGGGGACTTAATTGAGGAGAAAGTGCTGCCTTTGCAATAATACCAGCAAATGATAAGACTTTCGGGTCTTCTCGGATAACGACCTTAAATCGTAGGCCCTCGGAACCCCTATCAATTGGGCTTGTAGCCTGTTGGGGTATTCCGTTCACCTAAAAGAGTGATAAATCTAATGAACTAAATTGAGAGCGAAGGTCACGCATAGGCAGAGTACACCCATATCATCTCATCATTGTAACCTTCGCTCTCCATCTGAGTCTTGGTAGCTCAATGGTTAGAGCGTCTCACCAGCAAACACAAAGGTCACTTGAGGTCGTTGTTGTATCATTCGTCCTTGTATCGTTGGTTCATCTTTCTCAGATATAAGATTAGGAATCTGAGCTACGACATTCTTGGATATTTATAAGACTGAAGAACGTGACAAACGTTTTCAAGAGTATCACATTGAAATACTGAAAGATCTCTGAGTCTTGTTTGAGCATGAAATTCTAAATCGAAACCCGCTGCAGCTTCACATGCAAGTGTGTGGTCTATCCAAGCTGGGTTTCCCACGATATCTCGCATTCTAGATACGTAACAGACTCCAGTATGTCAAGCACTTGAATTCCTTGAAACCTTTGCATGTCCGCTTCTCAGGACGTCTGACGTACATCGAGAATGGTTCAAGATTCATAATTAGAATTATAAATTATTATTGATTTAAATTATCACCACGAATCTCGTTCTAACCGTGCACCGTGGTTAGCAGAATTTCAGAGCTGAAACAAATTCTGATTGGTTAAGGGACTGGTCATTATATTTACGGTCAGAGTGGGGACTGAAGAGAAATAGATTTGGTGCAGGAAGAAACATTTTACCCAACCAAATTAAGATCAGAAATTTAACCGTCCCAACCATTTATGGGTAAAGAAAATCTTTTACCCAACCCAAGAAGAAAAAAGTTAGATAAAGCCCAATTCCCAAGCATATCGTCGATACAAGTTTTAATAACAAACCCAAATAGATACACAGTCAGATGACTCAGATCCTACTGTAACTTTCAGATCATTATCTCCCTATACAGAGCAAGAATCCAAGGAAAACAAGGAGAGGAATACAATAACAAAAGCTAATGTGCAATGATGACTAAGGACAACGGATGACGAGATTCGTTAAATTTTTATACCAACATTTTAATAATCACCAAACTTGTAATGACAACAGGACCATGGACATTTTAAAATTTCCGTCATTGATAGAGGACATAGAGGCACAAGTATGAAGTATTGACGAACGTTATCTCTAGATTTTGTCAATTTGTCGAAGATTTGACTGATCTAATCAAACCGCTAACTGAATTGATAATCTTTGTTACATATATTAAGAAGTCGGCAAAGACGAGCTACTCAATAAGCACAATCTTCACTTTAATATTTTCGCTCTATGTAACAACCTCGTACCCAGGGCATTTTGCCTCCACGGTGGAAGGTCGGCGAAAATGGCCCTGGGATCGGCTGGTCACATGACACCCAGAATTTCTGGGTGTTTAGATATGATAATTTTTGTGGTCTTTGTTCCATTGCCTTTGTCTACTTTGTTGGCCTGAATAATTGAGAAATATTCAATGCTCTTCAGAGTTGTTCATGTCAGCATTCGTCGGCATAAAAGCAGCTAACAAGCTTAATAATCCACCATACATCCATGGTTATCTCTTATTCTCGTACAAAAGGTATGAAGAAGCATATATCCAATTTAGCGAAAGCTATCACTTCTAATTTGCTGTAAAATTTGAAGACAGCATTCAGATTTAGATGAATAAATTATACTCGGCTGAATTAATTGAGTTTTGTGACAAGCCAATCGCAATATAGAATGGACCAGCCGATCCCAAGGCCATTTTCGCCGACCTTTCGCCGTGGAGGTAAAATGCCCTGGGTACGAGGTTGACAATGTAACTCACTGTAAAATGGGACGCCATTTTCTAAGAACCATAATATGTAAATTAGTCTTCAAGTGGCGGCCATTTTGTCGTTAAACTCTGGTAATGATGAAGTGATAATTTCTTGTAAATGATCTAGGATATTTTAAAACAATCGTTCGAGGTGTTCGAGGTCATTTCTATTTCAAGTCTGATTATTTCTAGGTGTTGAAATGTTCAAGGATGTTCTAATCTAATTGTCGTTGGCTTTAGATCTTGGAGGTATCAAGGGGGGGAGGGGGGGGAGAGAGTTAGCGAGCTAGAGCGTCGCCTCGGAATAATTTGAAAAGTTATTTGAAACAACGTTTAATAAAACTTTGTACAAAGGTTGGGGAAAAAGCGGATAAATCAAACTTTTATACGCAAATAAATGATGATGATGATGATTGTAATACTCCATATTAAATATTTAATTCTTGGAGCTGCTACATCGTCGTGCCAAAGATTGCTGGATGCGAAACTATTGAAGCGTTTGTGTACAGACAACATTTACGATGGTTAGCCCACTGCGTGAGAATGCCAAACGACGCTCTACAAAAGCAAACGTTGTTCATGGAACCGACGAAGGCCGGGACATGATGTGGTCAAAGTTGGCGAACACTGAACTTATCGACCAAATACAGCTCAGAAAAATTATGTTCAAAAAATCAGAATTCAACCGCTACATAGGATCTTCTTATTGCTGTATACATACGCAAAGTTACCATTGTAAGTTCCCGAGATGTAAATAAAGTGGATGTAACCACACCATCAGTGCTTTTCAACACCCAGCAATGGAGACCAACCTTGGTCATGGGGGGGGTGGGGGGGGGGGCTTGTTGACGTGTAGAGGATCAACATAAGAATGTTGTGCGTTAGGCTAAAAACATAAAGTAATACCAGACTCATGGTACAGCTATCCAAGTATAGCTCTTGAATATCTATCTCGTGTAGCTCAGTTATATAGAATAAAATAGTGACTTTGTTCGTGGTGACAAATTTAAATATCGCTTTATAAAACGTACTAACCATGGTGAATGGTAATAAGTTCAGAACGTTCTGAAAACTAAACTGTTTATTTATAAACACATTTACCAAAATCTATAATAATGGCGTAATGTTGGAGCAAAGGATGAGAAAGAGAAATGAGTTCTTAGAAGAACTGTTTAAAGTGGCACTACGGTGAAAATTCTCCCCCGTCTTTTAGATTTTCTTTAGCATAGAATAGTATTTCAGGGTTGAAAGTGATCATCGATGTAAAAAAAACTAAAAAATGGTATTTTAAAAACGTGTTCGAAGTGAGCCCGCAATTTCAAAAGGTAATATTGTTTGTGACGTCAGATTCTCAATGCTACGCCTGAATTTCAGTCGAGGTTACTTGTTTTCTTGTTTTCTTCGAGAAGTAGATGAAATGTTCAGCCTAATTTCAGACGAAGAATTTGAAAAAACGACCTTGATTTTCTTGAAGAATTAGCCATGGTGGAGTCTTCACGTTGAGAATCTGACGTCACTTCGTTACGCTGGCCAGGAACATGAACGATTAATGGCGGACACATAACAACTCCAGATTCGGAGTCAGAAAAATAATACTTCCCTTCGTCGAATCGCAAAACGGTTTCGACCGAGTAATATTTAGAAGCTCTGCTTTACTTAAAAATATCGATAGGTAAAAATTTGATCGTAGTAGCACTTTAAAGATTTGAGAATTAAATAATTAGTTTCAGATTATCAGCAGACGTAGCACTTGATAGGATTACACGATGCATTTCATCGCGCTCTTTTACTTTAATCTTATTTATTTCTCAAATATATATAACGTGTTTGTTGGGTTGAAGACCTGAACATCGTTCTAGAAGCTAAATAGGCATCGTATATGGCAATATGCATCAAGCTCCTTAACTCTTTCCTGTCCGGCGCAGTCAAAAGGGGTCATAGAAGACCCCCGAAGTCGTCAATCGAAAAACACGGCACACGGTAACGCAAGATTAAAAATAGAAATTCGACAAGCGCCGGGGACATGAGATCCACTCACACGGCAAATTTGATTTGATTTCATAAACAACTCTGCGATTGGTGGCATTTTGAATTTTCATGATGCTACGCGGGCGTGCAAGGAAGTTTTTCAACCTGATTTATGATAATTAATGCTAATTTATATTAACATAATGTGTCTTGTTCGGAAAATTCAAAAGCATTGGTAACAGCCGGTTTATTGGGCTTTCAGAAAAGGTGTAGGTTTTGCAACAGTTATGGATATTTCCCGAGATAGCAATAGAACAAAGAGGTAGTTCAATTTTGGATGTTTTTCAGCCGGACAGGAAAGAGTTAATATCATTTTTTTACTTAGAACGTTCTCTGAACTTTGGCGGTCTTTCGTCGTAATCCTTAGAAAGCGTGATAAGTTGTACTTAAGACCTAAACACAGCGTGTCAAGAGCTAAGTGTGCATCGTCAGAAGTCGTAGAACTTTCAACTAAACTTTGTTCTTTCGTCATCATAACCCTTAGATATTGTGATAAACACCTAAATGGCGTGTTATGTGCTTAAGGCTATGTACATTGTACTGTGCTCATCTGATTTATTAAAACGAACGACAGGCCGTTTGTTTATCCTTGAATGTTTGCGGGGTATTTAGAGCTAGGTTATCTCTAAATCCTATCTCCAGGCCTCGGTACTTTCGACCTTGGTGTCTTTGTCGGTATTCTTTGCGGCTCTTGGTATCAACTGTGTAGCCAGACTATTGTCTTTAAGCCTTTCCGTCGTCCATTGGATTCTCTTGCCCTCCGAGTTTCCGTGTGTGTGTGTGTGTGTGTGTGTGTGTGTGTGTGTGTGTGTGTGTGAGAAAACTTATCGTTATAAACCATCAGCAGTTAGTGTCTTCAGATGCTCTTTTTAGGCGTCGGTAAACGTATTTCATGGTTTCGTTTTAATATTGTAAATATTCATGAGTATCTCTACTATCTTCCATTCTTCCCTGTATGCCAGGTTCTTGGAGACGATTCAACTAGGCCATATAGTATAGTCTATATATAAAGTTATTAACTCTGCCATCACTCAGCGTTAGAACGCAATTTCCCTTCCGTCTTATCGATTCAAATCGTCTTGATGACTCGACGTTGGTGATGGAACGATGCCAGGCTCGAAATAGCGACCAAAGATCATGGCCAAACACGTCAACCGTCGTATGTCAGCAATCATATCTTACTAAACTCCACTGTTCCCCGTGTTCATCCATTCCCTGACCTCACCTTAAAGTTCTAACTCATTGGCATTGTTTTATTTTACAGCTGTTTCACAACTCTGGTTTAAAACTATTTCACTTGCATCCGGATCGCAACGCGCATTCCTTCACGCTTCCGTGGCAAGAAAATTAGTTTGTTTACCAATATGGCTACATTGACGCTCATTACTATCTTCCTCCTTCGATGGTTCCTTCTAACGTCCGTATTTGTCCACCAGGTAAACAATGCTATATGCTAATATTTTCCCGGACTTTAGGTCCAGTGTGAATTTTAATATTCCTGAGTTTTAATATTCCTAATATTCATGAGTGGTGTGGTTTCACCGCGTGAGTGGTGTGAGTGGTTAAACCACGAGGACTTTATACGTCTCTTTCTTGATATATGAACAACTTAATTATCGACATACAAACCCTGGCTAATGCTAACCCTATAATACTAACCTTAATAATAACTCTAATAATAACAGACGATTACATGCCACATGACGATCGTCAAGCTCATATCCATCAGAAAAATGATTCTGAGTCCCGGACAAGAATCGAACGTGTAACCTTATTGCCGGTGAAACACTCTAACCATTGAGCTACCAAGACAGCAAGACTCAGATAGAGAGGTTACAATGATTCGTGTCCGGGACTATAATGATTAATATGTCTATAGGACACTCGTTTGCTCTCCCGTTGTTGTCTATGAATCGAGAATATAATATAATATCGAGAAAGTCCAAATATTAGTAATTACCTTACTATATTTGATATGATTCTGTTATTTACTGTATGATCTTCAAACATTACGAATAATAATTAAAATCTTTATTTCAAGTGGGAATAAACATTAGTCAAGGGCTGAAAACCTGTGGCCCTTATTTGAAATATTTAATCTCTGCGTGTACAATTTTCCCATAAGTGCTTAAAGTGGAAACATCTTAAAAATTTTAACTCTTTAATTTCACTGGAGTTCTCGAGGTGTTTCTTTTCGCACCTTGTGCTGTTCAGAAGTGATTTATTAATTCGTTTGTCATATTTTTTGTAGTAGTTAAAACATGAGCGGCCGATGTTTATGGACAGTTACAATAGCGAGCCGTAAACATCGACCGCGAATGTTTTAACGAACTTGTAAAATGAGTAGAATATATAATACATACTTTGTTTGGAAGTTGCAGAAACGGTACAAACAAATTATTTTAACTCCGAAAAAGCTCAATTTGAGCAAGTTAACTTTGATAAAACATTGATGTTTTATTAATCAATGTTTTATCCTGGGTTAAAGATGCTGATTAAATATTAATTTATTTTGAATTTTCTTCATGAATTATTAATGAATTTTACAAATATTTATATAATCTTTGGCATTTTCTGATTAAAATTCCTTAATATTTTCATCAACTAAAGTTTCATCTTGATATCTTTTCCGCTGCTAAAGTTTGCGGTCGTCTCAACACCGCTCTCCACTGTCTTCTATCATCAACTCTACTCAGTCTACTCAGACCCACGACAAACCATCATCTCGAATACAATCCATCGCTTTCTTGCGCTCCACTGACCATCTAACAATTAAACTCGTCCTCTTCTTTTCTCTTCACGTGTCCGTACCACCTCAGTCTGCTTTCTCTTCTCTTCTCTCTTAGTTCCGTCACCTTCACTTCCTGCCTTATGTCTTCATTTCTCATTCTCTCCCGTACTTCTTGTCCCTCCTCTAATCGCTCGGCAAACATCTCATCTCCGCTACTTCCAGCTTCTTCACATGCTCTTCCTTGACCGCCCAAGTCTCTGCACCATATAAAACCACCGGTCTAACCATGGTGTTGTACACCTGTGCCTTCAGTCTGATCATTGGCATCCGTTTGTCATGTGTCAAACTAGGGACACGCAAATACGTTGCACAGTGATTCAAAAGAGAAATACGAAGAACGTTTTGGAATTGAACTATTTTGGGCGATTTATGGTTTAGATGCATGTTAAGGACGAAAAACTATAAGCGGAATGATTTGCGGGCTCATAATCCTTTTAGTCTTCCTATTTCTGTTTAACTTACCATGTATCTAAATCATAAATCGTCTCGATAAACGTCCCTTAAATAAACGTCCCTTAAATTTAAAGGACTAAAAGGGATCACTCAAAATGACCTTTCTGTTTTTGGTCTTTATCTTTTGTTAAGTTATGGTTAGCTAGGGTTATAGGTTTAAGGTTAGGGTTAGGTTTAAGGTTAGGGATTAAGATCAGACTAATTCTTGAAAATGAGAAGGTCCTTTTGAGTGATCCCTTTTAGTCTTTTTTAAGTTCAGGTATTTCACGTTGAATCACGTGTGCAACGTCTTTCCGTGTCCTTGGGATGACGTCACTTCCTGTGAATAGTAAACCAACTTTAGCATATGGGGGAAAAGACATCAAGATGAAACTTTAGTTGATGATGATGATGAATCTTTATTTCAACTCGGAAAATTCCATCAGTTATTATAACTGCTTTTAGCAGTTTTCTTGTCAGCCGGTTTTTACCTGTAACTACATAAAATTAATCAGAACTACAGTATACATTAATATATATAAATTATATTTACATTTCAAAATAGACGATTATGTAAAAATATGAAAAGAATCATTTAAAGTGCATATAACGTCTGTGGGGATTTAACATATTTGTAATCTATGGATTCTCCTGAGATAAATTGTAATATATCTTGTCAGCTGAAAATTTCATCTTCATAGACTTTTTTGCTGTTAAAGTTGACGGAAGTGATGTCATAGCGGGCATCTGTAAAGAGGTTTTCATGCAAACAGACCCTAACCCTAACCCTAACCCTAACGCCCGCTATGACATCACTTCCGTCAACTTTAACAGCAAAAAAGTTTATGAAGATGAAATTTTCATCTGACAAGATATATTACAATTTATCTCAGGAGAATCCATAGATTACAAACATGTTAAATCCCCCATAGACGTTATAGGCACTTTAAACAAAACATGATCATAAAGTGTTAAAATTATCGTGTGATCTAACATCAGGTGGGAGATTATTCCACAATTTGGCACCCGCGTACCTGTTGATAATATTAAGGAATTTTAATCAGGTTTTCTTTTTTGCAGATAACAGTCTCACGAAATTATGATAAAATTGAAATTCTCTTGAGCCATTTTTCAAACACTGCCAACAGAATAGCGAGCAGCGGTGAATGTTGTGATGGCAAAAAGAACGCCACGTTGTGTACAGATGGCTGTGACACTTACTTTCTTGTTTGCATTGATGAACCTGGAAAAACGTTTTCTTTGCCATGTCGTTTTCAAAACCGTTCACGAATTATCACGAATGGCTCTGCAGATTTCCACTCGACCTTCAACACGTCGCAGCCTAATCCAGTAAATTTGGTTTCCATAAACATTCCTTATTGGCCGGTACGTCAGATTTTGTGCAGTTTTTCATGTCAGTTTTTCATGTCATTTCCAAGTGCCAAACTTAAAATATGTAAAATTATTTAAGTAATGGTTATGCTCAGGGAAACGTAGTTTTGTGTTGAACATGAACAAAATATGTTGTCTGTCTCTCTGTCTGCTTGTCTATCTGTTTGTCTGTTTGTCTGTTTGTCTGTCTGTCTGTCTGTCTGTTTGTGTGTGTGTGTCTGTTTGTGTGTGTGTCTGTCTGTCTGTCTGTCTGTCTGTCTGTCTGTCTGTCTGTCTGTCTCTGTCTGTCTGTCTCTGTCTGTCTGTCTGTCTCTGTCTGTCTGTCTGTCTGTCTGTCTGTCTGTCTGTCTGTCTGTCTGTCTGTCTGTCTCTGTATGTCTGTCTCTGTATGTCTCTGTCTGTCTGTCTGTCTGTCTGTCTGTCTGTCTGTCTGTCTGTCTGTCTGTCTGTCTGTCTGTCTGTCTGTCTCTTTTGAAAGAAGCGGCTTCAATAATTTCTGTTCCATTAACAACTATTATTAACAAAAGTATCGATACTGGACTTTTCCCGTCAAAATGGAAAATGGCCAAGGTATTTTCTTTATTTAAGGCTAACAATCGCACAGATATTCAGAATTATAGGCCAATTTCTGTTTTACCTGCTATTAGTAAAATATGTGAACGGGTTGTGTATGACCAGCTTTATGCCTACTTAAACGATTGCAGTTTATTAACAGAGTGCCAATCCGGATTTCGCCCTCTTCATTCCACTGTAACAGCATTGTTGGACATTGTGAATAAGTGGTATTTAAACATTGATGAAGGAATGACCAATATGGCAGTATTCCTCGATCTTGCGAAAGCGTTTGATACTGTCTCTCATACAGTCTTGCTGAAAAAGCTGGAACTTTATGGTATTGCGGGAACAACTCTTAATTGGTTTGCCTCTTATTTGTCGAATAGACGACAACAATGTATTGTAGAAGGCAATCTTTCGGCACCTCAAATTATTACATGTGGTGTACCTCAAGGCTCAATCTTGGGACCATTATTATTTTTATTATATATAAATGACCTTCCTCAATGCTAGTGGTCTAAGGCAGGCTCGTGATTATGTTTCTTTGAATGTACTTAAAATCATATATAATGCTCTAATACAGCCTGTCTTTGACTACTGTGATGTTGTATGGGGTAGCTTAAATAAAGGACTTGCTAGTAATATTCAAAAACTACAAAATCGAGCTGCCCGCATTATTACCTACCAAGGCTACGATGTGAGGTCAGCTGATATATTAAATGATTTAAATTGGTGTAATTTGGTAGCGAGAAGAGAAAAACGTCTCAATATGTTTATGTACGATACAATTAATTGTAACATGCCTAAATATTTGAGTGATATTTTCTCCAAATGTTCCAAAAGTAACCCGTACAAATCTCGACTTAGAGATAATGAGCTTAATGTGGAAATCACGCATATTCCAAATACTGAATATTATAAGAGATCTTTCTCATATAGAGGTGCTGTACAGTGGAACTCTCTGCCTCATGAACTTAAGTCTTCTGAATCGAAAGCGATTTTTAAAAGAAAACTATCATCGCTATTGGACAAATCAGTTGACAATTAACTAATTGGTTTAATTTATAATTTGTACCTAATTTTTACTTGTATATAGTAATTATATAGTTGTACGGCTTTCATGGAAAGAAGTTGTAAGACTTATGAAACTACCGTATTTTAAATAAAAGTGAATCAATCAATCAATCAATCTCTGTCTGTCTCTGTCTGTCTCTGTCTGTCTCTGTCTGTCTGTCTGTCTGTCTGTCTGTCTCTGTATGTCTCTGTATGTCTCTGTCTGTCTGTCTGTCTGTCTGTCTCTGTCTGTCTCTGTCTGTCTGTCTCTGTCTGTCTCTGTCTGTCTGTCTCTGTCTGTATGTGTGTGTGTGTGTGTGTGTGTGTGTGTGTGTATGTCTGTCTGTCTGTCTGTTCACCTCACAACATAAATCGTTTTCTCGTTATTTAGTCAAAAGTTTCTTTCACCTTGATTTTCTTCGATGATGATAGGCATTCTGGAGAAACATTTAAAAGTGAGAAATCCGAAATATTGCAGTCTACCATTTGTACTGTAGATTAATATTTAACATCACTGAATTATCACTACTACTATCATTATGTAATGGTAATATCATTGCTATTAATATTATTCCTATTAACTCAACCAATGCTATTACCATGACATTATTGTTACAGTTCCTAGTATCATAGACCATGAATGTTTCCATTACAATTTTCCATTTCTAGTGATTATTGTTATTAGTCATTGCCGTAAATGCTCGATCTAGCGCCGCGGCGATTATCTGCCGAAGGCTGAGGCGGATAACATTGACAGAGGTCTGGATAATTCTTGATATCATGTGTAAGCCGAATCCAATAATTGTTTTATTATACAATTATAAATGTAGAAGCCTTTAGGGAGTTTAGGAAGTAAGCCACGCAAAGACAATTACGTGGCAAGACATCAAGAATTGTCTGTAGGTGTTTTAGCCAATCACAATCGAGATGGTATGAGTATTGCATAATTGGGGCGAGCCCCATATTTTTGTAGTACAACTGATTTATTGTTTCTCGTACTACGTCTTTTTCGGACCCAGACTCTTCGCCGTTTTATGCTTCCAATTGTATTTTGCGCAAAATTTGCGCAAATCGCAATGTTTAGTTATTGTCTTATGAACGAAGAACGTAGACAGCGAAGGAACCAACGAGACCGAGAGCGAAGAGAAAATGAAAATGCTGAAGAACAGGAGGATAGATTATGTAGACGAAGGGAAAGAGATCGAATACGGCGTAGGGCACAGAGAGAGAGTCAGAGACTGCTGCAGAAGAACGGGAAGATAGATTATGTAGACGAAGGGAAAGAGATCGAACACGGCGTAGGGCACAGAGAGAGTCAGAGACTGCTGTAGAAGAACGGGAAGATAGATTATGTATGACGAAGGGAAAGAGATCGAACACGGCGTAGGGCACAGAGAGAGTCAGAGACTGCTGTAGAAGAGCGGGAAGATAGATTATGTAGACGAAGGGAAAGAGATCGAACACGGCGTAGGGCACAGAGAGAGTCAGAGACTGCTGCAGAAGAACGAAAAGATAGATTATGTATGACGAAGGGAAAGATATCGAACACGGCGTAGGGCACAGAGAGAGTCAGAGACTGCCGTAGAAGAACGGGAAGATAGATTATGTAGACGAAGGGAAAGAGATCGAACACGGCGTAGGGCACAGAGAGAGTCAGAGACTGCTGCAGAAGAACGAAAAGATAGATTATGTATGACGAAGGGAAAGATATCGAACACGGCGTAGGGCACAGAGAGAGTCAGAGACTGCCGTAGAAGAACGGGAAGATAGATTATGTATGACGAAGGGAAAGATATCGAACACGGCGTAGGGCACAGAGAGAGAGAGAGAGAGAGAGAGAGAGTCAGAGACTGCTGTAGAAGAACGGGAAGATAGATTATGTAAACGAAGGGAAAGAGATCGAACACGGCGTAGGGCACAGAGAGAGTCAAAAAAATCTAGATATCTGCGAGAAAGCCAATAAATCACTTGCAATTTTCGAAATCCTGGCAACATTTGTATACCCTAAAATTAAATTAGTCTGAATAGACTCTGTACACTAGTAATAAAGTTGTTTAGCTTATCGTTTTTGCTGATTCATCTTTTTCGAATAAGCAGCGCACCATGAAAGTGGAGGTCAGCGGCGCTTATTAAATTATTTTACTTTTGGATGTGGCGCTTTTGGATGTCGAGCTTTTGGATGTCGAGCATTTATAGTAATGTTTCATTACCAATCATCAAAAAAATTGTAGTTTCGACTGCGCATAAATATGACACGTTCTGAGTCGGGTCTAAATCTTATTTCATACATAAAGTCAACAAATAATTTCCCAACGCCACCAGGTGATAAATCAGACATAGTTTGACGCTACTCTGGCTTTAAAAAGTTTTTTGAACGTAACTTAATGTCTTAAAAGTTACTGTCCATGACCCAACGTTTCGACACTCCAATCTAGTGTCTTCATCAGGGGTGATCGTTGTAAAGTTAGGATCCCTATTTATACCCTCAGAACCAATGATGACGTTATCTATTAACAAGATCCAATAAGCTTCTGGTACGCGATTCAATGGGGCGTGGGCGCTATTGATATGCCAAGCCTCCAGACAACGTCTCTGATAGTTTTTAATTAGATAATTAAATGTTTGATTTTTTCTCTTAAGGTGATTCCAAAACGTCTGAAATAATCATCATGTACACATTTGTCTCTGCGATATTATCGAGTAAAGTGTGGACGTCTAGAAACAATTCCAAAAAAGGGATTACATTTCAGTATCTTTATCGCTTGACTTGTGATCAAGATTACTATGGCGAGAATTGTGATGTTTACTGCAAAGCAAGTGATAGCAATCATTTTGGTCGTTCTCGATGTCTTTCAAATGGTACAAAGGTGTGTCAACCAGGATATACTGGAGACAGATGTAAAAAAGGTAAGTATTTTACAAAAACAGGGTTAATAACATCTATTATTATTACATTGAGTCGGTTTCCTTTGATGTACCGCGGGATGTACATCCCTATGAATACTAATAAGATAAGAAACGAAGAAAAAACTAGGAAAATCTTTGTCCAAAGTGGACAAAATCGCCAAAACTTTGTTGGAAACCTCCTCAATGTAATAATAAGTCAGATAAACACCTCGGACGCTACGCGTCCTCAGGGATGTATGCCGCATAAATCCCTCGTTCTCGGTGCTTATCTATTACTTATTTCATGATTGAGTTGGTTTTCTTTGATGTACCGCGGGCTGTATATTGCATACAGCCCTATCAATGCTAAATTAGATAAGAAATGAAGAAAAAACTAGGAAAATCTTTGTCCAAGGTGGAAAAAATAGACAAAACTTTGTTGTAAAACCTCCTCAATCATGAAATAAGTTAGATAAATCCCTCCAACGTCGGGATGTAAATGTAGGCGATATACAGCGCTCCGGACGCTACGCATTCTTGGGGCTGTATATAGCATACATCCCTCGTTCTCTGGATTTATCTCTCACACAAAACCTGGTTTTACCAAAACAGGGTTAATGTGCCTGGGCCGAGATCATGATTATATATAACTCCCTATGCAATGAAAAATTCATTTGTAAAATAACTCTTTTGTTTGAAAGAACTCTTGAAACTATAAAGACTAACCATTTACAACTTTTTCATATCTCACTTCACTCTTGAGATATTAATATTTGTTTAACTCTTTGCTGTCCGGCTGAAAAACATCCAAAATTGAACTACCTCTTTGTTCTATTGATATCTCGGGAAATATTCATAACTGTTGCGAAACCTATACCTTTTCTGAAAGCCCAATAAACCGGCTGTTACCAATGCTTTTGAATTTTCCGAACAAGACACATTATGTTAATATGAATTAGCATTAATTATCATAAATCAGGTTGAAAAATTTACATTTTTCTAGAAAAGGCCATCTTGCACGCCCGCGTAGCATCTTGAAAACTCCAAATGCCACCAATCGCAGAGTTGTTTATGAAATCAAATCAAACTTGGCGTGTGAGTGGATCTCATGTGTCTGGCGCTTTTTAATCTTGCGTTACCGTGTGCCGTGTTTTTCGATTGACGACTTCCGCCCGGCTCTTCTACGACCCATTTTTGTCTATTTTACATATTCGTTTCATGCCTTTTTCCCCTGTTAAAGTTGATTTACTATTCACAGGAAATGACGTCAAAGCAGGGACACGCGAAGTCATTGTACACTAATTCAACAGTGAAATACAAAGAAAGTTTGGCTCTGAACTTTAAACGCACCTGTTTAGACAAAATTCGCTCAATTCGCAAACTTTCATTGTATTTCATTGCTAAATCAGCGTGCAATGTTTTTGTGTGTCCCTGCTTTGACGTCATTTCTTGTGAATAGTATATCACTTTAGCAGGGGTAAAAGGTATGAAGATGAAATTTTCGCACGACAAGATATTTTAAAATTCTTCTCAAGAGATTCCAAAGATCACAAATATGTAAAATCCCCAAACCTCGGATAGGCACTTTAATGTTTTTTTAGAACCCATTATTGCAGACAGTCATCTTGCTTCTTTTATGATTTCTAGCTATTTGCTCTCCACCATGTAAACACGGGAGGTGTACAGCTCCAGATGTATGCAGGTACTAGTCATAGGTAGCCAAACTCTTCTAGCTATTTGCTCTCCATGTACCATGTAAATACGTGCGGCTTTATTTTATAATTTTATTTCTTTCCGCAGTTGTTTTGGCGGTTGGACAGGTGCCAAGTGCCAGCGATGCGTTCCGCACACAAACTGTGTTCATGGTTATTGCAAGACTCCTGGTGGATGTCGTTGCGATAGACAGTGGACAGGACAAAATTGCAATGCAGGTAAGCGATCCTACTTTTTAGACTATTTGCCGACAGTCTTGTGAGTTGTTGTAGTAATTTAGTACGATCTCGAAGACTGACATGATAGACTTTCTAGTTTCTATTTGCTCGTGACAATCGTTGAATGAATGTTAAGAAGTTCCAGCTTGATGTTTCTAACTTGTAAAGTTGTGCTGAAGCCCGAGCGAAGATCGAATCCCGGAGGGTCGCCACCTACCTGGCAACTTGTATGAACAAGTTTTGTGATTAATTGGTTGATTAAAACAATAGAATCAACCACAAATAAACCAATGACCAAACCTAAAAACACTTTTGTTCCATAGCCAATCATAAAACCTGTTCATTTTAGATACGTACTTGACGTAGCCGGTTAGAGAGTCCTGGTATCTCAGTGATTAGAGAGTCATGATAGCTCAGTGGTTAAAGCGTCCTAGAACATCCTAGTAGCTCAGTGGTGAGAGAGTCCTGATAGCTCAGTGGTGAGAGAGTCCTGGTAGCTCAGTGGTGAGAGAATCCTGGTAGCTCAGTGGTGAGAGAGTCCTGGTAGCTCAGTGGTGAGAGAGTCCTGGTAGCTCAGTGGTGAGAGAGTCCTGGTAGCTCAGTGGTGAGAGAGTCCTGGTAGCTCAGTGGTGAGAGAGTCCTGGTAGCTCAGTGGTGAGAGAGTCCTGGTAGCTCAGTGGTGAGAGAGTCCTGGTAGCTCAGTGGTGAGAGAATCCTGGTAGCTCAGTGGTTAGAACATCCTAGTAGCTCAGTGGTGAGAGAGTCCTGGTAGCTCAGTGGTGAGAGAGTCCTGGTAGCTCAGTGGTGAGAGAGTCCTGGTAGCTCAGTGGTGAGAGAGTCCTGGTAGCTCAGTGGTGAGAGAGTCCTGGTAGCTCAGTGGTGAGAGAGTCCTGGTAGCTCAGTGGTGAGAGAGTCCTGGTAGCTCAGTGGTTAGAGAGTCCTGGTAGCTCAGTGGTGAGAGAGTCCTGGTGGTAGCTCAGTGGTTAGAGAGTCCTGGTAGCTCAGTGGTGAGAGAGTCCTGGTAGCTCAGTGGTGAGAGAGTCCTGGTAGCTCAGTGGTGAGAGAGTCCTGGTAGCTCAGTGGTGAGAGAGTCCTGGTAGCTCAGTGGTGAGAGAGTCCTGGTAGCTCCTGGTTAGAGCGCAGGGGTATAGGAAGGAAGTTTAAGTTGGGGGAACACAAGCTTTCAGGGGGGTATGTGCAGCCTTCAATGGTTCCTACGCCTAGGTTTGCAGGTTTAATCTCTACTTAAGGTTCAGGACTTTTCCTGAATTATTTAATTACACCTTGCACAGCAACAACATGATGAGTTAATCCTCTCGTCGTTGCTGTAAATGAGTTTTTAAACGTTTAATTATTTTTCTAGACGTCAATTACTGTTTTCGTTATCATCCTTGCAAGAATAATGCACGATGTAAAAATGTCGCTGAAACAAATTATACGTGTGAATGTCTTACTTTCACCGAAGGCATAAATTGTGGAAAAAGTGAGTTCATCATTTATGTCTGTCTGTCTGGCTGTCTGTCTGTCTGTCTGTCTGTCTGTCCGTCCGTAATTGATTGATTGATTGATTGATTGAATGATTGATTGATTGATTGATTGATTGATTGAATGATTGATTGATTGATTGATTGACATTGATTGAATGATTGATTGATTGATTGATTGATTAGATTGATTGATTGATTGATTGATTGATTGATTGATTGATTGATTGATTGATTGATTGATTGATTGATACACAAACTTCTCCGGTAAGTCATTATGCATGTGTGTCGAAATTCCAGACATTTGCATATCAAACAAACTTAAATATTTCAAAAACAAAGCGAAGAAGCAAAAAAATCTTCAAAAGAAGTTACTTTATCATTTTAAAAGTTCTTCCAAATAAGACAATAAAATGTTTTGCCATTATAGCCACTTTAACTATACCAGTCTTTTAGAGTTGTTTTTATACTTCTTTTCTACATGTCCGCCATCCATATGTACGCCTAGCGTGTATTACCAAAATTGGTTAAATTAACTAAATGTGGTGACGTGTTCTTTGTTCTTTAGTTCGCTGTCCGTCAACGTGTAATCTAACCAATGCAGATTGTATTCCAGGATTCGGCTGCAAGTATAATATTTTACAAAACCTTTTTAAATTTATACAATAAGAATCAAAACAAACTTTGCACTCCCCTTGCGACCTAGTTAAATTTATACAATAACTATGAAGGAAAATTCCAACATTATTGGCTGTGATTCTCACAATTCGTTCATAATTTTTCACTAATCCAGAATTTTAAACTAATGGATGTTTAATCTTTCCTGTCCGGCCAGTCAAAATCGGTCGTATTTTGGTAAGGGGGAGGAGGGGAGGAGGAGTACAGGGCCTGATTCAAAATGTAATGGTCCCCTCTTACCTCCCTCACCCTTCCTTTGACCTTCCTCGCTCCCCCTAACTTCACTCCCAGGTGATGGGGGAAGTAACGTGACGCGGTGGGGAGTAATGTAAATGGCTATTAGGTAAGTTACAGTATTAATATCTCTGGAAATAATCATAACTGTTGCGAAAGCTATACATTTTCTGAAAGCCCAATAAACCGGCATTTACTAGTGCTTTTAGATTTCCCGAACAAGACACATTATGCGTTAATAACACAATGTTGTAGTGAATGTGGGAGAGCTCGGAGTAGACAGACGATACGTGGACGGGGGTGTTTTCGGGGCCGTTTGGGGTGTATTTGGAGGCGTTTGGGGTGTTTTCGGGGGCGTTTGAGGTGTATTCTGGGGGCGTTTAGGGTGTTTTCGGGGGACGTTTTTTTGGGGGGAGGGGCGTTTGGAGTGTTTTCGGGGGGTGTTTGGAGGTGTTTCTCCGTTTTATCATGTGTTAATATAAATTAGTATTATCATAAATCAGGTTGAAAATCTTTCATTTTTCTAGAAAAAGCCAATCTTGCACGCCCGCGTAGCATCATGAAAATTCAAAATGCCACCAAAATCACAGAGTTTTTTATTAAATCAAATGAAACTTGGCGTGTGAGTGGATCTCATGTGCCTGGCGCTTGTCCATTTTCAATTTTTAATCTTGCGTTACCGTGTGCCGTGTTTTTCGATTGACGACTTCATCAGTCTTGTACTAACTTACCTAATACTGTAGAACAAAGAGGTGGTTCAATTTTGGATGTTTTTCAGCCGGACAGGAAAGAGTTAAAACTAATGGACATTAAACTAATGGACGTTGCCTATTTATTTCTCTAAAAGTTTCTTTTGTTTTGCAGATGTGATCACGGCTGGGAAGCTCCCCACTGTAACCAATGTACTATTCATCCTAATTGCACCAACGGTTATTGTAACAAACCATTTGAATGTATATGTCGTGAAGATTGGACGGGAACATTGTGTAATATTAGTACGAAAAGGCAAGAGATGTGTAGTAAAGACAGACCATGTCAAAATAATGGTGTATGTAAACCTTCACAGAATGGAACGATGCAATGTGTATGTAAAGATGGCTTTAGCGGTGGACGTTGTGAGAATGGTGAGTGAATGCTGTGACACTTATGATGTTATGTGACGAGATGTTATGTGACGAGATGTGATGTTGCTAATTTCATTAAAGTGCCTATGCAATTGTTGGGGATTTTACATATTTAGGATATTGGGAACCTTCTCAGATGATATATAGCCACTTTAACTATGCCAGTCTTTTAGAGTTGTTTTTTTTCTTCTTTTCTACATGTCCGCCATCCATATTATGTACGCCTGTATGTCGGTTCGTTTGTATATTCATTTATTAGCGTGTATTTCTAAAATTGGTTAAATTAACTAAATGTGGTGACGTGTTCTTTGTTCTTTAGTTCGCTGTCCGTCAACGTGTAATCTAACCAATGCAGATTGTATTCCAGGATTCGGCTGCAAGTATAACAAAACCTTTTAAAATTTATACAATAAGAATCAAAACAAACTTTGCACTCCCATTGCGATCTAGTTAAATTTATACAATAACTATAAAGGAAAATTCCAACATTATTGGCTGTGATTCTCACAATTCGTTAATATTTTTTCACTAATCCAGAATTTTAAACTGATGGATGTTTAAATCTTTCCTGTCTGCGTGAATCGAAAAACACGGCACACGGTAACGCAAGATTAAAAATTGAAAATAGACAAGCGCCAGGCACATGAGATCCACTCACACGCCAAGTTTCATTTGATTTCATAAAAAAACTGCGATTTTGGTGGCATTTTGAATTTTCATGATGCTACGCGGGCAGGCAAGAAGGGCTTTTTCTAGAAAAATGTATGTTTTTCAACCTGATTTATGATAAAACACATGATAAAACGGAGAAACACCTCCAAAAACCCCCGAAAACACTCCAAACGCCCCCGAAAACACCCCCAAACGCCCCCAGAATACACCTCAAACGCCCCCGAAAACACCCGCAAACGCCTCCAAATACACCCCAAACGGCCCCAAACGGCCCCGAAAACACCCCCGTCCACTGTCCACATTCACTACAACATTGTGTATATTAACGCATAATGTGTCTTGTTCGGGAAATCTAAAAGCACTAGTAAATGCCGGTTTATTGGGCTTTCAGAAAATGTATAGCTTTCGCAACAGTTATGATTATTTCCAGAGATATTAATACTGTAACTTACCTAATAGCCATTTACATTACTCCCCACCCCGTCACGTTACTTCCCCATCACCTGGGAGTGAAGTTAGGGGAGCGAGGAAGGTCAAAGGAAGGGTGAGGGAGGTAAGAGGGGACCATTACATTTTGAATCAGGCCCTGTACCCCCCCCCCCCCCCTTACCAAAATACTAACTTACCTAATACTGTAGAACAAAGAGGTGGTTCAATTTTGGATGTTTTTCAGCCGGACAGGAAAGAGTTAAAACTAATGGACATTAAACTAATGGACGTTGCCTATTTATTTCTCTAAAAGTTTCTTTTGTTTTGCAGATGTGATTACGGCTGGGAAGCTCCCCACTGTAACCAATGTACTATTCATCCTAATTGCACCAACGGTTATTGTAACAAACCATTTGAATGTATATGTCGTGAAGATTGGACGGGAACATTGTGTAATATTAGTAAGAAAAGGCAAGAGATGTGTAGTAAAGACAGACCATGTCAAAATAATGGTGTATGTAAACCTTCACTGAATGGAACGATGCAATGTGTATGTAAAGATGGCTTTAGCGGTGGACGTTGCGAGAATGGTGAGTGAATGCTGTGACACTTATGATGTTATGTGACGAGATGTTATGTGACGAGATGTGATATTGCTAATTTCATTAAAGTGCCTATGCAATTGTTGGGGATTTTACATATTTAGGATATTGGGAACCTTCTCAGATGATATACACTATAGCCACTTTAACTATGCCAGTCTTTTAGAGTTGTTTTTTTACTTCTTTTCTACATGTCCGCCATCCATATTATGTACGCCTGTATGTCGGTTCGTTTGTATATTCATTTATTAGCGTGTATTTCTAAAATTGGTTAAATTAACTAAATGTGGTGACGTGTTCTTTGTTCTTTAGTTCGCTGTCCGTCAACGTGTAATCTAACCAATGCAGATTGTATTCCAGGATTCGGGTGCAAGTATAATATTTTACAAAACCTTTTTAAATTTATACAATAAGAATCAAAACAAACTTTGCACTCCCCTTGCGACCTAGTTAAATTTATACAATAACTATAAAGGAAAATTCCAACATTATTGGCTGTGATTCTCACAATTCGTTAATATTTTTTCACTAATCCAGAATTTTAAACTGATGGATGTTTAAATCTTTCCTGTCTGCGTGAATCGAAAAACACGGCACACGGTAACGCAAGATTAAAAATTGAAAATAGACAAGCGCCAGGCACATGAGATCCACTCACACGCCAAGTTTGATTTGATTTCATAAAGAAACTGCGATTTTGGTGGCATTTTGAATTTTCATGATGCTACGCGGGCGTGCAAGATGGGCTTTTTCTAGAAAAATGAAAGATTTTCAACCTGATTTATGATAAAACACATGATAAAACGGAGAAACACCTCCAAACACCCCCCGAAAACACTCCAAAAATGCCCACCCCCCCCCCAAACGTCCCCCGAAAACACCCCCAAACGCCCCCAGAATACACCTCAAACACCCCAAACGCCTCCAAATACACCCCAAACGGCCCCGAAAACACCCCCGTCCACATTCACTACAACATTGTGTATATTAACGCATAATAATGTGTCTTGTTCGGAAAATCTAAAAGCACTAGTAAATGCCGGTTTATTGGACTTTCAGAAAATGTATAGCTTTCGCAACAGTTATGATTATTTCCAGAGATATTAATACTGTAACTTACCTAATAGCCATTTACATTACTCCCCACCCCATCACGTTACTTCCCGCGTCACCTGGGAGTGAAAGGAAGTCGGGTGTAATGGAGGGGCAGCGAGGGTGAGGGAGGTAAGGGGGAACCATTACATTTTAAATCAGGCCCTGTATCCCCCCCCTTACCAAAATACTAACTTACCTAATACTGTAGAACAAAGAGGTGGTTCAATTTTGGATGTTTTTCAGCCGGACAGGAAAGAGTTAAGACTAATGGACGTTAAACAAATGGACGTTGCCTATTTATTTCTCTAAAAGTTACTTTTGTTTTGCAGATGTGATCACGGCTGGGAAGCTCCCCACTGTAACCAATGTACTATTCATCCTAATTGCACCAACGGTTATTGTAACAAACCATTTGAATGTATATGTCGTGAAGGTTGGACGGGAACATTGTGTAATATTAGTAATAAAAGGCAAGAGATGTGTAGTAAAGACAGACCATGTCAAAATAATGGTGTATGTAAACCTTCACTGAATGGAACGAAGCAATGTGTATGTAAAGATGGCTTTAGCGGTGGACGTTGTGAGAATGGTGAGTGAATGCTGTGACACTTATGATGTTATGTGACGAGATGTTATGTGACGAGATGTGATGTTGCAAATTTCATTAAAGTGCCTATGCAATTGTTGGGGATTTTACATATTTAAGATATTGGGAACCTTCTCAGATGATTTGTAATACATCTTCCTTTTCTAAAATTTCATCTTCATGTACTTTTTTTGCTGTTAAATTTGACAGAAGTGAGGTGAAAGGCGGTTTTATATAGACAAATTCCTCTTTTGACGTCACTTCCGTCAACTTTAACAGCAAAAAAGTGGCTGACGTTTCATATAAATATCCCGAATTTAAAACATAAGTATGAAAGTACGACATGCATGGTTTTAAAGGTTGGGACACACGAGGCGACAAATCGCGGGGGCATGTCCCGCGACATTTCCCCTGTTGAGGACACACGAGGGGACATGTCAGAAAAGGAAAATAAAATAACATTATGTGATTGGTTTATTTGAATTTTGTCCCAGGGACTAGTTGCACGAGCTGTTCATACGATGGGACAAGTCACGGGGACATACTTTTGTCACCGCGACATGTCGCACGAATTCAAATCATTTTGAATACATGCAACATGTTTCGGGGACAAAATTTTGTCCCTGCGACAAAGTTTTGCCTAGTACACACGACGGGATTTGTCCCTGCAACATGTCCCCCCGCGACATGTCCCCGGGATTTGTCGCCTCGTATGCATGTCTTAACCTTAACACTACAGTGCACATTTTTATCGATATTTTGCATTTCACTCGATTGAACTACGTGTTCTGAGGATTTATGGTGAAAAATAATCTCGAGCGTTAGAATAAGTGCTCGAAATAACGGGGTCAGCGGTCACTCACCACTTATTTTCATGATTTGATCGCCAGAAATCAATCGCGGCAGGTCATCATGATCATTGTCCACCATTTATAATTGAACCAGCCACCCACAGAGCAAAGTGTTTCTCCAGGTAGTGACGTAACCAACTTCCCAGTTAATATGTCAATGTTTTTTTTTGTTATTCAAATTTGTGTCCCAGTTGTTATTTACATTTATTGTTTATCTTCAACATTGTAACTCATTTTTTAATCTATCTTTATTTAGCCTCATTTTCTGTTTCAATACAAGACAAAAAGCCTTGTAAGTTACAAATAATATCAATGCTACCAGAAGATAGATGCAATTAATATAACTTTATTCACATTTGAAAACAATAAGCCAGCTCGTAATGTCGACTGCGCATCAAAATGACGCGTTCTGCGTCGGGATAAAACTTATTTCAATTCATAACATGCGCATCAAAATGACGCGTTCTGTGTCGGGATAAAACTTATTTCAATTCATAACATCAGGCTGGGGAATTTAGTATAACGAATTTGCAAGTGTAAATAGAAATGCAAATGTCTATTGTGGTTTAGCCTGATGTTATGAATTGAAATAAGTTTTAGCCCGACGCAGAACACGTCATTTTGATGCGCAGTCAACATCACGAACTGGCTTGTTTAAATATTCCTTTATGTGCATCTTAATTAGCCGTTAGCGCCTCGTTTGTATGTCGGCAATTCAAAAGAATCTTTACTTTCTAACGAGGTTATAAAGGCTAATTTATATGCACATAAAAGAATATTCAAAATGGCAGCCATTATGAAACTAGATATCTATACTGTAAGGTCATGGCTAAATAGAATACTCACAGTTGAGATGACCGTGAGGTACTAGGTCTGAGTCGTCTTCTGGACGATCCTTTTATTAGTATTAAGGTTAGTATTAGAAAACATTTAGGAGGGGGGTTAGAAAACCAATTAGGCGGGGGTTAGGATTAGGATCTAAGTTGTTTTGGGGTTAGCCGTTCCATGATGTATTTCATGATACAGGCATGTCGGATCGTATGGTAGCAATACAATCTCTCATTTTGTCCAATCTCTCACGGATACTAAAAAAGATCGTCCAGAAGACGACTCAGACCAGTAGCTCACGGTCACCTCAACTGCGAAGTATTCCATACTGTAATGATATATTTACATTCAATAATTTCATCATCAATTTCTTTTTATACAGATTTCCCAACTATTGCAATATCAGTTTCAGCTGGCCTGTTAGTAATTGTCATATTTATCTGTGCAATGTTTATGCTGTGGTGCAATTCACGGCGAAGGATGAGCTATTGTGTCACTACGCCAGAAGCCTTTGTGAACAACGGTTTTAAACCATCGTACATGCGTGAAGATGTAAAAACTGTTGAAAATCTCAATAACAACTTTGGTGGACTGAGCAATTTGTCGGAGTTACAATCAACTGAAATAGCAATGAACCCTGAGATAGCAATGAACCCAATGACTATTCCTATTAGGTAAGACTTCTTACTATGTTCAATCAGAGAGTTAGATTTGTACCACGTGACCAATCAATTTATCCTAGAATTACTCCCACTACCCCCCTCCCCCCACAATACAAAGGTCTAACGTTTCGAGAGAAGGCCCTCCTCCACACTATTTCGGTAGACAGTCGAACCCCTATTGAAGCGTGTCAGGCCATTTTGTGGGCCGACTTCGCTTTCTAATCCGTCGATATCTTTGCAATCCTTTCATTACACGTGTTAGTTTGTCGATTTCCAAAGTGAAAATATACTAGACTGAATATTTTTATTGCTGTTTGTTGTAAACTTCCGTATTGATCTATATGAAAACAATAACAAACACCCGCAATGCATGACCCTGACACTCACTCTTGGCCACCTCGTATTAACCGGCCTCGCCCTATGAAGCGGTCACCCTCTATTAAGCGGCCACCGCTACTAAGCGGCCAGGTATCAAAGTCCTGAAACTATTGTCAGTATAATAGTGTAAATGAAACCCATATCAAGAGGCCACCTCTATGTTGATTTGTTCTGGTTACTTACGGAATTAACATGCGTAACTCGGACGTCAAAGAATGCAGTAACTCCTGCAGCCTTAATTAATTACTATGTTGTATTCTCTTTCTCAGTGAGGATAATCAAAACAAGACTGCTTCAGGTTTAACCTTAAGCACAGATTCTGGCTTTGATGATGGTGTTCTCCCAAACTCTTGTGCGAAATATTGATTTTCAAGAGTGAACATAAAAATGTTAAATCCAGGTAGGCATTTTCTTTTGGTTGTTGTTGTTGTCGTCGTCGTCGTCGTCGTTGTTGTTGTTGTTGTTGTTGTTGTTGTTGTTGTTGTTGTTGTTGTTGGGGAGCGGCAACTTTTTACCATTTTCAAAAGTTCTATAGTTCGTCTTATTTGAAAGAACTCTTGAAATGATAAAGGAACTCCATCTATCGTTTTTTCATATCGCTTTTCGTTTTTAAGATATTGCGATTTGTTTCATATGTAAATAACACACTGCATACGTCACATTAAATAATGAGTTGTTGTAAAAGTAGAAATATCGTTGAAGTTATCAAGTCACACACTAAACTGCGCATGTAAGGGGTATATGTCTTATGACACCTAATAATGAAAGTTTCGATTGATTTAACTAATAATTTAAATAATATACATGGTTTTTCAACAACTCATTATTTAATGTGACGTATGCAGTGTGTTATTTACATATCAAACAAATCGCAATATCTCAAGAACGAAAAGCGATATGGAAAAACTATAGATGGAGTTCCTTTATCATTTCAAGAGTTCTTTTGAATAAGACAAACTTAATTTTCATTTCATATACACTTTTAAACCGCGTGGTATAGTGGTATTTTTAGTTATTTACGGTATTTAGTTGATACTGGTATAGCGGTATTCATGGTTCTGACATTCCATTTTCCCTTGAAAGTTCCAGTTATCGGGAGTCAACTGTAGGTTACACATTGACTGGAAATTATAACAATATAGTCTATGGACCTCTTTCATAATGGCACCAAAATTAAATATTCTTTTATGTCCATTTAAATTAGCCCGTGTGTCTGTAATTCAAAAGAATCTTTGCTTGTAACGAGGCCAGAAAGACTAATTTACATGCATATAAAAGAATATTTAAACTGCCACCATTATGAAAGAGGTCTATGTTCGACACGCACATGTGTGGATGTTCGACAGGCACATGTGCGGATGTTCGACACGCACATGTGCGGCACGAATATTGATTTTGTAAACGATAAAGATATTCGCAACCCCTCAACTTTAGCACGTTTTGATGATTGTTTTTTCAAAGGTTTTGACGTGATTTATAACATGCATGCACTATTTTATTTTAGGGTCAGCGAAGCTCCCGCACATCTTGTGGACTTGTGCACCAAACATGCACGTGTTTCCCATGGGATTACAATTGTTCTTTGAATGTACCGCAGAGCAAGATAATTTGAGAAGATTTAACATCAGAAGAAACAAACGAACAGAGTATTAAGGAAAAGGTTGAACATACACGGCTTAAATTACTTCAAGAGAACACCAAAAACGCACCTGGAATAGGTGTCACACTATGTGATCTATGATAATAAAAATATAAATTGTCCAAATGTAGCTTATATAATGCCGTAGATATTAATATGAGCAGAAACTAGCGTAAATTTAGTCATTTTTTGACATCCGAAAATTTGGCAAAAACGGCCAAATTTGGCCAAAAAGTAAAGGGGTTAACCTTAACTTTTTGACGATTTTCGACCATTTTTAACTTGTCAAAATAAGCTTAAAATATGAAAATATAGCCTAAATAATGCCTTAGGTATTAATATGAGCAGAAACTAGCGTAAATTTAGTCATTTTTGGACATCGAAAAATTTAGCAAAAATGGCCAAATTTGGACAAAAAGTAAAGGGGTTAACCTTAACTTTTTGACGATTTTCGACCATTTTTAACTTGTCAAAATAAGCTTAAAATATGAAAATATAGCCTAAATAATGCCTTGGGTATTAATATGAGCAGAAACTAGCGTAAATTTAGTCATTTTTGGACATCGAAAAATTTGGCAAAAATGGACAAATTTGGACAAAAAGTAAAGGGGTTAACCTTAAATTTTTGACGATTTTCGACCATTTTTAATTTGTCAAAATAAGCTTAAAATATGAAAATATAGCCTAAATAATGCCTTAGGTATTAATATGAGCAGAAACTAGCGTAAATTTAGTCATTTTTGGACATCGAAAAATTTGGCAAAAATGGCCAAATTTGGACAAAAAGTAAGGGTTTGACGATTTTCGACCATTTTTAACTTGTCAAAATAAGCTTAAAATATGAAAATATAGCCTAAATAATGCCTTAGGTATTAATATGAGCAGAAACTAGCGTAAATTTAGTCATTTTTGGACATCGAAAAATTTTGGCAAAAATGGCCAAATTTGGACAAAAAGTAAGGGTTTTGACGATTTTCGACCATTTTTTAACTTGTCAAAATAAGCTTAAAATATGAAAATATAGCCTAAATAATGCCTTAGGTATTAATATGAGCAGAAACTAGCGTAAATTTAGTCATTTTTGGACATCGAAAAATGGACAAATTTGGACAAAAAGTAAAGGGGTGTTAACCTTAACTTTTTGACGATTTTCGACCATTTTTAACTTGTCAAAATAAGCTTAAAATATGAAAATATAGCCTAAATAATGCCTTAGGTATTAATATGAGCAGAAACTAGCGTAAATTTAGTCATTTTTGGACATCGAAAAAATTTGGCAAAAATGGCCAAATTTGGACAAAAAGTAAGGGTTTGAACGATTTTCGACCATTTTTAACTTGTCAAAATCAGCTTAAAATATGAAAAATAAGCCTAAATAATGCCTTAGGTATTAATATGAGCAGAAACTAGCGTAAATTTAGTCATTTTTGGACATCGAAAAATTTAGCAAAAATGGCCCCAAAATTGTGGACAAAAAGTAAAGGGGTTAACCTTAACTTTTTGACGATTTTTCGACCATTTTTTAACTTGTCAAAATAAGCTTAAAATATGAAAATATAGCCTAAATAGTGCCTTAGGTATTAATATGAGCAGAAAACTAGCGCAAATTTAGTCATTTTTGACATCGAAAAATTTTTAGCAAAAATGGCCAAATTTGGACAAAAAGTAAAGGGGTTAACCTTAACTTTTTGACGATTTTCGTCCATTTTTAACTTGTCAAAATAAGCTTAAAATATGAAAATATAGCCTAAATAATGCCTTAGGTATTAATATGAGCAGAAACTAGCGCAAATTTAGTCATTTTTGGACATCAAAAAATTTGGCAAAAATGCCCAAATTTGGACAAAAAGTAAAGGGGTTAACCTTAACTTTTTGACGATTTTCGACCATTTTTAACTTGTCAAAATAAGCTTAAAATATGAAAATATAGCCTAAATGCCTTAGGTATTTAATATGAGCAGAAACTAGCGCAAATTTAGTCCATTTTTGGACATCGAAAAATTTGGCAAAAATGCCCAAATTTGGACAAAAAGTAAAGGGGTTAACCTTAACTTTTTGACGATTTTCGACCATTTTTAACTTGTCAAAATAAGCTTAAAATATGAAAATATAGCCTAAATAATGCCTTAGGTATTAATATGAGCAGAAACTAACGTAAATTTAGTCATTTTTGGACATCGAAAAATTTGGCAAAAATGGCCAAATTTTGGACAAAAAGTAATGGGGTTAACCTTAAACTTTTTGACGATTTTCGACCATTTTTAACTTGTCAAAATAAGCTTAAAATATGAAAATATAGCCTAAATAATGCCTTAGGTATTAATATGAGCAGAAACTAGCGCAAATTTAGTCATTTTTGGACATCAAAAAATTTGGCAAAAATGCCCAAATTTGGACAAAAAGTAAAGGGGTTAACCTTAACTTTTTGACGATTTTCGACCATTTTTAACTTGTCAAAATAAGCTTAAAATATGAAAATATAGCCTAAATAATGCCCTTAGGTATTAATAATGAGCAGAAACTAGCGCAAATTTAGTCATTTTTGGACATCGAAAAATTTGGCAAAAATGGCCAAATTTGGACAAAAAGTAAAGGGGTTAACCTTAACTTTTTGACGATTTTCGACCATTTTTAAAATTGTCAAAATAAGCTTAAAATATGAAAATAAAAATAGCCTAAATAATGCCTTGGGTATTTTATAATCTATTATTAATTTGTCAAAATAAAGCTTAAAATATGAAAATATAGCCTAAATAATGCCTTAGGTATTAATATGAGCAGAAACTAGCGTAAATTTAGTCATTTTTGGACATCGAAAAATTTGGCAAAAATGGACAAATTTGGACAAAAAGTAAAGGGGTTAACCTTAAATTTTTGACGATTTTCGACCATTTTTAATTTGTCAAAATAAGCTTAAAATATGAAAATATAGCCTAAATAATGCCTTAGGTATTAATATGAGCAGAAACTACGTAAATTTAGTCATTTTTTTGGACATCGAAAAATTTGGCAAAAATGGCCAAATTTGGACAAAAAGTAAGGGTTATTTGACGATTTTCGACCATTTTTAACTTGTCAAAATAAGCTTAAAATATGAAAATATAGCCTAAATAATGCCTTAGGTATTAATATGAGCAGAAACTAGCGTAAATTTAGTCATTTTTTGGACATACGAAAAATTTGGCAAAAATGGCCAAATTTGGACAAAAAGTAAAGGGGTTAACCTTAACTTTTTTGACGATTTTCGACCATTTTTAACTTGTCAAAATAAGCTTTAAAAAATATGAAAAATATAGCCTAAATAATGCCTTAGGTATTAATATGAGCAGAAAACTAGCGTAAATTTAGTCCATTTTTTGGACATCGAAAAATTTGGCAAAAATGGCCAAATTTGGACAAAAAGTAAAGGGGTTAACCTTAACTTTTTGACGATTTTCGACCATTTTTAACTTGTCAAAATAAGCTTAAAATATGAAAATATAGCCTAAATAATGCCTTGGGTATTTATATATTTATTATTTGTCAAAATAAGCTTAAAATATGAAAATATAGCCTAAATAATGCCTTAGGTATTAATATGAGCAGAAACTAGCGTAAATTTAGTCATTTTTGGACATCGAAAAATTTGGCAAAAATGGACAAATTTGGACAAAAAGTAAAGGGGTTAACCTTAACTTTTTGACGATTTTCGACCATTTTTAACTTGTCAAAATAAGCTTAAAATATGAAAATATAGCCTAAATAATGCCTTAGGTATTAATATGAGCAGAAACTAGCGTAAATTTAGTCATTTTTGGACATCGAAAAATTTGGCAAAAATGGCCAAATTTGGACAAAAAGTAAAGGGGTTAACCTTAACTTTTTGACGATTTTCGTCCATTTTTAACTTGTCAAAATAAGCTTAAAATATGAAAATATAGCCTAAATAATGCCTTAGGTATTAATATGAGCAGAAACTAGCGTAAATTTAGTCATTTTTGGACATCGAAAAATTTGGAAAAAATGGCCAAATTTGGACAAAAAGTAAAGGGGTTAATCTTAACTTTTTGACGATTTTCCACCATTTTTAACTTGTCAAAATAAGCTTAAAATATGAAAAATATAGCCTAAATAATGCCTTGGGTATTTAATATTTATTATTTGATCAAAATAAAGGCTTAAAATATGAAAATATAGCCTAAATAATGCCTTAGGTATTAATATGAGCAGAAACTAGCGTAAATTTAGTCATTTTTGGACATCGAAAAATTTGGCAAAAATGGACAAATTTGGACAAAAAGTAAGGGTTTGACGATTTTCGACCATTTTTAACTTGTCAAAATAAGCTTAAAATATGAAAATATAGCCTAAATAATGCCTTAGGTATTAATATGAGCAGAAACTAGCGTAAATTTAGTCATTTTTGGACATCGAAAAATTTGGCAAAAATGGCCAAATTTGGACAAAAAGTAAAGGGGTTAACCTTAACTTTTTGACGATTTTCGACCATTTTTAACTTGTCAAAATAAGCTTAAAATATGAAAATATAGCCTAAATAATGCCTTAACGTAAATTTAGTCATTTTTGGACATCGAAAAATTTGGCAAAAATGGCCAAATTTGGACAAAAAGTAAAGGGGTTAACCTTAACTTTTTGACGATTTTCGACCATTTTTAACTTGTCAAAATAAGCTTAAAATATGAAAATATAGCCTAAATAATGCCTTAGGTATTAATATGAGCAGAAACTAGCGCAAATTTAGTCATTTTTGGACATCGAAAAATTTGGCAAAAATGGCCAAATTTGGACAAAAAGTAAAGGGGTTAACCTTAACTTTTTGACGATTTTCGACCATTTTTAACTTGTCAAAATAAGCTTAAAATATGAAAATATAGCCTAAATAATGCCTTAGGTATTAATATGAGCAGAAACTAGCGTAAATTTAGTCATTTTTGGACATCGAAAAATTTGGCAAAAATGGCCAAATTTGGACAAAAAGTAAAGGGGTTAACCTTAACTTTTTGACGATTTTCGTCCATTTTTAACTTGTCAAAATAAGCTTAAAATATGAAAATATAGCCTAAATAATGCCTTAGGTATTAATATGAGCAGAAACTAGCGCAAATTTAGTCATTTTTGGACATCAAAAAATTTGGCAAAAATGCCCAAATTTGGACAAAAAGTAAAGGGGTTAACCTTAACTTTTTGACGATTTTCGACCATTTTTAACTTGTCAAAATAAGCTTAAAATATGAAAATATAGCCTAAATAATGCCTTAGGTATTAATATGAGCAGAAACTAGCGCAAATTTAGTCATTTTTGGACATCGAAAAATTTGGCAAAAATGGCCAAATTTGGACAAAAAGTAAAGGGGTTAACCTTAACTTTTTGACGATTTTCGACCATTTTTAACTTGTCAAAATAAGCTTAAAATATGAAAATATAGCCTAAATAATGCCTTGGGTATTTATATATTTATTATTTGTCAAAATAAGCTTAAAATATGAAAATATAGCCTAAATAATGCCTTAGGAATTAATATGAGCAGAAACTAGCGTAAATTTTAGTCATTTTTGGACATCGAAAAATTTGGCAAAAATGGCCAAATTTGGACAAAAAGTAAGGGTTAACCTTAACTTTTTGAACGATTTTCGACCATTTTTAACTTGTCAAAATAAGCTTAAAATATGAAAATATAGCCTAAATAAATGCCTTAGGTATTAATATGAGCAGAAACCTAGCGTAAATTTAGTCATTTTTGGACATCGAAAAATTTGGCAAAAATGGCCAAATTTGGACAAAAAGTAAAGGGTTAACCTTAACTTTTGACGATTTTCGAACCATTTTTAACTTGTCAAAATAAGCTTAAAATATGAAAAATATAGCCTAAATAATGCCTTAGGTATTAATATGAGCAGAAACTAGCGTAAATTTAGTCATTTTTGGACATCGAAAAATTTGGCAAAAATGGCCAAATTTGGACAAAAAGTAAAGGGGTTAACCTTAACTTTTTGACGATTTTCGACCATTTTTAACTTGTCAAAATAAGCTTAAAAATATGAAAATATAGCCTAAATAATGCCTTAGGTATTAATATGAGCAGAAACTAGCGTAAATTTAGTCATTTTTGGACATCGAAAAATTTGGCAAAAATGGCCAAATTTGGACAAAAAGTAAAGGGGTTAACCTTAAACTTTTTGACGATTTTCGACCATTTTTAACTTGTCAAAATAAGCTTAAAATATGAAAATATAGCCTAAATAAATGCCTTAGGTATTAATATGAGCAGAAACTAGCGTAAATTTAGTCCATTTTTGGACATCGAAAAATTTGGCAAAAATGGCCAAATTTGGACAAAAAGTAAAGGGGTTAACCTTAACTTTTTGACGATTTTCGACCATTTTTAACTTGTCAAAATAAGCTTAAAAATATGAAAATAGCCTAAATAATGCCTTAGGTATTAATATGAGCAGAAACTAGCGTAAATTTAGTCATTTTTGGACATCGAAAAATTTGGCAAAATGGCCAAATTTGTACAAAAAGTAAAGGGGTTAACCTTAACTTTTTGACGATTTTCGACCATTTTTAACTTGTCAAAATAAGCTTAAAATATGAAAATATAGCCTAAATAATGCCTTAGGTATTAATATGAGCAGAAACTAGCGTAAATTTAGTCATTTTGGACATCGAAAAATTTGGCAAAAATGGTCAAATTTGGACAAAAAGTAAAGGGGTTAACCTTAACTTTTTGACGATTTTCGACCATTTTTAACTTGTCAAAATAAGCTTAAAATATGAAAATATAGCCTAAATAATGCCTTAGGTATTAATATGAGCAGAAACTAGCGTAAATTTAGTCATTTTTTGACATCCAAAAATTTGGCAAAAATGGCCAAATTTGGACAAAAAGTAAAGGGGTTAACCTTAACTTTTTGACGATTTTCGACCATTTTTAACTTGTCAAAATAAGCTTAAAATATGAAAATATAGCCTAAATAATGCCTTAGGTATTAATATGAGCAGAAACTAGCGTAAATTTAGTCATTTTTGGACATCGAAAAATTTGGCAAAAATGGCCAAATTTGGACAAAAAGTAAAGGGGTTAACCTTAACTTTTTGACGATTTTCGACCATTTTTAACTTGTCAAAATAAGCTTAAAATATGAAAATATAGCCTAAATAATGCCTTAACGTAAATTTAGTCATTTTTGGACATCGAAAAATTTGGCAAAAATGGCCAAATTTGGACAAAAAGTAAAGGGGTTAACCTTAACTTTTTGACGATTTTCGACCATTTTTAACTTGTCAAAATAAGCTTAAAATATGAAAATATAGCCTAAATAATGCCTTAGGTATTAATATGAGCAGAAACTAGCGTAAATTTAGTCATTTTTTTGACATCGAAAAATTTGGCAAAAATCCCAAATTTGGACAAAAAAGTTAAAGGGGTTAACCTTAACTTTTTGACGATATTTCGACCATTTATAACTTGTCAAAATAAGCTTAAAATATGAAAATATAGCCTAAATAATGCCTTAGGTATTAATATGAGCAGAAACTAGCGTAAATTTAGTCATTTTTTGGACATCGAAAAATTTGGCAAAATGGACAAATTTGGACAAAAAGTAAAGGGGTTAACCTTAACTTTTTGACGATTTTCGACCATATTTTAACTTGTCAAACATAAGCTCTAAAATATGAAAAATATAGCCTAAATAATGCATTAGGTATTTAATATGAGCAGACAAACTAGCGTAAATTTTAGTCATTTTTTGGACAACCCCCCCCCCCCCCCCCCCCCCCCCCCTCGTAAAAATTTGGCAAAAATGGCCAAATTTGGACAAAAAGTAAAGGGGTTAACCTTAACTTTGACGATTTCTTCGACCCATTTTTAACTTGTCAAAATAGAAGCTTTAAAAATATGAAAAATATAGCCTAAATAATGCACATTAGGTATTTATATGAGCAGAAACTAGCGTAAATTTAGTGGCATTTTTGGAACATCAGAAAAATTTGGCAAAAATGGCCACAATTTGGACAAAAAGTAAAGGGGTTAACCTTAACTTTTAGACGATTATTTTCGACCATTTTTAACTTGGTCTCAAAATACAGCTTAAAAATATGGAAAATATAGCCTAACATTAATGCCTAGGTATTAATATATAATGTAATCTGAACTGAGCGAAAATTTGGAGTGCATTTGGTCTGAAATCGAAAAACGCGGTTGTACAAAATCCGGCGACCGCGTAGCGGGAGTGCGATTTGTAATCGCAAGTTTTGATTTCAACCTAAATTGCACGACACGAAGTTTTTCGCCACCATTTTTATTACTTTTGAAATCATAACATTAAAAACATATGACGGATATAGCTAAATAATGCCTTAAACGGTATTAATATGAGCAGAAACTCAGCGTGACAATTTAATTCCATGTTTGTGACAAAATTCTCGAATAAATTTTAAAAACCAAAAATGGCCAGAATTTAGTCAACTAACAAAGTTCAACCTCATTGGGATTAATAATGTAAGCGGCCCTATCGTAACGTCTTGACGATTGATTCGACCACCCGTGTATTTAACTTGTCATTGGGACAATAGAGCCTGCTAAAGCATATGAAATAATTGGTTGAAATAATGCCTTAGATTGGAATCCAACAGCCCAACTGCTGAATACTAAGTCGTACAAGGATTTAGTCAGATTTGTTACCGGCGACATCGAAAATATTTGGTTTTCAAAGACGACGGGATGTGCACCACTTTTGAACACGTTCACATCCTTTGTTTGTCGAGCGCGAGGTGTTTTTATTGACAGCAAAAATACTTTCAGTTCTTCTATGATGTCTTTGTTGGCAATTACTAGAAATCTGAAACATCTATTTCTGTACAATGTTTTGGCCTTCATTTGTTGTGTTTGTTCAGTTTGTATGGTTTTGCGACTCAGGGAGGAACGTGAAACCTTCAGGCCAATATTTTAGAAAAGAAAAAGTGCTATCTTTGTTAAGAGGTGACACCAAAAGATGACAAACTCTCTAACGGAAGTTCTTCACTTTCAAGCCAGATTTTCGACTCCATTTTTAACTTGTCAAGAATAAGTGGACTTTTTTTAAAAAATAGAAAATATACCTAAATAATGTGTCTTTTTTTTTGTTTTTTTTCCCCTTAGTAATTTGAATAAGTTTTAATTCATGATTAAAGCTAGATTGTTTTTGGTTTGTAATTTAGGTTCAGTTCGGGACATCGAAAAATTTGGCAAAAATGGGCAAATCTATTGCTGACAAAAAGGTAAGGGTGATTTAAAGCCCAAAACTAGTGACGATTCGTGATTTTTTTTAAATCGCACTCCAAAAATATCAGCTATCCACACAGGCTAACAAGCCAATCTGAGCAAGTATCACCAATGCCTTTCACAAGGTATATAATATGAGCAGAAACTAGCGTAAATTTAGTCATTTTTGGACAATTCCGAAAAATTTGAACTAAAAATGGCCACAATTTTGGACAAAAAGTAAAGGGGTTAACCTTAACTTTTTGATCGATGTTTTCGAACCATTTTTAAATTGTCAAACATAATAGCTTAAAAATATGAAAATAATAGCCTAAATAATGCCTTCTAGGTATTAATATGAGCAGAAACTTAGCGGTAAATATTAGTCATTTTTTAGGACATACGAAAAATTTGGCAAAAAATGGCCAAATTTGGACAAAAAGTAAAGGGGTTAACCTTAAACTTTTTGACGGATTTTCGACCATTTTTTAAAACTTGGTCAAAATTAAGCTTAAAATATGAAAATATAGCCTAAATAAATGCCTTAGGTAAGTTAATAATGAGCAGAGAAACTAGCGTTAAATTTAGTCATTTTTTGGACATCGAAAAATTTGGCCAAAAATGGCCAAATTTGGACAAAAAAGTAAAGGGGTTAAACCTTGAACTTTTTGACCGATTTTTCGAAAACCATTTTTAACTTGTCAAAATAAGCCTTAAAATATGAAAAATATAGCCTAACAATAATGCCTTAGGTATTAATGATTGAGCAGAAACTGGCGTAAATTTAGTCATTTTTTGGACATCGGAAAAATTTGGCAAAAATGGCCAAATTTGGACAAAAAGTATAAGGGGTTAACCTTAACTTTTTGACGATTTTCGACCATTTTTAACTTGTCAAAATAAGCTTAAAAATATGAAAATATAGACTAAATAATGCCTTAGGTATTAAAATGAGCAGAAACTAGCGGCAAATTTTAGTCATTTTTGGACATCGAAAAATTTGGCAAAAATGCCCAAATTTGGACCAAAAAGTAAAGGGGTTAACCTTAACTTTTTGACGAGTTTCGACCATTTTTTAACTTGTCAAAATAAAGCTTAAAATCTATGGAAAATATAGCCTAAATAATTGCCTTAGGTATTAATATGAGCAAGAAACTAGCGTAAATTTTAGTCATGCTTCTTGACCATCGAAAAATTTGGCAAACAATGGCCAAATTTGGACAAAAAGTAAAGGGGTTAACCTTAACTTTATTGACGATTTTTCGAAACCCGACCATTTTTTAACATTGTCAAAAATATAGCTTAAAATATGAAAATATAGCCTAACATAAATGCCTTAAGGTATTGTAATATGAGCAGAAACTAGCGTGAAATTTAGTTCATTTTTTTGACATCTGAAAAAATTGGCAAAAATGGCCAAATTTGGACAAAAAGTAAAGGGGTTAACCTTAACTTTTGACGATTTTCGACCATTTTTTAACTTGTCACAATAAGCTTAAAATATGAAAATATAGCCTAAAATAATGCCTTAGGTATTAATAATGAGCAGAAACTAACTGTAAATCTTAGTCATTTTTGGATCATCGAAAAATTTGGCAAAAATGGCCAAATTTGGACAAAAAGTAAAGAGGGTTAACCTTAACTTTTGACGATTTTCGAACCATTTTTAACTTGTCAAAATAAGCTTAAAATATGAAAATATAGCCTGAATACTGCCTAGGTATTAATATGAGCACGAAACTAGCGTAAATTTAGTCATTTGTTGGACATCGAAAAATTGTGAACAAAAATGGCCAAATTTGGACAAAAACGGTAAAGGGGTTAACCTTAACCTTTTTTGACGATTTTCGACCATTTTTTTGAACTTGTCAAAATAAACTTAAAATATGAAAATATAGTCTAAATAATGCCCTTGGTAGTTAATATTTATTATTTATGTCAAATAGCCTTAAAAATGAAAATATAGCCTAAATAATGCCTTAGGTAATTAATATGAGCAGAAACTAGCGTAAATTTAGTCATTTTTTGGACATCGAAAAATTTGACAAAAATGGCCAAATTTGGACAAAAAGTAAAGGGGTTAACCTTAACTTTTTTTGACGATTTTCGACCATTTTTAACTTGTCAAAAATACAGCTTAAAATATGAAAATATAGCCTAAATAATGCCTTAGGTATTAATAATAATGAAGCAGAAACGTAGCGTAAATGTTAGTCATTTTTGGACAATCGAAAAATTTGGCAAAAATGGCCAAAATTTGGGACAAAAAGTAAAGGGGTTAACCTTAACTTTTTGAACGATTTTCGACCATTTTTAACTTGTCAAAAATAAGCTTAAAATATGAATAAATATAGCCTAAATAATGCCTTAGGTATGTAATATGAGCCAGAAACTAGCGTAAATTTAGTCATTTTTTTGGACATCGAAAAATTTGGCAAAAATGGCCAAATTTGGACAAAAAGTAAAGGGTTAAACCTTAACTTTTTTGAACGATTTTCGACCATTTTTAACATTGTCAAAAATAAGCTTAGTAAAAATAATGAAAATATAGTCCACCCTAAATAATGCCCTTAAGGTATTAATATGAGCAGAAACTAGGCGTAAATTTTAGTCATTTTTGGACATCGAAAAATTTGGCAAAAATAGGCCAAATTTTGGAACAACAAAGTAAAGGGGTTAAACCCTTAACTTTTTGACGATTTCGACCAATTTTTTAACTACTTGTCGAAAATAAGCTTAAAATATGAAAATATAGCCTAAATAATGCCTTAGGTATTAATATGAGCAGAAACTAGCGCTAAATTTAGTCATTTATGGACATCGAAAAATTTGGACAAAAATGGCCAAATTTGGACAAAAAGTAAAGGGGTTAACCTTAACTTTATTGACGAATTTTCGACCATTTTTAACTTGTCAAAATAAGCTTAAAATATGAAAAATATAGCCTAAAATAATGCCTTAGGTATGAATATGAGTGCAGAAACTAGCCGTAAATTTAGTCATTATTTTGGACATCACTTCGAAAAATTTGGCAAAAAAATGGCCAAATTTGGACAAAAAGTAAAAGGGGTTAACCTTAACTTTTTGACGATTTCGACGCCATTTTGAAGCTTGTCAAAATAAGCTTAAAATTAATGGAAAATCTAGCCTAAATAATGCCTTGGGTATTTTAATAATTTATTATTTTGTCAAAATCTACTAAAAAAATAAAATATAGCCTAAATAATGCCTTAGGTATTAATATGAAGCAGAAAACTAGCGTAAATTTAGTCTTGTTTTTGGACATCGAAAAATTGGGCAAAAATGGCCAAATTTTGGACAAAAAGTAAAGGGGTTAACCTTACACGTTTTGACGATTTTCGACCATGTTTTAAACTTGTCAAAATAAGCTTAAAATATGAAAAATATAGCCTAAATAATGCCCTTAGTATTAATATGAGCAGAAACTAGCCGTAAATTTTAGTCATTTTTGGACATCGAAAAATTTGGCAAAAATGGCCAACATTTGGACTAAAAGTTAAGGGGTTAACCTTAACTTTTTGACGATTTCGACCATTTTTAAAACTTTGTCCAAAATAAGCTTAAAATATGAAAATATAGCCTAAATAATCGCCTTAGGTATAAATATGAGACAGAAACTAGCGTAAATTTAGTCATTTTTTTTTGGACATCGAAAAAATTTGGCAAAAATGGCCAAATTTGGACAAGAAAGTAAAGCGGTTAACCTTTAACTTTTTGACGATAATTCGAACCATTTTTAAATTATGATCAAAATAAGCTTAAAATATGAAAATATAGCCTAAATAATTGCCTTAGGTATTAATATGGGAGCAGAAACTAGCGTAAATTTAGTCATTTTTTGACATCGAAAAATTTGGCAAAAATGGCCAAATTTTGGACAAAAAGTAAAGGGTTAACCTTAACGGCTTTTTTGACGATTTTTCGACCCATTTTTAACTTGTCAAAATAAGCTTAAAATATGAAAATATAGCCTAAATAATGCCTTAGGTTATTAAAATGAGCCAGAAACTAGCGTAAATTTAAGTCATTTTTGGACATCGAAAAATTTGACAAAAATGGCCAAATTTGTAGACAAAAAGTAAAGTGGGTTAACCTTAACTTTGTTGAACAGATGTTTCGACCATATTTTAACTTGTCAAAATAAGCTTAAAATATGAAAATATAGCCTAAATAAATGCCTTAGGTATTTTATAATATTATTTGGCAAAATAAGCTTAAAATATGAAAACTAGCCGTAAATAATGCCTTAGTCATTAATATGAGCAGAAACTAGCGAAAGTTTAGTCATTTTTGGACATCGAAAAATTTGGCAAAAATGGACCAAATTTTGGACAAAAAGTAAAGGGGTTAACCTTAACTTTTTGACGATTTTGTCGACGAGACCATTTTTAACTTGTCAAAATAAGCTTAAAATATGAAAATATAGCCTAAATAATGCCTTAGGCTATTAATAGTGGAGCAGAAACTAGCGTAAATTTAGTCATCTTTTAGGACATCGAAAAATTTGGCAAAAATGGCCAAATTTGGACAAAAAGTAAAGGGGTTAACCTTAACTTTTTTGACGATTTTCGACCATTATTTAACTTTGTCAAAATAAGCTTAAAATATGAAAAATAGAGACTAAATCAATGCCTTTAGGTATTTAATTATGAGCAGAAACTAGCGTAAAATTAGTCATTTTTGGACATCGAACAAATTTGGCAAAAATGGCCAAAATTTGGACAAAAAGTAAAGGGGTTGAACTTTAGACGATTCTTCGACCCATTTTTAAACTTGTCAAAATAAGCTTAAAAATATGAAAATATAGCCTAAATAAATGCCTTAGGTATTTAATATGAGCATAACTAGCGTAAATTGAACTTAGTCATTTTTGGACATCGAAAAATTTTGTCAAAAACGCGTGGCCAAATATTTGGACCACGACCAGTAGCGGGAAGGGGTTAACCTTAATCGCTTGATTTCAGACAAACGATTGCACGACACATTTCAAGTGCCACTTTAACTTGTTGAAATCATAACATTAAAAACACTAAGCCAATAGAGCCTAATAATGCCCGTTATTTAAAATAGGAGTCAATGTGACAAAAAGGTCGTGACAAAATTCTCTAGTCATTTTTGGGACATCAAAAACAGAAATTTAGGCAACTAAAAGGGTTTCTATCCTCATTGTGGATATCAATAAAGTAAAGCGGGACCCTTCGTTAAAACTCACTTTTTGACGTAATTGAATTCGACCCGTGTAATATTTTGCATTGGTGGGACAAAAGTAGAGCTGCTGGGAAATATGAAAATATGGTTTGAAATAATGGAAATCCAACAGACGAAACAGCATGAATAGAATATAGTTCGTAAAGGGTTTAGTCAAGTTCTTCCGCGCATTGGTTTTCAAAATTTGGTGTTATCAAAAATGTCACAAATTTGGACAAGAAAGTAAAGGGGTTTAACCTTAACTTTTTGACGATTTTCGATACCATTTTTAACTTGTCAAAATTAAGCTTAAAATACTCTCAACATATAGCCTGAATAATGTCCTTAGGTTGGCAATTAATAGCAGAAACTAGCGTACATTTTAGTCATTCTGGACTCGAAAAATTTGGCAAAAATGGCCAAATTTGGACAAAAAGTAAAGGGGTTAACCTTCAACTTTTGACGATTTTCGGACCATTTTTAACTTGTCAAAATAAAAAAATTACAATATGAGAATCATGTGATATTTTTGCTTGGTTAAAGGTGACAAGCCAAAAGATGACAAACTCTCTAACAAGGAAGTTCTAATCACGATTTTCAAGCAGTTCATTGTCATCCATTTTTATGAAGAAATAAGTGGAATAATGCCTTAAATTAATATGAGCAGAAAACGAGCGTAAATGTTAGTCATTTTTGGACGACCCTGAAAAATTTGGCAAAAATGGTAAATTTGGAATTCAAAATTAAAGGGGTTAACCTTAACTTTTTGACGATTTTCCGACCAGTTTTTAGACTTGTCAAAATTGGCTGAAAATATGTGAATATAGCCTAAATAATGCCTTAGGTGATTAATATGAGCAGAAACTAGCGTAAATTAGGCCCATTTTGGACCAATCGAAAAATTTGGCAAAAATGGCCAAATTTGGACAAAAAGTAAAGGGGTTAACCTTAACTTTTAGACGATTTTCGACCATTTTTAACTTGTCAAAATAAGCATAAAATATGAAGAATTTAGCCTAAATAATGCCTTGGGTATTAATATGAGCAGGAAACTACTAGCGTAAATTTAGTCATTTTTGGACATCCGAAAAATTGGGTCAAAATGGCCAAATTTGACAACAAAGTAAAGGGGTTAACACTTAACTTTTTTGTACGATTTTCGACCATTTTTAACTTGTCAAAATAAAGCTTAAAATACTGAAAAATAATAGCCCTAAATAATGCCTTAGGTATTAATATGAGCAGAATAACTAAGCGTAAATTTAGTAATTTTTTGGACATCGAAAAATTTGGCAAAAATGGCCAAATTTGGGACAAAAAGTAAAGGGGTTAACCTTAACTTTTTGACGATTTATCGACCATTTTTAACTTGTCAAAATAAGCTTTAAAATAATGAAAATATAGCACTAAATAATGCCTTAGGTATTAATATGAGCAGAAACTAGCGTAGAATTTAGTCATTTTATTTTGGACATTTGATACGAAAACATTTGGCAAAAAATGGCCAAATTTGGACAAAAAGTAAAAGGGGTTAACCTTAACTGTTGACGATTTTCGACCATTGTTTTACAACTTGTCAAAATAAAGCTTAAAATATGAAAAATATAGCCTAAATAATGCCTTAGGTATTAATATGAGCAGAAACTAGCGTAAAATTTAGTCCATTTTTGGACATCGAAAAATTTGGCAAAAATGGCCAAATTTGGACCAAAAAGTAAAGGGGGTTAACCTTAACTTTTTGACGATTTTCGACCATTTTTTAACTTGTCCAAAATAAGCTTAAAATATGAAAATTATAGCCCTAAAATAATGCACTTAGGTATTAATATGAGCAGAAACTAGCGTAAATTTAGTCCATTTTGGACATCGAAAAAATTTTGGCAAAAATGGCCAAATTTGGACAAAAAGTAAAGGGGTTAACCTTAACTTATTTGACGATTTTTTCGACCATTTTTAACTTGTCAAAATAAGCTTAAAAATATGAAAATATAGCCTAAATAACTGCCTTAGGTATTAATATGACCAGAAACTAGCGTAAATTTAAGTCATTTTTGGAACATCGAAAAATTTGGCAAAAATGGCCAAATTTGGACAAAAAGTAAAAGGGTTAACCTTAACTTTTTGGACGATTTTCCGACCATGTTTATTAACTTGTCCAAAATATAGCCTTAAAATATGAAAATAATAAGCCTAAATAATGCCTTAGGTATTAATATGAGCAGAAACTAGCGTAAATTTAGTTCATTTTTGGACATCGAAAAATTTGGGCAAAAATGGGCCTCAAATTTGACAAAAAGTAAAGGGGTTAACCTTAACTTTTTGACGATTTGCGACCATTTTTAACTTGTCAAAATAAGGCTTAAAATATGAAAATATAGCCTAAAATAATGGCCTTTAAGTTATTAATATGAGCAGAAACTAGCGTAAATTTAGTCATTCTTTGGACATCGAAAAATTTGGCAAAAATGGCCAAATTTGGGACAAAAAGTAAAGGGGTTAATCTTAACTTTTTGACGATTTTCGACCATTTTTAACTTGTCAAAATAAGCTTAAGAATAAATATGGAAAATATAGCCTAAATAATGCCTTATTGGTATTAATATGAGCAGAAAACTAGCGTAAATTTAGTCCATTTTTTGGACATCGAAAAAATTTGGCAAAAATGGCCAAATTTGGACAAAAAGTAAAGGGGGTTAACCTTAACTTTTTGACGATTTTTCACCATTTTTAACTTGTCAACATAAGCTTTAAAAATATGAAAATATAGCCTAAATAATGCCTTAGGTATTAATATGAGCAGAAAACTAGCGTAAATTTAGTCATTTTTGGACCCATCGAAAAATTTGGCAAAAATGGCCAAATTTTGGACAAAAAGATAAAGGGGTTAACCTTTTCAACTTTTTGACGGAGTTCGACCTATTTTTAACTTGTCAAAATAAGCTTAAAATATGAAAATATGAGCCTACAATAATGCCTTAGGTATTAATATGAGCAGAAACTAGCGTAAATTTTTAGTCATTTTTGGACATCCGAAAAATTTGGCAAAAATGGCCAAATTTGGACAAAAAGTAAAGGGGTTAACCTTAACTTTTTGACGATTTTCGACCATTTTTTTAACTTGTCAAAATAAGCTTAAAATATGAAAATATATGCCTAAATAATGCCTTAGGTATTAATAAGAGCAGAAACTAGCGTAAATTTAGTCAATTTTTGGACATACAATCGAAAAATTTGGCAAAAATGGCCAAATTTGGACCAAAAGTAAAGGGGGTTAACCTTAACTTTTTAGACGATTTTCGAACCATTTTTAAACGTTGTCAAAATAAGCGTAAAATATGAAAATATAGTCCTAAAATAAATGCCTTAGAGTAATTTTTAATATGAGCAGTAACTAGCGTAAATTTAGTCATTTTTGGACATCGAAAAATTTGGCAAAAATGGCCAAATTTGGACCAAAAAAAGTGAAAGGGGTTTAAACCTTAACTTTTTTGACGATTTTCGAAACCATTTTAACTTGTCACAAATAAGCCTTAAAATATGAAGAATATAGCCTAAATAATGCCTTAGGTATTAATATGAGCAGAAACTAGCGGTAAATTTAGTCATTTTTTGGACATTCGAAAAATTGTGGCAAAAATGGCCAAATTTGAAGGACAAAAAGTAAGGGTTAACCTTAACTGTTTTGACGATTTTCGACCATTTTTAACCTTGTCAAAATAAGCTTAAAATATGAAAATATAGCCTAAAATAATGCCTTAGGTATTATTATGAGCAGAAACTAGCGTAAATTTAGTCCATTTTTGTTGGACATCGAAAAAAATTTGGCAAAAAATGGCCAAAATTTGGACAAAAAGTAAAGGGTTTAACCTTAACTTTTTGACGATTTCGACCCATTTTTTAAACTTGTCAAAATAAGCCTTAAAATATGAAAATATAGCCTAAATAATGCCTTAGGTATTAAATAATAGAGCAGAAACTAGCGTAAATTTAGTCCATTTTTTGGACATCTCGAAAAATTATGGCAAAAAATGGCCAAATTTGGACAAAAAGGTAAAGGGTTTAACCTTAACTATTTATGACGATTTTCGACCATTTTTTAAAACCGTTGTCAAAATAAGCTTAAAATATGAAATAAGCCTAAATATGCCTTAGTTTAAATAAGAGCAAAACTAGCGTAAATTTAGCATTTTTGGACATCGAAAAATTTGGCAAAAATGCCAAATTTGGACAAAAAGTAAGGGTTTGAACGATTTCGAACCATTTTTAACTTGTAAAAATAAGACATAAATATGAAAAATGATAGCCTAAATAATGCCTTAGGTATTAAATCAGGAGCAAGAAACTAGCGTTAAATTTAGTCATTTTTTGGGACATAAACGGAAAAATTTGGCAAAAATGGCCAAATTTGGACAAAAAGTAAAGGGGTTACCTTAACTTTTTGACGATTTTCGAACCATTTTTAACGTTGTCAAAAATAAGCTTAAAATATGAAAATATAGCCTAAATCAATAGTCTCCCTTAGGTATTAATATGAGCAGAAACTAGCGTAAAATTTAAGTCATTTTTTTTGGACATCGAAAAAATTTGGCAAAAAATGGCCAAATTTGGACAAAAAGTAAAGGGGTTAACCTTAACCTGTTTTGGACGATTTTCTCGACCATTTTTAACTTGTCAAAATAAGCTTAAAATATGAAAATATAGCCTAAATAATGCCTTAGGTTTTATTAATATGAGCAGAAACTAGCCGTAAATTTAGTCATTTTTAGTCATTTTTGACATCGAAAAATTTGGCAAACAATGGCCAAATTTTTGGACAAAAAGTAAAGGGGTTGTAACCTTAACTGTTTGACGATTTTCGACCTATTTTTAACTTTGAGTCAAAATAAAGCTTAAAATAAAGAAAATATAGCCTAAATAATGCCTTGGGTTTTATATATTTATTATTAGTCTACATAAGCTTAAAAGATGAAAATAATAGCCTAAATAATGCCCTTTAGGTATTAATAATGAGCAGAAACTAGCAGTAAATTTAGTCATTTTTGGACATCCGAAAAATTTGGCAAAAAATGGCCAAATTTGGGACAAAAAGTAAAGGGGTTAACCTTAACTTTTTGACGATTTTCGACGCGATTATTTAACTTGTCAAAATAAGACTTAAAATAATGAAAATATTAGCCTAAATAATGCCTTAGGTATTAATATCGAGCAGAAACTAGCGTAAATATTAAGTCATTATTTGGAACATCGAAAAATTTTGGCAAAAATGGCCAAATTTGGACCAAGAAAGTAAAGGGTTGAACCTTAACTTTTTGACGATTTTCGACCATTTTTAAACTTGTCAAAATAAGCTTAAAAGTATGAAAATATAGCCTAAAATAATGCCTTAGGGATAATATAGAGCAGAAACTAGCGGTAAATTTAGTCATTTTTGGACATCGAAAAAATTTGGCAAAAAGGGCCAAATTTGGACATTTGAAAAGTAACCAGGGTTAACCTTAACTTTTTGACGATTTTAATCGACCATTTTTAACTTGTCAAAATAAGCTTTAAAATATGAAAATATAGCCTAAATAATGCCTATAGGATTAATAGTAAATGAGCAGAAACTCAGCGAAAATTTTAAATAAATAAGCTTAAAATTTGGCAAATAATGGTAAATAAACTAGATAGTCCTTTTTTGGACATTTTCGAAAAATTGGGCAAAAATGGCCAATTTGGACAAAAATAAAGGGGTTAACCTTAACTTTTTGAGCAAAAATAGCGTATTTAGTCTTTCGACCATTTTTAACTTGTCAAAAATAAGCTAGTAAAATATGAACAATATAGCCTAAATAATGCCCTTAAAATGGTATTAATATGAAATGGGCAGAACTAGCGTAAAATTTAGTCTTTTTTGACATTTTTCGAAAAAGTTGGGCAAAAATGGCCAAATTGGACAAAAATTGCCTTAATATTGGAGTTAACCTTAACTTTTTGACGATTTTCGATCATTTTTAACTTGTCAAAATAAGCTTAAAAAATATGACTTATTAAATATAGCCTACCTAATAATGCCTATTAGGTATTAATATGAGCAGAAACTCAGCGTAAATTTAGTCATTTTTGGACATCGGAAAAATTTGGCAAAAAATGGCCACATTTGGAAATGGGGTTAACAACTTTTGATTTTCGACGCAGTTATAACTTGAAATAAGACAAAAAGTAAAGGGGTTAACCTTAACTTTTTGACGATTTTCGAACATTTTTAACTTGTCACAATAAGCTTAAAAATAGGAAAATATAGCCTAAATAATGCCTTAGTGAATTAATATGAGCAGAAACTAGCGTAAAATTTAGTCATTTTTGGACATCGAAAAATTTGGCAAAAAATGGCCAAATTTTGACAAAAAGTAAAGGGGTTAACCTTAACTTTTTGACGATTTTCGACCATTATTAACTTGTCAAAAATAAGCATAAAATCTGAAAATATAGCCTAAATAATGCCTTCTAGGTATTAATATGAGCAGAAACTAGCGTAAATTTTAGTCATTTTTGGACATCGAAATATTTGGGCAAAAAGGGCCAAATTTGGACAAAAAAGTAAAGGGGTTAACCTTAAACTTGTTGTGACGATTTTCGACCATTTTTAACTTGTCAAAAAAAGCTTAAAATTATGAAAATATAGCCTAAATAATGCCTTAGGTATTAATATGAGCAGAAACTAGCGTAAATTTAGTCATTTTTTGGACATCCGAAAAATTTGGCAAAAATGGCCAAATATGGACAAAAATGAAAGGGGTTAACCTTAACTTTTTTGACGATTTTCGACCATTTTTTAACTTGTCAAAATAAGCTTAAAATATGAAAATAGAGCCTAAATAAGGCCTTAGGTATTAATATGAGCAGAAACTAGCGTAAATTTAGTGCATTTTTTGGGACATCGAAAAATGTGGGCAAAAATGGCCAAATTTGGACAAAAAAAGTAAAGGGGTTAACCTTAACTTTTTGACGATTTTCGACCATTTTTAACTTGTCAAAATAAGCTTAAAATATGAAAATATAGCCTAAATAATGCCTTAGGTATTAATATGAGCAGAAACTAGCGTAAAATTTAGTCATTTTTTGGACATCGAAAAATTTGGCAAAAAATGGCCAAATTTGGACAAAAAAAGTAAAGGGGTTAACCTTAACTTTTTGACGATTTTCGACCATTTTTAACTTGTCAAAATAAGCTTAAAATATGAAAATATAGCCTAAATAATGCCTTAGGTATATTAGACTATGATGAGCAGAAAAACTAGCGTAAATTTAGTCATTTTTGGACATCGAAAAATTTGGCAAAAATGGCCAAATTTGGACAAAAAGTAAAGGGGTTAACCTTAACTTTTTGACGATTTCGACCATTTTTAACTTGTCAAAATAAGCTTAAAATATGAAAATATAGCCTAAATAATGCCTTAGGTATTAATATGAGCAGAAACTAGCGTAAATTTAGTCATTTTTGGACATCGAAAAATTTGGCAAAAATGGCCAAATTTGGACAAAAAGTAAAGGGGTTAACCTTAACTTTTTGACGATTTTCGACCATTTTTAACTTGTCAAAATAAGCTTAAAATATGAAAATATAGCCTAAATAATGCCTTAGGTATTAATATGAGCAGAAACTAGCGTAAATTTAGTCATTTTTTGGACATCGAAAAATTGGCAAAAATGGCCAAATTTGGACAAAAAAGTAAAAAGGGGTTAACCTTAACTTTTTGACGATTTTCGACCATTTTTAACTTGTCAAAATAAGCTTAAAATATGAAAATATAGCCTAAATAATGCCTTAGGTATTAATATGAGCAGAAACTAGCGTAAATTTAGTCCATTTTTGGACATCGAAAAATTTGGCAAAAATGGCCAAATTTGGACAAAAAGTAAAGGGGTTAACCTTAACTTTTTGACGATTTTCGGACCATTTTTAACTTGTCAAAATAAGCTTAAAATATGAAAATATAGCCTAAATAATGCCTTAGGTATTAATATGAGCAGAAACTAGCGTAAATTTAGTCATTTTTGGACATCGAAAAATTTGGCAAAAATGGCCAAATTTGGACAAAAAGTAAAGGGTTAACCTTAACTTTTTGACGATTTTCGACCATTTTTAACTTGTCAAAATAAGCTTAAAATATGAAAATATAGCCTAAATAATGCCTTAGGTATTAATATGAGCAGAAACTAGCGTAAATTTAGTCATTTTTGGACATCGAAAAATTTGGCAAAAAAATGGCCAAATTTGGACAAAAAGTAAAGGGGTTAACCTTAACTTTTTGACGATTTTTCGACCATTTTTAACTTGTCAAAATAAGCTTAAAATATGAAAATATAGCCTAAATAATGCCTTAGGTATTAATATGAGCAGAAACTAGCGTAAATTTAGTCATTTTTGGACATCGAAAAATTTGGCAAAAATGGCCAAATTTGGACAAAAAGTAAAGGGGTTAACCTTAACTTTTTGAACGATTTTCGACCATTTTTAAACTTGTCAAAATAAGCTTAAAATATGAAAATATAGCCTAAATAATGCCTTAGGTATTAATATGAGCAGAAACTAGCGTAAATTTAGTCATTTTTTGGACATCGAAAAATTTGGCAAAAAAATGGCCAAATTTGGACAAAAAGATAAAAGTAAAGGGGTTAACCTTAACTTTTTGACGATTTTCGACCATTTTTAACTTGTCAAAAATAAGCTTAAAATATGAAAATATAGCCTAAATAATGCCTTAGGTATTAATATGAGCAGAAACTAGCGTAAATTTAGTCATTTTTGGACATCGAAAAATTTGGCAAAAATGGCCAAATTTGGACAAAAAGTAAAGGGGTTTAACCTTAACTTTTTGACGATTTTCGACCATTTTTAACTTGTCAAAATAAGCTTAAAATATGAAAATATAGCCTAAATAATGCCTTAGGTATTAATATGAGCAGAAACTAGCGTAAATTTAGTCATTTTTGGACATCGAAAAATTTGGCAAAAATGGCCAAATTTGGACAAAAAGTAAAGGGGTTAACCTTAACTTTTTGACGATTTTCGACCATTTTTAACTTGTCAAAATAAGCTTAAAATATGAAAATATAGCCTAAATAATGCCTTAGGTATTAATATGAGCAGAAACTAGCGTAAATTTAGTCATTTTTGGACATCGAAAAATTTGGCAAAAATGGCCAAATTTGGACAAAAAGTAAAGGGGTTAACCTTAACTTTTTGACGATTTTCGACCATTTTTAACTTGTCAAAATAAGCTTAAAATATGAAAATATAGCCTAAATAATGCCTTAGGTATTAATATGAGCAGAAACTAGCGTAAATTTAGTCATTTTTTGGACATCGAAAAATTTGGCAAAAATGGCCAAATTTGGACAAAAAGTAAAGGGGTTAACCTTAACTTTTTGACGATTTTCGACCATTTTTAACTTGTCAAAATAAGCTTAAAATATGAAAATATAGCCTAAATAATGCCTTAGGTATTAATATGAGCAGAAACTAGCGTAAATTTAGTCATTTTTGGACATCGAAAAATTTGGCAAAAATGGCCAAATTTGGACAAAAAGTAAAGGGGTTAACCTTAACTTTTTGACGATTTTCGACCATTTTTAACTTGTCAAAATAAGCTTAAAATATGAAAATATAGCCTAAATAATGCCTTAGGTATTAATATGAGCAGAAACTAGCGTAAATTTAGTCATTTTTTGGACATCCCAAAAATTGGGCAAAAATGGCCAAATTTGGACAAAAAAGTAAAGGGGTTAACCTTAACTTTTTGACGATTTTCGACCATTTTTAACTTGTCAAAATAAGCTTAAAATATGAAAATATAGCCTAAATAATGCCTTAGGTATTAATATGAGCAGAAACTAGCGTAAATTTAGTCATTTTTGGACATCGAAAAATTTGGCAAAAATGGCCAAATTTGGACAAAAAGTAAAGGGGTTAACCTTAACTTTTTGACGATTTTCGACCATTTTTAACTTGTCAAAATAAGCTTTAAAATATGAAAATATAGCCTAAATAATGCCTTAGGTATTAATATGAGCAGAAACTAGCGTAAATTTAGTCATTTTTGGACATCGAAAAATTTGGCAAAAATGGCCAAATTTGGACAAAAAAGTAAAGGGGTTAACCTTAACTTTTGACGATTTTCGACCATTTTTAACTTGTCAAAATAAGCTTAAAATATGAAAATATAGCCTAAATAATGCCTTAGGTATTAATATGAGCAGAAACTAGCGTAAATTTAGTCATTTTTGGACATCGAAAAATTTGGCAAAAATGGCAAATTTGGACAAAAAGTAAAGGGGTTAACCTTAACTTTTTGACGATTTTCGACCATTTTTAACTTGTCAAAATAAGCTTAAAATATGAAAATATAGCCTAAATAATGCCTTAGGTATTAATAATGAGCAGAAAACTAGCGTTAAATTTAGTCATTTTTGGACATCGAAAAATTTGGCAAAAAATGGCCAAATTTGGACAAAAAGTAAAGGGGTTAACCTTAACTTTTTGACGATTTTCGACCATTTTTTAACTTGTCAAAATAAGCTTAAAATATGAAAATATAGCCTAAATAATGCCTTAGGTATTAATATGAGCAGAAAACTAGCGTAAATTTAGTCATTTTTGGACATCGAAAAATTTGGCAAAAATGGCCAAAATTTGGACAAAAAGTAAAGGGGTTAACCTTAACTTTTTGACGATTTTCGACCATTTTTAACTTGTCAAAATAAAGCTTAAAATATGAAAATATAGCCTAAATAATGCCTTAGGTATTAATATGAGCAGAAACTAGCGTAAATTTAGTCATTTTTGGACATCGAAAAATTTGGCAAAAATGGGCCAAATTTGGACAAAAAGTAAAGGGGTTAACCTTAACTTTTTGACGATTTTCGACCATTTTTAACTTGTCAAAATAAGCTTAAAATATGAAAATATAGCCTAAATAATGCCTTAGGTATTAATATGAGCAGAAACTAGCGTAAATTTAGTCATTTTTGGACATCGAAAAATTTGGCAAAAATGCCAAAATTTGGACAAAAAGTAAAGGGGTTAACCTTAACTTTTTGACGATTTTCGACCATTTTTAAACTTGTCAAAATAAGCTTAAAAATATGAAAATATAGCCTAAATAATGCCTTAGGTATTAATATGAGCAGAAACTAGCGTAAATTTAGTCATTTTTGGACATCGAAAAATTTGGCAAAAATGGCCAAATTTGGACAAAAAGTAAAGGGGTTAACCTTAACTTTTTGACGATTTTCGACCATTTTTAACTTGTCAAAATAAGCTTAAAATATGAAAATATAGCCTAAATAATGCCTTAGGTATTAATATGAGCAGAAACTAGCGTAAAATTTAGTCATTTTTTGGACATCGAAAAATTTGGCAAAAAATGGCCAAATTTGGACAAAAAGTAAAGGGGTTAACCTTAACTTTTTGACGATTTTCGACCATTTTTTAACTTGTCAAAATAAGCTTAAAATATGAAAAAATTTAGCCTAAATAATGCCTTAGGTATTAATTATGAGCAGAAACTAGCGTAAATTTAGTCATTTTTGGACATCGAAAAATTTGGGCAAAAATGGCCAAATTTGGACAAAAAGTAAAGGGGTTAACCTTAACTTTTTGACGATTTTCGACCATTTTTAACTTGTCAAAATAAGCTTAAAATATGAAAATATAGCCTAAATAATGCCTTAGGTATTAATATGAGCAGAAACTAGCGTAAATTTAGTCATTTTTGGACATCGAAAAATTTGGCAAAAATGGCCAAATTTGGACAAAAAGTAAAGGGGTTAACCTTAACTTTTTGACGATTTTCGACCATTTTTAACTTGTCAAAATAAGCTTAAAATATGAAAATATAGCCTAAATAATGCCTTAGGTATTAATATGAGCAGAAACTAGCGTAAATTTAGTCATTTTTGGACATCGAAAAATTTGGCAAAAATGGCCAAATTTGGACAAAAAGTAAAGGGGTTAACCTTAACTTTTTGACGATTTTCGACCATTTTTAACTTGTCAAAATAAGCTTAAAATATGAAAATATAGCCTAAATAATGCCTTAGGTATTAATATGAGCAGAAACTAGCGTAAATTTAGTCATTTTTGGACATCGAAAAATTTGGCAAAAATGGCCAAATTTGGACAAAAAGTAAAGGGGTTAACCTTAACTTTTTGACGATTTTCGACCATTTTTAACTTGTCAAAATAAGCTTAAAATATGAAAATATAGCCTAAATAATGCCTTAGGTATTAATATGAGCAGAAACTAGCGTAAATTTAGTCATTTTTGGACATCGAAAAATTTGGCAAAAATGGCCAAATTTGGACAAAAAGTAAAGGGGTTAACCTTAACTTTTTGACGATTTTCGACCATTTTTAACTTGTCAAAATAAGCTTAAAATATGAAAATATAGCCTAAATAATGCCTTAGGTATTAATATGAGCAGAAACTAGCGTAAATTTAGTCATTTTTGGACATCGAAAAATTTGGCAAAAATGGCCAAATTTGGAAAAAAAGTAAAGGGGTTAACCTTAACTTTTTGACGATTTTCGACCATTTTTAACTTGTCAAAATAAGCTTAAAATATGAAAATATAGCCTAAATAATGCCTTAGGTATTAATATGAGCAGAAACTAGCGTAAATTTAGTCATTTTTGGACATCGAAAAATTTGGCAAAAATGGCCAAATTTGGACAAAAAGTAAAGGGGTTAACCTTAACTTTTTGACGATTTTCGACCATTTTTAACTTGTCAAAATAAGCTTAAAATATGAAAATATAGCCTAAATAATGCCTTAGGTATTAATATGAGCAGAAACTAGCGTAAATTTAGTCATTTTTGGACATCGAAAAATTTGGCAAAAATGGCCAAATTTGGACAAAAAGTAAAGGGGTTAACCTTAACTTTTTGACGATTTTCGACCATTTTTAACTTGTCAAAATAAGCTTAAAATATGAAAATATAGCCTAAATAATGCCTTAGGTATTAATATGAGCAGAAACTAGCGTAAATTTAGTCATTTTTGGACATCGAAAAATTTGGCAAAAATGGCCAAATTTGGACAAAAAGTAAAGGGGTTAACCTTAACTTTTTGACGATTTTCGACCATTTTTAACTTGTCAAAATAAGCTTAAAATATGAAAATATAGCCTAAATAATGCCTTAGGTATTAATCTCAGCAGAAACTAGCGTAAATTTAGTCATTTTTTCACATCCAAAAATTTGGCAAAAATGGCCAAATTTGGACAAAAAGTAAAGGGGTTAACCTTAACTTTTTGACGATTTTCGACCATTTTTAACTTGTCAAAATAAGCTTAAAATATGAAAATATAGCCTAAATAATGCCTTAGGTATTAATATGAGCAGAAACTAGCGTAAATTTAGTCATTTTTGGACATCGAAAAATTTGGCAAAAATGGCCAAATTTGGACAAAAAGTAAAGGGGTTAACCTTAACTTTTTGACGATTTTCGACCATTTTTAACTTGTCAAAATAAGCTTAAAATATGAAAATATAGCCTAAATAATGCCTTAGGTATTAATATGAGCAGAAACTAGCGTAAATTTAGTCATTTTTGGACATCGAAAAATTTGGCAAAAATGGCCAAATTTGGACAAAAAGTAAAGGGGTTAACCTTAACTTTTTGACGATTTTCGACCATTTTTAACTTGTCAAAATAAGCTTAAAAATATGAAAATATAGCCTAAATAATGCCTTAGGTATTAATATGAGCAGAAACTAGCGTAAATTTAGTCATTTTTGGACATCGAAAAATTTGGCAAAAATGGCCAAATTTGGACAAAAAGTAAAGGGGTTAACCTTAACTTTTTGACGATTTTCGACCATTTTTAACTTGTCAAAATAAGCTTAAAATATGAAAATATAGCCTAAATAATGCCTTAGGTATTAATATGAGCAGAAACTAGCGTAAATTTAGTCATTTTTGGACATCGAAAAATTTGGCAAAAATGGCCAAATTTGGACAAAAAGTAAAGGGGTTAACCTTAACTTTTTGACGATTTTCGACCATTTTTAACTTGTCAAAATAAGCTTAAAATATGAAAATATAGCCTAAATAATGCCTTAGGTATTAATATGAGCAGAAACTAGCGTAAATTTAGTCATTTTTGGACATCGAAAAATTTGGCAAAAATGGCCAAATTTGGACAAAAAGTAAAGGGGTTAACCTTAACTTTTTGACGATTTTCGACCATTTTTAACTTGTCAAAATAAGCTTAAAATATGAAAATATAGCCTAAATAATGCCTTAGGTATTAATATGAGCAGAAACTAGCGTAAATTTAGTCATTTTTGGACATCGAAAAATTTGGCAAAAATGGCCAAATTTGGACAAAAAGTAAAGGGTTAACACCTTAACTTTTTGACGATTTTCGACCATTTTTAACTTGTCAAAATAAGCTTAAAATATGAAAATATAGCCTAAATAATGCCTTAGGTATTAATATGAGCAGAAACTAGCGTAAATTTAGTCATTTTTGGACATCGAAAAAATTGGCAAAAATGGCCAAATTTGGACAAAAAGTAAAGGGGTTAACCTTAACTTTTTGACGATTTTCGACCATTTTTAACTTGTCAAAATAAGCTTAAAATATGAAAATATAGCCTAAATAATGCCTTAGGTATTAATATGAGCAGAAAACTAGCGTAAATTTAGTCATTTTTTGGACATCGAAAAATTTGGCAAAAATGGCCAAATTTGGACAAAAAGTAAAGGGGTTAACCTTAACTTTTTGACGATTTTCGACCATTTTTAACTTGTCAAAATAAGCTTAAAATATGAAAATATAGCCTAAATAATGCCTTAGGTATTAATATGAGCAGAAACTAGCGTAAATTTAGTCATTTTTGGACATCGAAAAATTTGGCAAAAATGGCCAAATTTGGACAAAAAGTAAAGGGGTTAACCTTAACTTTTTGACGATTTTCGACCATTTTAACTTGTCAAAATAAGCTTAAAATATGAAAATATAGCCTAAATAATGCCTTAGGTATTAATATGAGCAGAAACTAGCGTAAATTTAGTCATTTTTGGACATCGAAAAATTTGGCAAAAATGGCCAAATTTGGACAAAAAGTAAAGGGGTTAACCTTAACTTTTTGACGATTTTCGACCATTTTTAACTTGTCAAAATAAGCTTAAAATATGAAAATATAGCCTAAATAATGCCTTAGGTATTAATATGAGCAGAAACTAGCGTAAATTTAGTCATTTTTGGACATCGAAAAATTTGGCAAAAATGGCCAAATTTGGACAAAAAGTAAAGGGGTTAACCTTAACTTTTTGACGATTTTCGACCATTTTTAACTTGTCAAAATAAGCTTAAAATATGAAAATATAGCCTAAATAATGCCTTAGGTATTAATATGAGCAGAAACTAGCGTAAATTTAGTCATTTTTGGACATCGAAAAATTTGGCAAAAATGGCCAAATTTGGACAAAAAGTAAAGGGGTTAACCTTAACTTTTTGACGATTTTCGACCATTTTTAACTTGTCAAAATAAGCTTAAAATATGAAAATATAGCCTAAATAATGCCTTAGGTATTAATATGAGCAGAAACTAGCGTAAATTTAGTCATTTTTTGACATCGAAAAATTTGGCAAAAATGGCCAAATTTGGACAAAAAGTAAAGGGGTTAACCTTAACTTTTTGACGATTTTCGACCATTTTTAACTTGTCAAAATAAGCTTAAAATATGAAAATATAGCCTAAATAATGCCTTAGGTATTAATATGAGCAGAAACTAGCGTAAATTTAGTCATTTTTTGGACATCGAAAAATTTGGCAAAAATGGCCAAATTTGGACAAAAAGTAAAGGGGTTAACCTTAACTTTTTGACGATTTTCGACCATTTTTAACTTGTCAAAATAAGCTTAAAATATGAAAATATAGCCTAAATAATGCCTTAGGTATTAATATGAGCAGAAACTAGCGTAAATTTAGTCATTTTTTGGACATCGAAAAATTGGCAAAAATGGCCAAATTTGGACAAAAAGTAAAGGGGTTAACCTTAACTTTTTGACGATTTTCGACCATTTTTAACTTGTCAAAATAAGCTTAAAATATGAAAATATAGCCTAAATAATGCCTTAGGTATTAATATGAGCAGAAACTAGCGTAAATTTAGTCATTTTTGGACATCGAAAAATTTGGCAAAAATGGCCAAATTTGGACAAAAAGTAAAGGGGTTAACCTTAACTTTTTGACGATTTTCGACCATTTTTAACTTGTCAAAATAAGCTTAAAATATGAAAATATAGCCTAAATAATGCCTTAGGTATTAATATGAGCAGAAACTAGCGTAAATTTAGTCATTTTTGGACATCGAAAAATTTGGCAAAAATGGCCAAATTTGGACAAAAAGTAAAGGGGTTAACCTTAACTTTTTGACGATTTTCGACCATTTTTAACTTGTCAAAATAAGCTTAAAATATGAAAATATAGCCTAAATAATGCCTTAGGTATTAATATGAGCAGAAACTAGCGTAAATTTAGTCATTTTTGGACATCGAAAAATTTGGCAAAAATGGCCAAATTTGGACAAAAAGTAAAGGGGTTAACCTTAACTTTTTGACGATTTTCGACCATTTTTAACTTGTCAAAATAAGCTTAAAATATGAAAATATAGCCTAAATAATGCCTTAGGTATTAATATGAGCAGAAACTAGCGAAAATTTAGTCGTAAATTTAAGTGCATTTTTGGACATCGAAAAATTTGGCAAAAATGGCCAAATTTGGACAAAAAGTAAAGTTTTGACGATTTTCGACCATTTTTAACTTGTCAAAATAAGCTTAAAATATGAAAATATAGCCTAAATAATGCCTTAGGTATTAATATGAGCAGAAACTAGCGTAAATTTAGTCATTTTTGGACATCGAAAAATTTGGCAAAAATGGCCAAATTTGGACAAAAAGTAAAGGGGTTAACCTTAACTTTTTGACGATTTTCGACCATTTTTAACTTGTCAAAATAAGCTTAAAATATGAAAATATAGCCTAAATAATGCCTTAGGTATTAATATGAGCAGAAACTAGCGTAAATTTAGTCATTTTTGGACATCGAAAAATTTGGCAAAAATGGCCAAATTTGGACAAAAAGTAAAGGGGTTAACCTTAACTTTTTGACGATTTTCGACCATTTTTAACTTGTCAAAAATAAGCTTAAAATATGAAAATATAGCCTAAATAATGCCTTAGGTATTATATCTGAGCAGAAACTAGCGTAAATTTAGTCATTTTTGGACATCGAAAAATTTGGCAAAAATGGCCAAATTTGGACAAAAAGTAAAAGGGGTTAACCTTAACTTTTTGACGATTTTCGACCATTTTTAACTTGTCAAAATAAGCTTAAAATATGAAAATATAGCCTAAATAATGCCTTAGGTATTAATATGAGCAGAAACTAGCGTAAATTTAGTCATTTTTGGACATCGAAAATTTGGCAAAAATGGCCAAATTTGGACAAAAAGTAAAGGGGTTAACCTTAACTTTTTGACGATTTTCGTCCATTTTTAACTTGTCAAAATAAGCTTAAAATATGAAAATATAGCCTAAATAATGCCTTAGGTATTAATATGAGCCCCCCCCCCCACCCCCCCCAACACAAAAAAAAAAGAAGACTAGCGTCAAATTTAGTCATTTTTTGGACATCGAAAAAATTTGGCAAAAATGGCAAAATTTGGACAAAAAGTAAAGGGGTTAACCTTAACTTTTTGACGATTTTCGACCATTTTTAACTTGTCAAAATAAGCTTAAAATATGAAAATATAGCCTAAATAATGCCTTAGGTATTAATATGAGCAGAAACTAGCGTAAATTTAGTCATTTTTGGACATCGAAAAATTTGGCAAAAATGGCCAAAATTTGGACAAAAAAAATAAGTTAAAGAAAATATAGCTAAATAATGGTTAACCTTAACTTTTGGGCAAAAATTGACGAAAGGGTTTTAACGAATGATTCCATTTTTTATCAAAATAACTTAAAATGATGAAAATATAGCCTAAAAATGCCCTTAGATAGTAATAAGAGCAGTCAAAATAAGCTTGGCCAAATTTGGGAAAATATGAAAAATATAGCCTAAACTTATAATGCCTTAGGTATTAATATGAGCAGAAACTAGCGTAAATTTAGTCATTTTTGGACATCGAAATTTGGCAAAAATGGCCAAATTTGGACAAAAGTAAAGGGGTTAACCTTAACTTTTTGACGATTTTCGACCATTTTTAACTTGTCAAAATAAGCTTAAAATATGAAAATATAGCCTAAATAATGCCTTAGGTATTAATAATGAAGCAGAAACTAGCGTAAATTTAGTCATTTTTGGACATCGAAATATTTGGCAAAAATGGCCAAATTTGGACAAAAAGTAAAGGGGTTAACCTTAACTTTTTGACGATTTTCGACCATTTTTAACTTGTCAAAATAAGCTTAAAATATGAAAATATAGCCTAAATAATGCCTTAGGTATTAATATGAGCAGAAACTAGCGTAAATTTAGTCATTTTTGGACATCGAAAAATTTGGCAAAAATGGCCAAATTTGGACAAAAAGTAAAGGGTTAACACCTTAACTTTTTGACGATTTTCCGGACCATTTTTAACTTGTCGAAATAAGCTTAAAATATGAAAATTTCGCCTACATAATGCCTTAGATTAATATGAGCAGAAACTAGCGCAAATTTAGTCATTTTTGAGAGATCCGAAAAATTTGGCAAAAATGGCCAAATTTGGACAAAAAGTAAAGGGGTTAACCTTAACTTTTTGACGATTTTCGACCACTTTTAACTTGTCAAAATAAGCTTAAAATATGAAAATTTAGCGTAAATAATGCCTTAGATATTAATATGAGCAGAAACTAGGGTAAATTTAGTCATTTTTGGAGATCTAATAATCTGGCAAAAATGGCCAAATTTGGACATAAAGTAAAGGGGTTCACCTTAACTTTTTGACGATTTTCGAGCATTTTTAACGAAATAAGCTTAAAATATTGAAACTTTAGCCTAAATAATGCCTTAGATATTAATATGAGCAGAAACTAGAGTAAATTTAGTCATTTTTGGAAATCTTAAAATATGGCAAAAATGGCCAAATTTGGACAAAAAGTAAAGGGGTTAACCTTAACTTTTTGACGATTTTCGACCATTTTTAACTTGTCGAAATAAGCTTAAAATATGATATATCCTAAATGATGCCTCAGATATTAATATGAGCAGAAACTAGCGTAAATTTAGTCATTCTTGGACATCTAAAAATATGGCAAAAATGGCCAAATTTGGAGAATCTGACGATTTTCGACCATTTTTAACTTGTCGAAATAAGCTTAAAATATGAAAATTTAGCCTAAATAATGCCTTAGATATTAATATGAGCAGAAACTAACGTAAATTTAGTCATTTTTGAACATCCAAAAATTTCGCAAAAATGTCCAAATTTGGCCAAAAAGTAAAGGGGTTAACCTTAACTTTTTGACGATTTTCGACCATTTTAACTTGTCGAAATAAGCTTAAAATATGAAAATTTAGCCTTAGATATTAATGATGAGTATAAATTTGGTCATTTTTTGAGATCTCAAAAATATGGCAAAAATGGCCAAATTTGGACAAAAAGTAAAGCCCTAACCTTTTTGGCGAAATTTGGTCATTTTTGCGAAAATTATTGGATGTCCAAAAATGACTAAATTACGCTTATATCTAAGGCGTTATGTAGGCTAAATTTATTTCATGTTTTAAGCTTATTTAAAAATGTTAAAAATGGTCGAAAATCTTCAAAAGTTAAGGGGGCCTTAACTTTTGCGCAAAATATGCCATTTTCGCCACATTTTTGAGAACGCGCGTATAAATTGCCTTGTGTTACTGTGTGGTTCATTGCGGCCAATCGCGCGTGTATAATATATATTTGTACTTTAACTATAAGTCAACGTTTCTATAAGAATAAATATAAGTAGAGGTAATTAATACAATAATTACATATAATATATTTCCATTCTATGTAATGGGTTGATAAAGTGTTGAATGTTACTAAATATTTAAAATGCTACATACAAATTGTAAAAAAGTGAAATTGCTATGTATTTAAAGAGTTTTGTATTTATTTCTATGAGTTTTATTTTTATATTTATGCTAATTAAATCAGGTTAAAATAGTTTCGATTAATATATTTCATGCGAAGTTCGGATGGGAATGGTTAATGTATACAAGCTCGGAGGTGAGGGTTCAAACTCAGCCGGGACTTCCTAAAAATTATTAAATCTTGTATTAGAACTGATGAATAATGGTGAGATAATTGGGGTTTCTAACCTAACCCCCCGTCAAAATTTTCTCTATCCCTAGCCCCCGACTCATCCACTCCCCTACTTGGCTAGCTAAACTTATAAACAAGTGAGAGATGCTAAGCTTGTGGGATAGTAATTGACTAACATACGCTATGCGCGACTCTCACGATCGCCGCTAAATTAACCATTATCCTTAATTTAGAGCGATTTGTAAATTAAGGATAATAGTTAATTTAAGGAAGAGAGCGTGTTGGAGACTAAGCAGGAATAAAAAAGGAGGGGGTGAGACTCAGTAGGAATAAAAAAGGAGGGGGGTGAGATTAAGTAGAAATAAAAAAGGAGGGGGTCTTCGCATGGCATCGGGTGAAACAAAGGGGAAACCGTCGAGTCTTTTTAGATTTAAAAAAAATTTGAACAGGGGTACTTCTATTTTTTTATTTTATTTACATACTTAGTTATTAGACAAGCTTACTTAACAGACAAGCTTACTTACTTACTTAACAGACAAGCTTACTTACTTAACAGACAAGCTTACTTACTTACTTAACAGGACAAGCTTACTTACTTAACAGACAAGCTTACTTACTTAACAGACAAGCTTACTTACTTAACAGACAAGCTTACTTACTTAACAGACAAGCTTACTTACTTAACAGACAAAACTTACTTACTTAACAGACAAGCTTACTTACTTAACAGACAAGCTTACTTACTTAACAGACAAGCTTACTTACTTAACAGACAAGCTTACTTACTTACTTAACAGACAAGCTTACTTACTTAACAGACAAGCTTACTTACTTAACAGACAAGCTTACTTACTTAACAGACAAGCCTACTTACTTACTTAACAGACAAGCTTACTTACTTACTTAACAGACAAGCTTACTTACTTACTTAACAGACAAGCTTACTTACTTACTTAACAGACAAGCTTACTTACTTACTTAACAGACAAGCTTACTTACTTACTTAACAGACAAGCTTACTTACTTAACAGACAAGCTTACTTACTTATCAGACAAGCTTACTTACTTAACAGATAAGCTTACTTACTTACTTAACAGACAAGCTTGCTTAACAGACAAGCTTACTTACTTAACAGACAAGCTTACTTACTTAACAGACAAGCTTACTTACTTAGCAGACAAGCTTACTTACTTACTTAACATACAATCTTACTTACTTAATTAACATACAATCTTACTTACTTAACAGACAAGCTTACTTACTTAACAGACAAGCTTACTTACTTTAACAGACAAGCTTACTTACTTAACAGACAAGCTTACTTACTTAACAGACAAGCTTACTTACTTAACAGACAAGCATACTTACTTAACAGACAAGCTTACTTACTTAACAGACAAGCTGCTTACTTAACAGACAAGCTTACTTACTTAACAGACAAGCTTACTTACTTAACAGACAAGCTTACTTACTTAACAGACAAGCTTACTTACTTACTTAACAGACAAGCTTACTTACTTAACAGACAAGCATACTTACTTAACAGACAAGCATACTTACTTAACAGACAAGCTTACTTACTTAACAGACAAGCTTACTTACTTAACAGACAAGCTTACTTACTTAACAGACAAGCTTACTTACTTAACAGACAAGCTTACTTACTTAACGGACAAGCTTACTTACTTAACAGACAAGCTTACTTACTTAACAGACAAGCTTACTTACTTAACAGACAAGCTTACTTAACACTAACAGACAAGCTTACTTACTTAACAGACAAGCTTACTTACTTAACAGACAAGCTTACTTACTTACTTAACAGATCAGCTCATACTTATACTCATACTCATACTTTAACTTATACTGTAAGTACAAGTGCCAGTATAAGTATACAGTATGGTAGCCGAGCCCGTAGGGCGAGTGTTTCCAGGCGATTTCGAGTTCTCCCAAACTTCCACGAGTGTTTATATAACGTATGGGAACACGGATAAAAATGTTTTCTATTTCTTTTATAAAATAACTCGTAGAAAGCGAATAAAATGTACAAATATCTTTTTATCAACACGTAAATTCTCCTTACTGCGTATGATGGCACCGTGATGTCTAATTGATGGCGTATGATGGCTAATTGATGGCGTATGATGGCTAATTGATGGCGTATGATGGCTAATTGATGGCGTATGATGGCTAATTGATGGCGTATCACGATGGCATAATCCATCCATGTTATAATAGCCTGATATAAAACATGGTAACTCAACAATCACAGCGTGCATAAGACACGACTTATTTTATCATATAGTATAGTGTTGTATATAGTACTCTATAGTGTTGTATAATATAGTGTAGTATAGTGTTTGTAGTCCTCTATAGTGTTGTATGGAGATGACTAAGCAACACTATATATGACTATACTACACTATACAACACTATGGAGGACTAATTAGTAGACAACACTATACACTATAGTACCACTATACAGAACTACACAACACTATAGAGGACTATATACAACACTATGCTATACTATACAACACAATATGGAACAATAAACTCTATACAGCACTATAGAGGGACTAATCAACACTATACATATGGTCTACAAAATAAAATCGATGCTACAGTTTATTGTTTCATATATTATATTTGAATTTTACCCTGTTTCGCTTGATGTTTTACCTGTAAGCTTAAAATGGGGCTCCAAAATGTTTGTCAGTATTAAGGTTAGGTAGGAAGAAAGTAGGTTACACTCTACACATAAAGACATGGCATGTACTTCGCCGTGTTGGTTTTGGTGGACAGAATAATTTCGCTCTTTCTTCGAATGTCGAGCTTAACAAAACAGCAAAAAACTTCCTTACCTTGGGCTGAACCCTTTCGCTTAACATCATTTCGAGCACAAAACAGACTGATCAAGTTTTTAATATCTCCAAGCGAGTCTCCAAGTCCTCCAACGAAACCAACGGCAACACCCAAAGTTCTAAACGACTACCAACTAGAAAGTAAAACTAGTCTAAGGCTTCCCTCTCAATGTCGACGATTTCGTGCACTTATCGTGCTTGGCGAACGAAGCCTAAAAACTGAAAAAACATTGACCAAATTAGTTAATATTAATTCAGTTACAGAATTTGGCTGTTTAATTCTTTAAAAATACAGAACGTGAAAAACACAGCAAGGGACAAAGTGTTCATTACCTAAAGTTCTTCTAGTATTAACATCCTTTTGCAGTAAAAAAGACACCTTTCTAGACCTTAAATACACCGAAATAAAACATGGGCAAATCAAATCTCGTTCCTATCTCGTTCCTATCTCGTTCCCAGACCCTGCACTTCGCATGAATGTGCACGGGAAAAACACGCGGGGAGAAACGCAGGCTAGGCGTTGGTATTTAAAGTTAAAGTGAAAAGGTGGTGAACTGCCCAAATTTTTAGTAAAGAAATATTGACGTTTCGAGCGGAGCCCTTTAGAGTAAGACCCTTAATTCCCTAGGGTATTAAACCGATAAAACTATTGGGAACCGAAGAAACTCCCTTCGCCACTTTAAGCTGTTTGGTGTACCGCTGTGATGGCGAACGCGGTCTCGTGTTCGTACCAGTAGTCAGCACTGCTCTGTTATATATTTTTTTTGCGTCGCGAGATTTTCCCGACTTTTGCAAAACCGGAGGCTAGTGCGTGACTTGGAGGCTTGAGATCAGTGGTTTTAGCCTGCGGTTGTATCCGCAGGCTAATATTTATACAACGTCACATGACAGATGACACGGGCAGCCAAGTATAAGTAATCAATATGCCCAATATTTGTGATTATCTATTGATATTGGAGATCGATAAGCAATCAATATGCCCAATCTTTGTGATTATCTATTGATATTGGAGATCGATAAGCAATCAATATGTCCAATCTTTGTGATTATCGATTGATATTGGAGATTGATAAGCAATCAATATGCCCAATCTTTGTGATTATTGATTGATATCGGAGATCGATAAGTAATCAATATGCTCAATCTTTGTGATTATCGATTGATATTGGAGATTGATAAGCAATCAATATGCCCAATCTTTGTGATTATTGATATTGGAGATCGATAAGCAATCAATATGTCCAATCTTTGTGATTATCGATTGATATTGGAGATTGATAAGCAATCAATATGCCCAATCTTTGTGATTATTGATTGATATCGGAGATCGATAAGTAATCAATATGCTCAATCTTTGTGATTATCGATTGATATTGGAGATTGATAAGCAATCAATATACGCAATCTTTGTGATTATTGATTAATATTGGAGATCGATAAGTAATCAACATGGTCAATCTTTGTGATTATCGATTGATATTGGAGATTGATAAGCAATCAATATGCCCAATCTTTGTGATTATTGATTAATATTGGAGATCGATAAGTAATCAATATGGCCAATCTTTGTGATTATCGATTGATATTGGAGATCACTTTACACACACACATCCGTACTTTATGTATGCGTGGCGCATAAATGCATAAAATATGATTAATAACTAATCATACCTAATGCTTATGCAAATGTTCGCTTATGGATATCTACCTCATATATTCATTAAGTGGGACATCTTTTCCCATAGCAGGATTACAAACTTTTCTGCTGCTACTTCGTGTACCGGGCACAGAATATTACATCACTAAAATGTTGAGTTTAAAAGTAGGGTTAGTATTCCTTTATTTTATGGTTTGGACTAGAGTTTTTATTCGGGTTATGGTTAGGGTTTTTATTCTTGTAAAGCTTCTGAATGTTGAGAAAACAACCTTGATTCTCATCAAGTTGTTCCGGTACACGAAGATGCCAACTTTTCAAAACAATAAACCATATACCCTTGATCTTTCTTTCACGTCCAACACATGTGGGATCACCATGAGTAATACAACTTCGCGTCACATTTTTATCAGGCCTGTTTTATTTATGTCCGAGTCAGAAACGAGTTCATTTCATCTTAACTTTTATTACATGCAATATTAATGTTTACAGTCTGAACATTTGTTCGTTGCAGAACTCCGCTGACATTTATTTGTGAGAGTCTTTTCATAGTCAACACTATGAAACATATTCACTAATAACAATCATCTTCGCTTATACATTCTTTCCATCTTATCACCACTACAGTACACTCCTTGGGATGGATAGGGCACTCGATATTTTGATCTGAGAACTTGCATCTTCTGATGTGATCTAACTCCCTCTACAGATCAGTGGCCTATTCTCTTCATGATAACATTTTATGCCTGCACGACAATCAATTAACATTGCTGTTAACATGTCATTGTTAACATGTCATTGTTAACATGTCATTGTTAACATGTCATTGTTAACATGTCATTGTTAACATGTCATTGTTAACATGTCATTGTTAACATGTCATTGTTAACATGTCATTGTTAACATGTCATTGTTATAGTAGTATGTCTTCAAGTGCCTATAACGTATGTGGGGATTTAACATATTTGTAATCTATAGATTCTCCTGAGATAAATTGTAATATATCTTGTCAGCTGAAAATTTCATCTTCGTGGACTTTTTTGCTGTTAAAGTTGACGGAAGTGACGTCATTTCCTTCAACCTTAACAGCAAAAAGTCTATATAGACCTCTTTCGTAATGCGGCCATTCTAAATATTCTTTTATATGCATACAAATTAGCCTTTCTAGCCTCGTTACAAAGCGAAGATTCTTTGGAATTACAGACACACAATCGAGGTCAGAAAGGCTAATTTAAATAAATATAAAAAGAATGTTTAATTTGATGCCATTATGAAAGACGTCTATGAAGCTGAAATTTTCAGCTGACAAGATATATTTCAATTTATCTCAGGAGAATCCATAGATTACAAATATGTTAAATCTACACAGACGTTATAAATGACCGAACACGAATATTGGATAAATCTTGACTGCAATTTGACACTGTGAATTGTCCTCGGATTCAGAAGAATTGTTAAAGTGCCACTACGATCAAATTTTTACCTATCGATATTTTTACGTATTTATAAAGCAGAGCTGCTAAATATTACTTGGTCGAAACCGTTTTGCGATTCGACGATGGCAAGTATTATTTTTCTTACTCCGAATCTGGAGTTGTTATGTCCGCCGTTAATCGTTCATGTTCTTGACTAGCGTAACGAAGTGACGTCAGATTCTCAATCTCATTTTTCAAAGGCTGGACATTTTCATCTACTTCTCGAAAAAAAACAAGAAAACAAATAACCTCGACTGAAATTCAGACGCAGCATTGAGAATCTGACGTCACAAACAATATTACCTTTTTAAATTGCGGGCTCACTTGGAACACATTCTCAGTAATGGTGGCCTAAATAATAGTGATTTCAGAGCTCAAAATACTTACTTCAAAATACCATTTTTTAGTTTTTTTTACATCGATGATCACTTTCGACCCTGAAATACTATTCTATGCTAAAGAAAATCTAAAAGACGGGGGTGCATTTTCATCATAGTGGCACTTTAAGTATGAATTTTATATTATTTTTTACAAATAGAATTCATATGAAAGATCTTACTGACTTTAGTTTATTTCCAAAGTTTCAGCATTCCTATCAATTAAGTTAAGAAGATATCACAAGATCACTGAGTGCTTCTATCTCGTATTATGCCTAAGAAGCTCCTCTACTTTCACGCATGAAGAATTGCATGTTTATTTCAACTAATTTTCATCCAAAGAGCACTCACAACAGCTATCACTATGTGATCGCCATCAAAACAACTCCACTGCCACTCAATGACGTCATATTTTCTAAACAAATATGGCGTCAAAATCCTCAAATTGTCAACTTCAACTGGCCATATCTTCTTAACTAAATTGACAAGAATGCTGAAACTTTGGGAATAAACTAAAGTCAGTAAGATGTTTTAGATGAACTTCGTTTGTATTTTGGGTGCCTTTTAATGAAAAAATCGCGGGTGAACAAAATCGTTTTCAAATTAAATGGTAATTGGAGACCTAGGTGATTGGAGACCGTAATTGTGTGCCCTGAATGTTTTTCTATGGATATTTCTTCAGTTTTATTCTCTTGCTAAATATTCATGCCCACTTTGTCAGGTTCGTTTGCGTTTTGTCCTACTTTTAAATAATCTTTACATATGTATAATCTTTGACACATTCTGATAAAACGTGCTTTTTTAAAACTGACAAAAATCATAATCTCAAATTTTTGATTAACAGACTTACGAAGATAATCCAAGACAACAGCACTAATTTTGACCAAAGACAATCCTGTCATCCACCATCTGTCATATACGTCTGACATCACAAGCAGGGTAAAGCCATCATCATGTCTTTATAGCCATTCGCATGTCTGTATAAGTGTGAATCTCAATTTTTATGAATGTCTTCCTTTTTCAATCGAGCAACAACATTTTTAATATCATTCCGCGGAAACTCGGCAACACACAGAGTAGTTTCGTCACCAACTTCTTGTGACGTCACCAACTTCCCAGTTAATTAGTCAAAGTATTACAACAAGATGGCGGATGACAGGATTGTCTTTGGCCAAAATTAGTGCTGTTGTTTTGTACAAGAGTAGTTTTGTTTACTTGGATTACCTTCGTAACCCTGTTTGCTAATCATAAACTCAAAAATTTGAAATTATGATTTATGTTGCCAAATGTTCTACTCCAAAAACAAGTTGTGTTCATATGAAACATATTATCTCAAATAGCTTAACCCTGAAATATTATAGCGTAATTCTCTTTAGTTAACGAGAAATACCGAGACAAACTCGGAGAAATCGCCAGATTTTCGACGCCATGTTGTCTTTCTCGAACAGACGCGGGTAGTCAGCTGTCTTCAAATTTTGACGTCACTGAGTGCTTTTTCGTTTTTCGTAGGCGATCACAACGAGTTTCGGTTTTAGCGTTCATCTGACAAGGATTATTCTACTTCAAGTTCTTCTAGTTCCTCAGGCAAGAACCTAGACGAAATTATTGCTGTAAGAACTTGTCTAGGTTGAAATCGATAACCCTAATCACTCTACTGTTGTAAGTAATGTGCAATAAATTCGTCTAGGTTCTCGCATGAGGAACTATATCTTCGAGTTTGACTCACTATTTCTCGTTAACTAAAAAGAACTATGCTATAATATTTCAGGGTTAAGCTATTTCAGGTAAAATGTTTCATATGAACACAACTTGTTTTTGGAGTAGAGTTCCCCTTTAAGCAAGTTTTACCAGCATGTAACAAAGATTAAGCCCACACATGGTATATGCACATTAAGCCACTTCTTTCGCTACATTCATGCACTTCATTTCTTTGTCATTACGCAATGAGCAGCCAGAAGAGAAAGGCCAATGCAACCCACAGGAAAACCTTTGAAAGTTGCCGTTCATCAGCTTCTTGAGGAGTTCCAGCCGCTGGAGCTACAACAGAACATTTTGAAAAACATTTTTCTTGTTAATACCATTTCAATAAAAACTTGCACTGGCATTATACAACCCTATTAGATAGAAGTGAATAAATAGGGATGAAAATATTGATTAGATTGGCAAAATAATATTGTATTTACGTTAAGGAGATCACTGCATAACTCATGTTTTTTTCTTATCAATAAAAAGTAAACATAAAGTTGAGATACTAATCGTGTTCTGAGCTTCGAAAGTACAATCTTAAAGTGTCCCTGCGACGAAATATCACATGGAATTTTTGATATGGCATTTTTGTTACAGAACATCATTTTAGGTTAATAAATGTTCACATTTGCCAAAATAAATGAACAACAAACATTCTATCACAAGTAATTTAACCTCCAAAGTCGCCCAAATTTTGTCCGCCATTGCTCAAAACTTGTTCCAGACGAACCCGCGATTCCACAGCAGAGTAAAAAAAATCAAAAGATATTACTGTTTATCTCAAACTACTTTACTAACCTTCACCAAATCCTCCCAAATTCTAGAAAGAAATAAAAAGTGATAATTAAGGTGAGCAAAGCAATGTATGGCATAGAAACTGTTTTGCTGTGTGAGCCGAGACCAAAGGTCAAGAATTTACACAACTTCCTATTCCACACTCTCCGAAACTTCGCATGAAGTAAAGGAAACATGGTAAAAACAGTTTAAAACACGACCAGGTTTGGATATGCCGTAAGGAAGAACTAAAATAAATTAAATGGGTTATGTAATAACCGAGGTTACTGGACTCTAATAAAGGCTGGAATCTGGCTGTAGCAAACATGTTGACAAGAAAAGACATAACAGACAGTCTTTATTAGCTCTCGCAACGCACGAGTTATCGTACAATTTATCGCAATAAAAAATATAATTAAATTAACCCAAATAAAATTAAATAAATTAACCCAAAAATAAATTAACTAAACAAATTAATTAAAATAAATTAATTAAATAAATTAACCCTAAAATAAATTTACCCAACTTTCTTCCCAATTCTTTCCTAAAATATGGGTTTATTTGGGTACGCTTTTTTTAAACACAATTCTCGGGGTTTGGATATTTGATGAAATACTCGTAAGAGTGTTTGTTCTATTACATCTCAAAATAATTAATAATTCATAAAGATAAAACAAAATAAGTGATGTTGTGAGGAAGAACTCACAAAAATTAACCCAACTTTCTTCTCAATTTTCTTCTAAAATACAGGTTTGTGTGAGATCCTATATTAAACACTCGAAAGAGTGTTACGGCTACGTCTCGCTTTTCAACAAACTTCTCGGAGTTCACGTAATACATGAAACACGAGCAAGAGTGTTTCATCAGGATATCCATACGTCGAGAAGTTTGTTGAAAACCGAGGAGCAGCCGAGCTTTTTTAACAAACGTCGAGGTGTTTGGATACCTGATGAAAATCGAGGTGAAAGTTGGCTTAATTTATGCAATTGCTTTCTCTGATATCCAAATCGCAGTTTCGGTGCTGATTTCCTTTGTTTTCGGCTCATGAATTATTATTATTATTTATTTAAAAGAATTCGCGATCGCTGATTGGCTAACAGCCAACGGTGAAATCGTCATGTCAACTCATTGCCCTACCAAATATGGTGCAAGATGACAAAAGATTATTGCACGATTGACGTCACCTGGTGCAATATGAAAAACTAATATTGCACGCTATGACGTTTTTCCAACGATGCAGTTGTTAAATAGTTGATAAAGTTGATCTTTTAAGTATTGTTTAATAAACGAGCAGCAGTGTTTTATCAGATATAAAATACGAGGGCGTAGCCCGAGTGTTTTAGATCTGATAAAACACGTGCTGCGAGTTTATTAAACGGCTTCAAACACGACCCATTTGATAAGTTCATTGGCGTAGTAATTTTGAAAATCGATGTTGTCTAAGCCGAGAAAATCAAAGATAAATTTTATGTACATCAGGACGAATCTTTATCACATTTAAAGACACGATACGGTAGTGATTTTCTTTTGTCTTTTCCTCATGAATTATTAATGATGTTAGAAATAAACAATAAAACAATTATTGAATTCGGTTTTCGCATGATATGAAGAATTATTAAGGTCTCAGTTTGTGTTATCCGCCTCAGCCTTCGGCTTCGGCAGATAACACAAACTTCGGCCTTGATAACTCTTCTTATCATGCTCAACCTCATTCAATAATTGATAAATGATTTGAAATATATTACATCAAATACTCCTTAACGTATAGCATAACACAGCAGAGCATAGCATATCATGTGATGTCATGTCATGTCATGTATCTCATATATCATATCATATCATGTCATATATCATATCATATCATATCATATATACCGTATCGTGATCTCGGTGTTGCTGTAGATAGACATCTAAAATTAAATACTCATGTAAATAACATCTGTAAATCGGCCACTTTTGCTATCAGAAATATCGGCAAGATCAGGAAATATTTGAGTAAAAAGGAGTGTGAGAAGTTGGTGCATGCATTCATAACATCAAAACTTGACAGCTGTAATAGCATCCTATATGGCTTACCAGAAGCTGAAATGAGCAAGTTACAACGAATTCAAAATACAGCTGCAAGACTTGTAACGGGGGTTAAAAAATCGGAGCATATCACCCCTGTGCTTCGTAATCTTCACTGGTTGCCGGTGAGATCAAGGATTGTATTTAAGATACTAATAATTACTTTCAAGGCTTTGCATGGCCAGGCGCCTGTTTATATTACTGATTTGCTAAATAAATATAAACCTACTCGTGCTTTGAGATCATCAGACCGTAATCTTCTACTTGAGCCAAAATCCAAAACGGTGACTCATGGAGACAGAGCGTTCTCGGTTTCGGCACCAAAACTGTGGAATTCATTACCAGAGGAAATTAGAAGCTTTGATACGTTGGGTAATTTTAAGTCAGCAGTGAAGACTTTTCTTTTTTAAAATTAATAGTTGTTTTTTTTGTTCATAGTGGTAATATGATATATGATATGTAGTAGGCTTTATCTTATAATGAAACTGTAATAAGTTTTAAAAGTAAATTTAAGAATATATTGTCGTAAGAGCATTGAGACTATTGTATAATGCTCCTAATACGTCTATTATTATTATTATTATTATATCATATCATATCATATATATCATATCATCATATCATATATATCATATCATGGCGTAGCATAGGACAGTAGGGTATACATAGCATACCTAATATCAACTCATGGCATATGGCATATAGCATAAAATAACATGTGACGAAATATGTGATGAAACACCTTTCCTTATAACATAACATAACATAACATAACATAACATAACATAACATAACATAACATAACCTAACATAACATAACATAACATATAGCATAGCATAGCATAGCATATAACATATAGCGCAGTATAGAAACATAGTATATAACATGTATGAAATGTTGACAGTTGTGTGAAATGCTGCTGTAAATATAGCCTACACATCAAGTGCTTACTGCAGAGAGGAATGTGAATGGAAATGCGCCAATACCAAACGACACGTTCCAGCCACCACCCATATCAAAACCAGGAAACATCTAAAAAAGAATGAAAAGACAGCAATTGTGATGGCAATAACATCAAGATTTCCATTCAAAACAAAGCAAATTTTTCTGATTTCTTTGCGGGCGGCGTGCGAAATGGTTAACATTTGGATTCAGGGGGGAAATGCGACGGCAAAACGATGTGCGAATGGCGTGATTTCCTAACTTTATTAAATGGTTGGTCCGTTGGTGGTTTGGTGTGTTCCATCGAGTTTTGGACGCACGTGAGAAGTTGAGAGAGCAAGAACTCTAGCTTTTTCAGTGCTCTCCCAACTTTCTAAAGGCGTGTTAACACTACCAGGAATGGATTTGGATTGTGAATCCGACAGTGTGAATGTAATCGGACTGGATTTGGACCGGATTTGGACTGGTTTGACAGCTGTTGTGGTCTAGTGGTTACCACACATGCCCTATGAGCTGGGAGACACAGGTTCAAATCCTGAGTCGGACCACCTCTCAGGGTGTTAACAATAATTGAGGAGAAAGTGCTGCCTTTGCAATAACATGACCAGCAAATGGTAAAACTTTCGGGTCTTCTCGGAAAACGACCTTAAATAGTAGGCCCTCGGAATCCCTATCAGTTGGGTTTTCCGTTCACCTAAGAGTGATAAACTGAATAGTCGAGCGCTTTGATGATAAGATGGCCGCCACGAGCTACTTTTGGCTTCATTTTCTGAACAATAGTTGCTCAATCCAGTCTTTCTTTAGAGATCAGTGGCGCAGGTGGAATTTCTTCAAGATGGCCGCGGCGAAATGTTTTGTCTTTATTTTTCACAGCATCAAACAATGGGTTACTCGATCCAGTCTCTTTGGCAGACCAGTGATGAATGCGCGTAAGATAATATTCGGGCCATTTTATAAAAATAGGTACGCAACGCGTACATGTGTCTGCCGACATTTGAGTAACAGAGAAATGTGAGATAAGTAAGTTCATTGGCTTGTGTCCATTCTTTGTGAGTATGTCCGAGGCTATAAGAACGGACGTTGAACTAGAAGATAGTTTCGCGCTAAGTTGTCACGATATACTGCGGAATGGGGGCAAACATTTTAAACATATTTGGAAATTATAAGTTTATTCAAATCATATAGGTTTGTCTGAAATCGTATTTTTTCACTGTTATATCTACGAAAGTTTAGCGAAGGTGTAGATCATGTTCGAGTTAATTGAGACGCGTTTGTTTAGGATATAATATGAGAAATATGTGCGACGGTAAACATTAATACCCGTACTAGGGTCATAAGTTTCGATAAACAATTATTTCGGCTAAAATATTAAGCGATTTTGAAATTACCTGGCAGTATCACTATTAAATTTAAACCACTCGACCACTGAAACACAAAATATAGCGCCTGGCCAAAAATGTCGGTCATTGCAAACACACTGACACTGTCTTCGTTCAAATTCGTATAGTACGTGAAATTTACACACAAGAACCTGACCAAAATGTTGGTCAGTGTAAACACAATAATTAACACTGTATCGTGGATCAAATAAGCGAAGGAAGAAGCCTACTCGGTGAAGCAACAAACAATCTCGGCGAACTTTCGCTGTCTTCCGGAACGTGTTCGCTTATGACGTAATTGCCACAACCAAACAACATTTCGATAACTAAGTGTTTGCAGTCAGCAGACACAAAAATAGAATATTCGGGTAAATTTAACTAGACATCCCCCTAGCTCCAATCAAAATAGTTTAGCAATGCCCCTGCTTACCCCGTTGTTTTCTGGCTCCGATCTCTGTCCCTGAGGCCTTGGCGGTGCGCTGTCTCGAGGGTCTGTTTGGTTGGTACTCCCTCGGCCATACAGAGGAATAACTTTGTCACGACTGATCCCTGCCTTACAAACTGGACACGAAGATCTGTTCGGTCTGGTTTCTAACCACTGCGGAGATTTCAAAGGAAAATTATTTAAAGTGCCCCTACCTCAAACATTTTTATTGTCTTATTTGGAAAAACTTTTAAAATGATAAAGTAACTTCTTTTGAAGATTTTCACTTCTTCGCTTTCTTTTTGAGATATATCAGTTTGTTTGATATGCAAATCTCTGGAATTTCGTCACACATGCATAATGAGTTATCAGAGAATGTTATATATCTTTGCGTTCATGAAATAAAAACACTAAAGTGTGAATACACGTGTGTGCGTTTCTCCCACAACACCAAACTTCTTGATTTTAAAGGATTTCGTTCGAGAATGAAAGAGATATACACATTTCTCCAATAAGTCATTATGCATGTGTGACGAAATTCCAGACATTTGCATATCAAACAAACTGATACAGTATATCTCAAAAAAAAAAACAAAGAAACGAAAATCTTCAAAAGAAGTTACTTTATCATTTTAAAAGTTCTTCCAAACAAGACAATAAAACATTTTGAAGTTAACTTGGTTATATGGCAATACCATCAAAACGCGGAAACATGTGAATTGCTTCTAGTTAAATCAATCGCGGCGACATTTACATACGCGAATCTCAGAACACATGGGGGTATCGCCTTTGACCGGAAAGAAACGAGCAACCACTTCCCTTTCTGCTATTCAGTCTCATACTCATTTTACCCATCACACTATTACTCCTGATGACTTCTCTATTATTTCTTCTTCTCGTTCTTCTTCCAACTTTGAACTCCTCATTCGAGAGAGTTTACTGATTTCTAAATCCAAACCGTCTCTCAATGAGAACATCTCTTCCATACCACTTTCTCTATTTTAACTGTGTGCTGTTATTTATGTCACCTTCTGTTTGTTACCTCGTTACCTCATTGGTTAGCCGTCTAATTAAGTATTCTCTTTTGTAAATATAGACTTATATATAGATAGTTTTCACACATGTAATTAATATTACTCTGAAGATGTTGTAAGTTCGCAACGAAACGTCAGTAAAAATGTTTTAAAACTTTACTTGTTTCCATATTATTATGGCAATACATATACGTATATTGAACTGGGCTCTTATCTTTATATACTGTAGCAAAGTGAAAAGGTCGTAAACTGCCAAGAATTTAGTGACGAGATACTGTACTGACGTTTCGCCCTTCATCAGAGTAAGAATTTTACTCTGATGAAGGGCGAAACGTCAGTATCTCGTCACTAAATTCTTGGCAGTTTACCACCTTTTCACTTTGCTATATATTCAAAACACTGTCTACGCAGCACTCTACTTTCTTATCTTTATACTTCCATGTGAAAATTAATAGAAAACATTTTCCGTGTTTTGATACAGTTATATAGAAAGCGGGTAATTTGGCCAATAGTAATTTTCCCGCTCTTTCTTAAAATCTTACTTAGTGGGCGGCTATAGTGATTTTAAAATTTTCCCCTACATTTTTTGTAAGTCCTCTAATATTCCCAGGGAATTTACTCTAGCCCCCTAATGTGATACCATCCATGCAAAGGTAAATGTTTGTGACCCCCCTACTCTAAAGTTGATAAGACTTCCTCTAAAATGAGTGATAAGTGTACAGTCATTTTGCATCTGAGTATTTTACACGTCAGTATTTCCATCATTTATAACTAAACTTTATTTTCACAAACAGAAACCCTTCACAAAAAATTAAAAAGTACCATTAAAGTGCCCATAACCTCAAAATGTTTTATTGTCTTGTTTGGAAGAACTTTTAAAATGATAAAGTAACTTCTTTTGAAGATTTTCGTTTCTTTGCTTTCTTTTTTGAGATATATCAGTTTGTTTGATATGCAAATGTCTGGAATTTCGTCACACATGCATAATGACTTATTGGAGAAATGTGTATATCTCTTTCATTGTCGAACGAAATCCTTTAAAATCAAGAAGTTTGGTCTTGAGGGAGAAACGCACACACGTGTTATTCACACTTTAGTGTTTTTATTTCATGAACGCAAAGTTATATAACATTCTCTGATAACTCAATATGCATGTGTGACGAAATTCCAGATATTTGCATATCAAACAAACTGATATATCTCAAAAAGAAAGCGAAGAAGTGAAAATCTTCAAAAGAAGTTACTTTCATATCATTTTAAAAGTTCTTCCAAATGAGACAATAAAAAATTTGAGGTTAGGGGCACTTTAATGATTATTGCATGGTTTCCAATACAAATAATCTTCCCATACTTTATACAAAAATTACTGTACTGAATTTTATTGTTGTTTTATTAAAGGTAATTTTATGTGCATATCTTGCAATGTTTTTTCAAGTTTAATTATTTTTCATTTTATTCCACTAGCTGCTTCATTTTTATTGAGTAAATTGTAAAAAATATAAACTACCATGAACTATGAAAAACATTTTTGCCGACAGAATGTCTGAAACGTTTTTGATGACCTTTTTGGTAAGTTTCCTCTTCTCTAGTTCGTTTATCGTCAACCAGTGAAATACCTCTGTTCACTTTAGAACATTTCAATTCTACATTCTTTTTACTCTGCAACTCAGTTTCAATTAAATTCTCATTCTGAGCTTCTGCCTCTACATTTCCCATGATCTCATCAGTCAAACTATCGAGCTCAATATATTACGAATATTTTTATGTGCATTATAATTCGACCGATATGCTTCTCCTCGTGTAGATTTGCTTACCTCCATGGATAGCGACGAAGACCGCATTTATATTATGCAAAATCGATTTTGTCAGGAAAATGTTTTTTGGGTTTTTTTTATACAATATTCTAATAAAGACGATTTCTCCAAAAGCTATACATGTATGCATGGCTAAACCTGAAGGGAGCTTTCGCCATTTTACAAAATTATTAAAAACAAAGAGAGCAAGCGGACAAGATGACAACAAGGCGTGAAGATGGAACAATGCAATTAATTAGTAAAACGATGCAAATCAATTATAAAATTCTGGACACTTAATACAAATTGCGTATTAACGTGAAAAGGAATATCAGATGGCAAACCATTTTGGAGCCAAAAAAGACGAGTCCATTTCGAAGCATTTGACCATGTCCAAGAAGAAATGACTAAATTCAAAGAGGTTCTAATTACCAAAGCAAATGGCAAAAATCTGCCATGGATCAACAGGTTTCCCATGGGATACTAATCAAATGACTATTTTTGTCCCATATTAATATATTTAGATTTTATATAAAAATATCTCATGAATAAGATCATGAACTACAGTAAGTCAGATCATAAACACCTAGAACGTCGGTAGGCATATAAATACATGTATTTATATGTTTCATTATAACATATTATATTTATATATGTATGTTTTAGCTATTACTGTACACTATTTACAGTATATGCCTGAATACCTCCATTATCGGTGTAAATCTTACTTACACCCAGGGGTGGCGCCAGAGGGGGGGGGGCAGGGGGGCTACAGCCCCTCCGTCAGGGAACCTTAGCCCCTCTGTCGGGGAAAAATTAACAATTCGTCGGGGAACGAGCTGGAAGAAAAAAAGAAAAAAGAAGGGAAAAAAGTTCGTCTTTTGTTTTCTTATGATTTTTACGCATTAACAAACGTTTCGCTAAACAACGTCAAAGGTAATCAACTTTCATCTCTGGCACAAATCTATCAGCTCTGTGTTGTTTTGCGCGCTCACTGTCATCTAGTTTTTGCGTGAATATTATTGTTAGAGTTAGTTTCGTATACAGTAAGGAAATGCTGACTATAAAATCATGATTTTAAATTTTTTTTATTTTAATTTTTTTGTTAAAACTGCCGCCAAAATGCAGGAAATAGCATTTCAGAGGCTTAGAAAATCAAAAATCCTCCGGGGGGGCATGCCCCCCCTGTCGGGGACCTTAGCCCCTGCGTCGGGGAATTCCTGGCGCCACTCCTGCTTACAATATAGTGTAAGAGACATTTTCCAATTATTTCAGTATTCTGTTTTTCTGCTAGAAGCAGTATCGAATAAATTGGTTTTCGAAAAACATTGTTTTTATTCAGTTCATCATAAATGAAATGAAAATTAACGCTCACCATAAATGTTACAGTATATATAAAAAAGAAATGTTTCACCCTTACCCTTGAAAGGCATGACCAGCTGCAACAAAAAACATAAAACAGTAAATTAATAACTAAACTTACAGTAGAGAGACGGGTGTTAAAGGGTGTACTGTACATGTATGTACAATATATTTACCATTTGGAATCTACAGAATTCATACATGTATGATGAAATGGTTATCGAGAGAAATTTTTAGTGTACTGTTAAACAAAAGATCTGTTTGTAAGATTCAACTGTATGTGGTTAAACTAGCCCATTTCCCCGGTTTCTGGGGTTTTGCTCTATAGTGAAGTAATATTGTACTGTAAATGTCGCACTCCCTAACCCACTCCCACAGTCTGCAGTGCTGTATGCTCTTGCAGAGGGTTTCCAGCTGGTAATGTGAAGTCCTGTGCCATAATGTCGTAGAGATGAGCCGATTAATCGGTTACATAATTACATACATACACACATACATACATACATATTGTACATACATGTACATACATTTTTATTTCACATACCCATAGGGGCTTTTCAGAGAAATACAAAAAGAAATACAAAAACAATCTATGTCTCAGCATGGATAATAAAAAGACTGGATAGGAAACTAGCTGACGTCAGCGTGAAAATCAAGTTGAAAATCGTGATATCACGAAGATGTCACGAGTATGCAGATTTTGCTGAGTTTCTCTTTGACTTCTCCATATTATCGTATTCAGGTAGCTATATTGAGATTCCAAAAAGTTTCATCGTCTCACAAACCTGCCTAAGCCACGACAAAGACGTGTTCGAGGTAAATATTGTTCGTCTTTGTTTCAGCTGTTTTCTTTGTTGTGAAGAAACTCGCGTCGCAAAAACTACCGTTGTTTTAGTTGAAATTTGCGACGCGTTTTTCACCGTCTAAAGTTGTAACTTTTCACCAAAAATGAGTAATAGTAGTCGGATATTTCATCGTAAAGTGGCATTGTTATATTTTTTTGTAGTTTGACTATCATTTTTAGCTGTATTATTGCTAAAAGTTGCGATTTATGGAGATTTTGTGACGTCACGATTTTCAACTAGGTTTTCACGCGATCAACTGGTGCCTTAACCAATCAGCACGCTGGAAACGTCACACGTGATCTTAGTTTCCTATCCAGTCTTTCTACTATCCATGGTCTCAGAGAGCCCTTAAACTGCAATTTGTACAGTGTTACAGATTTTTAGTTTATGTGGTAAAATGTTCCAAAGGGAACTTCTTTGGCCAGTAGCAGTTCTTTGGCCAGTAGCAGAGCCAATCAATCAGATGATAATCAGCTGTTTTTAAATAATCAGCCGATGATTAACGCATAATCGGCTATTTGCTGATTATATGTACAAGTTGGCATATTTCTTATAAAAATACTTGAAAATTAATCTAGGTCATCGTCTTGTTTACAGTGTTTTTGTTTCAATATGCACAAAAACGCTGTAGAAAACCATAGATTGTCTCAGACACCACTTTTTCCACATCTGACCTGGAAACAAGTAATTTTTGTGCATGAACCATGCATTTGTCACAAACAAAAGGGTGGCCAAAATTGAATCAAATGAAATTTAAACACAATCAAAGCATTAGCAAGAAGTCTTTTTAGTTTATAAATAAGTGTGACACTGATGAATTAATAACATAATCTTGTTAAATTGAACATTAGGAGAAGCAGCAGCTAAGTTGGTTGTTTTTGAAATGGAATTAATTGGCTTTGGCCAATTAATTTTCTGATTAATTATGATCGGCCACTGATTAATAGAATCAGTGAATCGGTAATTTATACTGATTGGCTCTCTCTAGTATGTTCATTATTATATGTCCAGGCAGTCCATCTTAAATGTGGACCATTCTGATTGGTTCCCTAGCTAATAGAAACCAACAGTATAGACCATGCACAAAGTGAAATCAGGTCTTGATAGAACGATATTGACCTCGTTCTTGTCTCATTCTTATCGGGAAAGAAACAAGTTTAAAGCAGATCTCGAAGTTTTAATTCCTTCCTCTTGAAGCAGATCTGTAATTTTAGTAACCTGCACTCCAGAAGAAGAAAGTGAAATTATTCGTTCCCTCGCGTATCGAGATAGCTTTCCCATTGTTGCTAGATGTCAAAGCTTGAAACTGTCGATTGTCAAAGCTTGAAATTGTCGAACACACATAACTGCTTATAACAATTAATACAATGCGCAAAGGAAAAGGACGCTAAACTTCGGAAATAAGCGACTTTTTTACCCAAGAGGACGACAGTGAGACGATTCTTTCCCTCACGTATCGAGATAGCTTTCCCATTATCAATTTAAACACGGTAACGGTATTTGAAAACGAACTTGCCAAGCTACGACAAACGCCAATCGAAGAAGTGCAGACAACGTGCGAAGGAAGGACGCACCGACTTCTTCCGATACTACACTTGTGAAATGACGCCATACGAACCGCACAGCAGCGGTTGAGGTCGAACCTAGGATGATCCGCGGATGACCAGCGGGTCAACCGCGGATGACCCGAGGATCATCCGCGGATCATCCTAGGTTAACCGTGGATTTTGTTAGGTTACTTCTGAGCGGTACTGTATGTATTCTGCAAGCATTTGCTTATACATAATTTATTGTAGCCCATCCAAAATGAACCTTAATCCTAACCCTAACCCTACACCGAATACTGACCCTTATGATAATGTTTTCTTTTAGATATAATAGCTGATTTTAGTTTCGAATTTTACTACCGATAGCCAGGTTGGAAAACCTGCATTAGGTCGCAGATACGGCTAGTACGTTTTTTCCTCGCACCAGGATCGAAGAACACTTGCAGCCGCCGGCTCCTTATGCTCGTGGGAAATACTTGTGAGGTTCGTAGCGCCTATATACGTCCCCACTGCATGTATCTTGACTCTGATTACGTTTTCACTAATTTACGTTTTCACTGAGTCGTAATAATTCTTTTCTATAATTTTCTTGCAAAGAAACTAGCTTGCTTATCGACTCGGATGGGCCGATGGCTCGCATGTCGTTCAAAGGCTTTCAAAGTTTCCACACACAGCTCGCAGCTATTCTTAAGCCTCTTTTCCACTCGTCGCGAAACTCCACTCGCTGCGAGGACTCGCAACGACTTGCGAGGCGGTTATTGCGATGAGTGGAAAAGAGGCTTTAGCTCTACTCGCAGCTCCAACTTGGCCGCCACTCGCAGCTACGCGTAGGCAAAAATAAGCAGGTTTTCCAACCTAGCTGGACCGATAGTCTACATTTATGTGACGTCATTTCAGGATTTAATATATGAAACATCACCTGGAAGATCATATGATGTGCCATCAGCGAACGTGCTGGGGGAATTAGGCTGGAAATCGTTGGAAGACAGAAGGAAATATAATAAATTATTATTTATGCATAAAGTAAAACACAACACACTTCCAAATAGCATGACCAGCATGTTTAGTGTTAACAACAATTCAATATATAGAACGCCTTACAAAAACCCAATACAAATTTTATGAAGAAAAGTATTGCTTATTCTGGTGCTAGTCTGTGGAATAATCTACCAAAAGATACTAAAAGAAATAAATGCTCACTAAAACAGTTCAGGCAACTAAGTCTAAGTATTCAGTTAATGGTTTTGTAGTTTTAAATAGATTTTAGTTGAGATTATGTACATTTGTTTATTTTTTTGTCTGTTGTATATTATTTATATCCTGTAGTTATTTAATTAATGTATTATTGGCACAAACGGCCCCTTGGAAACCAGATGCCTACGCGCTCTGAAGGGCTACCGTTTTTAAATAAGTTTAAATACAATACAATACCTATCATATTAGGCCTGTTCCGTCTCGGATAGAGGTCAATTTTTTTTCAATATATTTTTGTTATTTGTTTACTATTTAATACGCACTAATGATTCCATTGATCTTTTTCTAACGAATGGCCTTCGCCCAAACGTTGGCATTTTATTTTTGTATATATTTATTTTATAAATATTTTCATCAATACTATATTACCAATTTCAACAACTTCAATTTCATGATGATTGATGGGCATCGGAAAATATTAAATATGAGAAATTTAACTTACCAAAATAAATGGCCGCACATACTTATGACGGCTGCTTTTGCTGTGTCTAGACAAATATTACATTCAAAATTCGACGCGTTGCTTGAAGTAGCATTTTCATCTTGATTAGAAGACGATGTACTTGGCTTGTCAAAGCCGTTCTCTGATGAATCAGTGCTATTCGAGTTTGTCGCCATCTTTATGTGTGTGATTTAGGGAACGAGGGGTGCTCCTGGGATAATTGTGACATTGGAGCTAATGTACCGACTGTCCCGGTGTTCATATTGTGTCCCTTGCGAAAGATGGCCGCCTTGCTACGAAGGTTTTCTGGTAAGAAATGCATTTATACTGTTCCGTATAAAAGGTTATAAATATATTTCACTTTTCATCATGCCAAACATTGGTAATTTTTTTTTATTTCTAGGTTTTGCAAGACACAAAAACAGCTTGCGGGAATCTCAAATAACCCCCTGTCTTACAACCGTTCGTTTCGCTTACAGTAAGTTTCAACATAGTCAGTGAAAGTTATAGTTGTTTCAAACGCTTAGACTAACTTTCCAATATTTATACCTTAGAAAAAATGTATAGGGAAATATTGAGGTGTTTGGGAACAAAAATACCGGACTAAATTGACTTATTAAGACCCGGCTCCGTGTATGACTGAGGTGCTTACGGGTTAGAGGTGTTACAGTACTACGTAAACAGAATAACAGTACTTCTTTATCGCAATCATAGGTTCCATTAGCTTGACAATGAATCATGGGTAATCAGAGCAAATAACAAAGGAAAACTTGACCCATAATTGACAAGGACAGACTGGAAAGTTTGCTCAATAATATGAGCAATAACTTGCTTGTGCACTCTGGCACTTGACTACTGTATATTTCAGACAACACCACGGCCAAAAATGACCCAATTTTCAGCGTACAACTTGCCTGTACAATTTGGAAACTTTCTAGTCTGGTGGCAAGGTCCCATGATTCATTGTGAAGTATGAACTGGCCTATTGACAGATACAAACTAGATGTGCCAAAATCCAAATAAATATGTCTCTTCCTGGATCTGGCCATGTGACATTGGCTTTGGGATATAGTTGGCCTAGAATTAATGCTTTGGTATAATAAGCTCAGATACTGTAAGCCTATAATGTTGACTTACTATAGGTACAATACTGCTCAGAAATAACCTAACAGTGTGGCTGAGGTTCAGTTAAACAATGATAGAACTGGTGCTAAACTTTAGCAAAGCACAATAGAATTATATAGTAACACAGAAAATAGTCCATATTTATATTCAGTGTGTTTTAGAGACAGTTTAACTAACACAGAACAGAGTAACATCATTATTAAGGTGAAGTTCAACCTAGGTTTGACCTCGGTTTTTGTTAGGTTATTGCTAAGCAGTACTGTATATGTAGTATTATCATTGCATTGGAATGGTGGTTGGAGGCATTACACACAATGTGTACATGATACAGTAGTGTGTACATGATCAATGAACTTCATATATTTGTGAAAAATGCACATAATTTTTTTCTGAACTAATTCGAACCCTTACTCTACCTTACAGAACAAGTTGCTACTGATGCTCAGGATATTGACATGAGTCGTGATGCTGTTAATGAGCGCAATGCAAGCACCCTGTTCTTTACAGAGCTTTTTCGAGGTAAAGTAAAGTATATATATATATAAGCAGGCTTTTAACCAGGATTTCAAAACTGGCCGTCCAACAATTTTGGTGGGCATGGCCGTGAAAAAAATTCCGGTGGGCGTGGCCAACAAGTGAGCTTATCAAAATATTGAACAGGTTCTATTAAACAACGTTTTTGCAACTTCATGTTACAGCATACACATGTTAAATCAATCTCGCAATCAATCGTCATGTCTGCATGTTCGTGACAAAAAGTAGTAACAAAACCTACACAATAGCTAAAATAAACAGCAGCTAACAGAAACCAATAAACATTAGAAAGGGGAAAACCTGTAAGTTGTTGTAGTAATATTTTGCTTAGGCCGTCCATGGCCATCCGTACAAAAAGTGGCCGTTCAAAAATCTGATTTTTCAATGGCTGGATGGCCAGCTGGCTAAAAGCTTGTATAGTACAGTACTGTACTGCAAAAAGTGCCTCCACACTCATGGCATATTTTTTGCAAGATTGATTTAGAAGGCATCATTCCTCCAGGTAATGGATCTGCAAGATTTTTAATTCTAAATATTTCTTTGCTAGGGCTTGCAATGAGTTTGAGCATGTTATTCCGAGAACCAGCAACAATAAACTATCCCTTTGAGAAAGGTCCTCTCAGTCCACGGTTTCGTGGTGAACATGTTTTACGAAGGTACCCATCTGGAGAGGAAAGGTGTATAGCCTGCAAATTATGTGAAGCTGTCTGTCCTGCTCAGGTTTGTGCTTGTGTAACAACCTTGGCAACCTAACTTATAATAATATCAATGGTTAACTAAGAGGTAATAAGATTAAAGGAAATGATCACCAAATGAAAGCTGACATGTTTTTAAAACAAGTCCCCCCAACTAGTAGGCCAATGCAGTTTTGAAACCGAAAACCATCGCGAAAAAACAATATATATAACCGACATAATCAATCTTCTGTCATTTTAATATTAGTATCAGGGTCCGAATTAACGCTCCAAAACAGCTTCGCATTTTTCTTTAGTGTCACAATGTAGCGTAGCGTCTTACAATGTTGCGTAGCGTCTTACAACGTTGCGTAGCGTCTTACAACGTTGCGTCTTACAACTCTACGTAGCGTCTTACAACTTAGCGTAACGTTTTACAAAGTAGCGTGACGTCTTTCCACGTAGCCTAACGTCTTACAACGTATAGTGTAAAATCATTAAGTCTTAAAATTGACGTTTACATCACTTGCACGGTGATATAGTCCAGTCCACGGTGAACTTGGTTACTTAAAATAAGCTTCGCAATTCTCAGAAAAATCACTTCGCAGATTTTCAAAATCGCTTCGCAATTTGCGATTTGCGAAGCGCTAATTCGGACCTTGAGTATTGTATGAAATTATTGTAGACAAAAAATGTGTTTATATATCTGAAAAAAACAACATAAGGGCTGTTTACATGAATCTGGATTCAGTTTCATTCCGGATTGAACGTGAATTCAAACCGTGTTTACATAGGAATACTATTCAAGGATCGAAAATTGCGAGAAATCTGAAATTTCAAGATGGTGATCAATAACATTATAGAGGGTATGTTTCTTTCAGCGATTTCTGCGCTTGTACATTTCAACTTGTACATTTGAACAATTAAACTGATAATTTGGCGAAGAGTAAACATAAAGAAAAAGGGAAAAGCATTACTAAGCAACGATAATCGCAAGTATTGTAAACAAGCATTTAATTCACCTTTAATTTATAACGTCGTCGACAAAGAGCTAATTTATATTGAACAATATGACATTGGCACAATTCCTGTCTCTAGCTGGAAATTGTCATCTACATGTATAAATGTTAAAAGCACGCATGTATTGTTCCTTTCATTCCTCTAGGTCGTATGTTTCATTCTGGAATGAAATCTTACACTCTCATGATTCGTTCAACCTGTTTGATTGCAGCTGCTTTATTTTACCAACATGTGATGTTCACCTTTGAACTGTCCCCAGTATACTAATAGTACAGTAAACATAGTGCTACAGTACAGTGTATATAAATAATTTAACTATTTTTCCAGGCGATAACCATTGAAGCTGAATCTCGAGCAGATGGCAGCCGACGAACAACCAGATATGACATTGATATGACGAAATGTATTTATTGTGGATTTTGTCAAGAGGCCTGTCCCGTGGACGCTATTGTTGAGGTGCTTAGTACTTTTTCTCTTCTTTGGCTCACCTGTGTGGCTCAGGAATAAGGGTTTTAAAAATCTTCCACTGGTCAATCAATCTACCCAAACTCTATTTAAGTACTGCAATAGAAAACATTCTAATGATTTAAAAAAAAACTGTTTAAAACCTGTACATCACTGTGTACACCACCACGTACAAACTCTGAGAACGAAAGTTCGGTGATGGGTTTTGCGGTTGTTTCGTATTATCGTATATATTCTAGGGGATTACGGAACCAATTAAAAATCTGAATTAAAATTAATTAAAATCTTAGGAAGTTTCAACGTAAAAGTTGCTCAAAAACCTTTCTTGACTTTGGATCATATTTTTGCAAAACCTAAGGATCGTATTGCAAACGAACAGAGGAAAGACTCTATCTATTCCATTCCGTTCAATGACTGTGATCAGGAATACATCGGTCAGACTAAACGTCAGTTTCGTACGCGTTTAGAAGAACACCAAAAGGCTGTTTTCTTTTCAAAAAAGGAAAATTCTGCTTTGTTGGAGCACGCGTGCGTAACCAACCATGAGATTGCGTGGGAAAATTCCAAAATTATTACCACTAATCCGCGGTACCATCAGAGACGTTGTCTGGAGGCTTGGCATATTAATAGCGCCCACGCCCCATTGAATCGCTATGACGGTGGTTTATAATACCAGAAGCTTATTTGCATCTTGTTAATAGATAACGTCATCATCGGTTCTATGAGGGTATAAATAGGTATCCTAACTTTACAACGATAATCCCTGATGAAGACACTAGATTGGTGTGTCGAAACGTTGGGTCATGGACTGTGGACAGTAACTTTTAAAGTTACGTTCCAAAAACTTTTTAAAGCCAGAGTAGCACCAAACTATGTCTGATTTATCTATCACCTGATGTTATTTTATAAATCACTGTATTGTATGTTGTCATGTTTAGGGGCCAAACTTCGAGTTTTCCACTGAAACGCACGAGGAATTGCTGTATAACAAAGAGAAGCTTCTTGATAATGGAGACAAGTGGGAATCAGAGATAGCTGCTAACATTCAATCGGATTATTTGTATAGATAAATGTTTTCTTCTTGTTGTTTGTTAAGCTATATCATAGTACCATATGTGAGCGTTTCTTTTCTTTTTTAATATACCATTTCTTTCAAGTTAGCAATGTATTTTTCTTTGATGTGATATGGTGGATGACGCGTCAATTTCTGTTCGGGAGTGGTCGACGAGAGCAGTTGTGTTGAGGTGACCGTGAGGTACTAGGTCTGAGTCGTCTTCTGGACTATCCTTTTATTAGTATTAAGGTCAGTATTAGAAAACCATTAGGCGAGCAGTTCCATGATGTATTTCATCATACAGGTTTGTCCGATCGTATGATAGCATTACAATCTCTCATTTCGTCCAACCTCTCGCAGATACTAAAAAAGATCGTCCAGAAGACGACTCAGACCTAGTACCTCACGGTCACCTCAACTGCGTGTGATTCCTTATATGACGTCACTGAGTGATTCTATTTCGTATTATGCTCCTCTACTTTCCCGCATTTGAAAATAAGTAGTTTATTTCGACTAATTTTCATCCAAAGAACACTCACAACAGCTATCACTATGTAAAGAAGCACTCAATGACATCATATTTTCTAAACAAATATGGCGATTATACAGCGATCCAACTATTGTTCAGAAAATGAAGCCTGAAGCCGGAAGTAGGTCGTGGCGGTGGTCACTCCAATGCCGCCACGCGCTAATACCGGCTTTATAGTTACTGTAGTGGAGCCGTAGTTTGTTCTAGCTTAATAAAATATATCGTCGTCGGAATAACTATTTTAAAGGTGTTGGCATTTGTAATATCCTGTACGTATATAAGAATCTGTTAATCAAGCTTTCATTTGATGCATAGCACGAGTTCTAACTTCTTAGAGTTAGTAGTTCTAAAGATATCGTCGTCGGAAGATGTCATATATTTCCATGTTTCGTAAATTCAAGATGGCGTCAAAATTTCAAGATGGCGTCAAAATTCCAAGATGGCGTTCAAAATCCAACATGGCGGCCGGATTTGTTTAGCTGATAACTTTTTAAATGGTCGTCTTATACATATGTACGATATATCAAAAGAAAGCCCGTGGCACGAGCTTTGATCCAATTTACAACAGAAGTTTATACAATAACTAAACCTGTTTACTTTGCGCTTTCTCATTGGTTGTTGACCATGATCTATTAGAGGACAGATGCACGGACACGTCGCTCACGTCAAATCACGTCAGATGACTGCTTTTATCTTTTTCATGCCCCAGAAATCGCCAAAGAGCTAAATCCTTTTGAATGGTTTGTTTTCAATTTTTATTGTATAAAACAACTAGATTCGAATTTTGCCGTTGTCACCCACTCGACTATCGTCTCGTGGGCTACTTTTTTGTTCTTACCACGTTCTGACGTCATCTATGCATCTATTTAACAATTAAACAACGAGTCCGAGTTGTCTATGAGCGAGTTGTCTATGAGCGAATAGTCAACGAAGGCGAAGCCTGAGTTGACTACTCGCTCATAGACAACGAGGACGAGTTGTTTAATTGTTTTAGTAGAAACAAATTAGTGGACTATTACAAATCATGCATTCTCCAAAAAATTATCCAAAAACTCCCCAAAACGAGAGTTTTCTGCCATTGTTTTGAGCGCGTTTCCCAAACGTTGTCTATCACGAATAGACAACGGTTGAGTAGCCAATCAGTATGCAGCATTTGTAATAGACCATGGTCAGTTTCTACTAAAACTGAATAGACAACGGCAAAATGATCTATTTGTTAAATCGTACAACAAGGGAAAGATTTTCAACTTATGAATTTCGTAAATTCAAAATGGCGCCAAAATGACCTCTGTTTTGACTTTGACTAGATTTTATCGTTTTTGACGAATTTTAAGTCGTTTTAATTACAAAAAGAAGTCAAGGAATATCTGGATACAATTTAAATTAAGTTGTCAACACAAGGAAATGTTTTACTTGCAAGCTTGAGTGCATGCCAACGTGGTGTTGACAAAAGCTATATAGCAATGCCTCGTTTAACAGGTAAATCGCGTTTTTCTTTGCTTTAATTATTTAATGACATTATTTTATGAAAGAAATAAAAAACTTTGTCGCTGTGTGATTATCGAGTCATAATGGCACTCTGCTATCGCCTCGTGTTTGCTATCGCCTCGTGTTTTACACGCATCTCTCGTGCCATTATAACTCGATAATCTTTCATTTCTTAATTAATACTGAATGCTAACTATTCTCTAAATAAGTTGATGGCAACTTATCTTTTCGTTACGATAATTCGAAACCCGAATGCGACTGAATGGCGTAACGTAATTTCTCTCGCAATATGTCCTTTTTGTTGTAGTTCGGGAGTTTCAAGAGATTAAAACAAGTCGATGACGTGGGTAATCTACTTGCAGAAACCTTTTTACGTCCAATGTTTAAAAATCCACGTACGACGCTGCCAACTGAATCTCCCTCATCCTATAATTCAAAAGGGAGTCGATATTAAAGAGTCTGTCTAGACGTAAAACCGACGGGAAATACTTTCGCGTACAGACCGAGGAAACGAGGTTAATAATCAGTTTATGAAACGGCTTTCTCTGTGTTAAACGCTGTATTCGTCTCCAGCTGTTGCCGTTTATCTCTTGTATACGTTTCTCTTCATTTTACACGTTAGGGATTTATTTACCATGCTTTTAGATCAGGGTTTTATCCAAGCACTTGAGGTTAGGTCCGTTTTTTTGGAAAGATTGAGTTTTTTATATACTGGGGGCGGAGATGGTATTTCCTGCATTCTGAGAGCACTTTTGTGAGAAATACAAACTTAATACAATAGAAACAAGGTTATCCATGGCACAATATGACATAGCCAGGTGGATCAAGGGACAGAATGGAAATGTTTGAATTCTATGATCTCGGAAATGGCATTCACTCGATTTCATGTTAGGTACACATTACATAATGGTTTGCATATACATTACATACCTGTTTATGGTGGTGCTAACTCTAATCCTACAGTAACCATTACAACATACACATGCCTAAACCATTGTGTGAACCTAAGATGAAGTAGCAAAACAATACAACGAACCTTTGCGCTGACAAAAAGGATTGTTGCCTCTGGAGGCGAGTTGCTAATCTTCCACTTTTATTCAATAGAGATTTCAATGAGTTATAACAAATTACTTTAATGTTTATATAGGTAATTTGGTACTGTTCATACTTCAGTGTGAAATGTAAAACTGTATTAATAACAACAGAAGAATATTTAAAAAGTGAAGATTTGAAAGTCACAGAAATCTTGTTTAATTGTATCGTGAATACACAAATAATTTATTCGTAATTCAAGATTGAGTATTAAAACTCAATCCCAGATTGAGTTTCTAGGTCCGCTAACCGGACCTAGAAAAGTGCTTGGATAAAACCCTGTAGATGAATAACTTTAAAGAAAAGTAATACTGATGTTCCATCGAATTTTATTGCTTGGTATTTTTTCAATGAAAATATCTATAGCTCTCTACCCTCTCTTTTATTGTTACTCAAATAACTGAGACATTTTCCCGCCAAAACTTACTGATCTGGAAAAAGCGGCGAGGGGGGCTGGAAGGGCACGATTTTAGGATTCCAGACCTCTCAGTAACCAATCTGCGTGCGTTATCATATCCTCACATTGACTGTTTACGTGTAATCGATTTGCAATATTAGGCTCGATTTGCAATATTAGGCTCGATTTGCAATATTAGGCTCGACCTTCGGTCTCGCCCAATATTGAATTCTCGACTTAAATATTTTGTAATAATGGGCTCAGAGGAATCCAATAAGTATAATATTATTTATTTAAAATAATTCGTCATATATCAACGGTGAAATCGTCACATCATCTCCAATTTATCCTTGTGACATCAATGGTGTAATATGACAAAAGATTATTGCACGATTGACGTCACCTGGTGCCATATGAAAAACTAATATTGCACGCTATGACGTTTTTCCAACGATGCAGTTGTTAAATAGTTGATAAAGTTAATCTTTTAAATAAATAATAAAACAATTATTGAATTCGGTTTTCGCATGATATGAAGAATTATCAAGGCCTCAGTTTGTGTTATCCTCCGCCTCGTTGGAAATATTGCATTCAAATGAAGGACTTTATGAATGAACGCTGTCAATATCGATAAAAGTGAAGTTCTTTTTTGTTGATGGGCAATGACCGTTGTTACAATAAGACAATCTTACCTCTTCTTCTGTTGACTCAACACAACGAATGGAAAATTCTGGACGAAGATGAGCAAATCCAAGTAAAGGAGGCTTTGAACAACTTGTGGCAAACTAAAGAAAAATAAATTAATAAGAAAAAAATTATTTCAAGTAAATGGTTTGAACCTATAGTTGTCTTGAGAAAGACTATTGTTGGCGACAGAGTCAAGTAAAGCGTATCTGTCAGGTTTGCCTATATATACGTCCATATGTTTGGCTATATATCGTGTTTGTGTCATAATTAGTGTGAGTGGGTCAGCTGCGTCATGCGTTAAGTGTGGTGGTCTATTGTTCGTTGGTGCGTGTGAAGAAGTCTTTTGCGAGGTGTCGGTAATTGTTGTGATCTGTTATGTGGTTTATGTTCCAAGTAGGTATACCAACTTTACCAGCTGTTGTGGTTTGGTGGTGACCATATATATCTGTGAGCTGGGAGACAGGTTCAAATCCTGGGTCGGACCACCACTCAGGGTCTTAAAAATAATTGAGGAGAAAATGCTGCCTTTGTAATAATACCAGCAAATGGTAAGACTTTCGGATCTTCTCGGATAACGACTTTAAAACGTATGCCCTCGGAACCCCTATCAATTGTGCTTCTAGCCTGTTGGGGTATTCCGTTCACCTAAAAGAGTGATAATCTAATAAACTAAACTATGTAAGTCACTTATAATGTAATCGTATTTTTTTAAGGTAAAAAATGTAAGTGTCAAATGCTATACGGATTATGAACCCACTATTGTGTTGTTTCTATAGTTGTCTGTAACCATGTCAGTACTGTTCAGTCTATGCTTTTACTATATGTTTTGGGAGCGCAGTAACTGGCGTGAACTGTCGCGATTACACAGCAATTTGTCAAGTGTTACTGTGTGTACAATGATGTTAAACTTTGTAAAGTAAGGCAAAGCAAAAAAAAAATAATAATAATAATAAATGATAATAAATAATAAATGATCACTTCAAAAATCCGATACCTTTAAAAAAGATGACTTTTCAGATTCGCTAAAATCTTTCTCGAGAATATCCCACAACCAAATCATAACACGATGCTTGTTATGATATCCACCGTAGTACCTTGTGTTCGCCCTGCAGAAATGTAATATTACGTCGGGTTTATTATTATTTTTCCAACACAACGTGCACAACAGCACCAACCCACGCAAGACGTAAACAACCAGAAATTTAAGGCCACGTTTGCACGTGTTCCGGATGGGACAAATTTTTCGATGAAAAATTGGTGTGTTTACACTAATACGCGTACCTTTGTGAGCATTTAGCCATTGAAAGAGCAATAACTATAATTCGCAATAATAGACGATTTCAAGGTTATTGCCGCGATGTTCAATCATAAGATGAAATCTACACAGATGAAGATTTTTTACCAGAAATAACCGTATCAGGGTAAAAGGCATAGCAACTATCCAAATCAAATGTAAAAAGGTGTAAAGAGCGCGAATATATGGACTGTTATATATATATATATATATATATAGAGGTAATATTTGGCATTTCACTCGATCAAACTACATGTTGAAAGGATTTATGGTGAAGGAAAATTTCGAGTACTCTATTAAACCGCGCTCGTCCCCAGTTTCTTTGCCCCAATTTCAACATGGCGGCAATAACCTTGAAATTGTTTATTTGCACCCAAAACAGCTATCTAACATTCTACCGCTATCTTTCCTCCTGTAGGATTATATTAAACAGACCTGGGTGCTTACACTAGTACCGTACGTTGAAAATAACCATAGTGTAGTGATTTGTACCCGGAATGGCAAACGTAGTGACTACGGTGCAGTAACATACACCGGATTAAGCAGGAATAGTGTAAACACAACAAAGAAACGTAGTGATTTTTTACCGTAACCGTAATAGTATAAACGCAGCCTATTATTTGTTCTTCCATTCCTATTATTTTCAGGAAATAAAGGCATTTTTGAAAAGGCCACACCCATTTTAGTTTGTAACGTGTGTGACACACCCTTTCCTAAAATGCCACGCCCCTTGTTAATAAAATATTGAAAATATTATTTTTCGGAAAGACGTTTCTGTTTTTTCTCAGAAATAAGGTCATATATTTTCCCGGTCGCTATGTTCCTAGCAAGCGTCTTCGTTTTACGAGTTTTTATTCCAGGAAACTTTATTTCGGAGTGAGAAAAACACTTTTCGACCAAAAAGTTTTTTCTCCCAAATTTGCTCTAAATAAGTTAACTGAAAGTAAGCTCCCGTTTGTAGGATGATAAAACAGTTCTTAGAGCGATGCCGAAACTATTTTGAAAATTTTCCAATTTCGGAGTGAGAAAAGTTCGTTGTTCTCCCAAATTTGATTTGTGAAAAGAAGCTTGAGACTTTTGGTGTTGTAATTTGATTTTCTGGAAAAATATCGCAACACAATTGTTCATCACAGTAGCCTTTTAAACAATCTATATAATGACATTATTTTTACTTAGTCCAGTAATTGGTAAATACCCTACCGTAGGTCAGAAACGTCCAGTCCGGTGCTATCGCCTGAAATTAGTTTCTGTAACTCTGGAGAAGAAAATATCCTTAACCAATCCTGTTTGATGAAATCTCTGAAACCTTTGAAGAAAGCTTTGCTTTGATCATGCAACTGAACACACATCTTGTAGTGAGCCATAAAATGAACGTAGCTTATTCTAGATGAACAACACAGTTTGAAAATAAATTAAAAATATGCCAAACATTTCAATGATTCAAAGTGTATTGTTGTGCAGTGTAGTGAAGTGTAGTACAGTGCAGTGAAGTGAAGTGCAGTACAGTACAGTGTATAGTATATGCCAAACATTTCAATGATTCAAGGTTTATTGTAGTGTAGTACAGTGTGTAGTGTAGTGTAGTGTAGTGTAGTGTAGTGTAGTGTAGTGTAGTGTAGTGTAGTGTAGTGTAGTGTAGTGTAGTGTAGTGTAGTGTAGTGTAGTATAGTGCATTGCAGTGCAGTGCAGTGCAGTGCAGTACAGTACAGTGCAGTGCATTGCATTGCAGTGCAGTGTGCAGTAGTGGTGTGCAGTGCAGTGTAGTGTACACAGTGCAGCGTGCAGCACAGTGTAGTGTGTAGTACAGTATGCAGTGCAGTGCAGTGCAATATTTAGTGCAATGTGCAGCAGTGTAGTAGTGCAGTGGAGTATGTAGTATAGTGTGACTACACCAAAAACATTTTATCAAAGAAAACGATATATTTCGTTTCTGAAAAAATGGCATATTACAGATTTTTTTCACAATCTTATTTCATAATTTTTTTCATTTGGGCGGCGCCCAGCAAGGGTCCTGATGTCCCGTTCGCGCCTCATCCTTTTGGGTATAATGTAATAATATTCTTTGTAATAATGTTGTGTAAACATACTCAATGTTACTGAAATTAAAGGAATTCGAAAGTAGAAATATTAATCTATCCCTACAAACCAGTGTCTGCCGTCTAATGAAGCTTAAACATACAAAATTTAAGAGTATCAAACTGCCATACACCTAAATTTAAAAAATGTTTGAGCCACATTCAAGTTCACATTCATTTACACCGAGCGACACCTTACTTGTTTTCATCTGTTACATCAATTGTTCTTCCACCTGGTTTAAGATCGTGAGTAACAATCTAGAAAATAAGTTTACAGGTAAAATAAGTTTACAGGTAAAAAAGGTTTAGGTAAAAAGGTCAAAAGCTAAGGCCATATTGTAACTGCCCATAAACATCGGCCGCTCATGTTTTAACTACTACTTGTAAAATTCATTAATAATTCATGACGAAAATTTAAAATAAACTTAAAATTGTTTATTGTCTTATTTGGAAGAACTTTTAAAATGATAAAGTAACTTTTTTGAAGATTTTCGTTTCTTCGCTTTCTTTGTGAGACATATCAGTTCGTTTGTTTCATATGCAAATGTCCGGAATTTACGTCACATATGCATAATGAGTTATCAGAGAGTGTTATATATCTTTGTGTTCATCAAATAAAAACACTAAAGTGTGAATAACACGTGTGCGTGTTTCTCCCATAACAACAAACTTCTTGATTTTAAAGGATTTCATTCGAGAATGAAAGAGATACACACATTTCTCCAATAAGTAATTATGCATGTGTGACGTAAATTCCGTACATTAATTTGCATATCAAACAAACTGATATCTCGAAAAGAAAGCGAAGAAACGAAAATCTTCAAAAGAAGTTACTTTATCATTTTAAAAGTTCTTCCAAATAAGATAATAAAAAATTTTGAGGTTAGGGGCACTTTAAGTTGAAGTAGCTGCCAAAGACAGTAACAGACCTTGCCAAGAAATTCTTCATCAAACGAAAATGTAAGACCCAGGTCCGTTACGTCGCCTTCGTAATTCTAGAAACACGAAAAACAATCTTCAATATTCGACAAGTTTATAATAAAGAAATATAAAATGGTTTCCATGTTTATATAAAGTGTTATAATATAACAAGTGTCTTTCACAGGCTCTGATTGGTCGAGCCTTGTTTTCACTCAGAGTACAGAAACACAAATGAGGTCATTTTCATTTTGTGTTAGATTTTATAAAACAAGCAGAAAATAGATTTTCTGCCTCTGTACTGCGATTGAAACATAAATGACGCCATTTCAACTGGAAAAATACATGAAAACACTCGGCTTCGTCGTGTGTAGAAACAAGCCGCATTTTTTCGGTGGAAAAGACGTCATTCGTGTTCGTATCACAGTACAGAGACATGTAGGCAATTCCCTAGTTAAAATGTTAAAGGTTTTGCTGTGCAAGCTGTGTCAGTGGTGTAGTTGCGGGATGGGTGGATCAGGGCCCCATTGTTAAAATTTTGTTCTAACTTGATATTTTTATCAAGAAATTGTGCCGAATTCGCCTAACGGCAAAATGAAATCTATTTGTTAAATATATACAGTAGCTTAAATAAATCACATCCATATAAAATATAATTTGGGTTCACGGTGAATTACAGTTTATGATTCATTTTTGCCTTACCTTAACGTAATTTAGATTTTTATAGAGCTCAGGATCCAGTGAAGGTAACTCATCAATAGAACTATATAAGACGCTGTGCTGGCGCGACAATAGTAGACTTAAAAAGAATGATGCAAATGGAATGTCGACCATAATACCCTGGAAAGAGAGAGAGAGAGAGAGAGCAGAGGTCAATTTAATCAAAGTCATGATCATTATGTTCTTGCGTTCAAAGTGCCCATAACTCCAATTTTTTATGATTTATAAACATTTTATATAAGACAAATAGTTGAACAATGAAATATTTCTTGGATTTGATCTTTCCTTTGATACTTTATACAGGGTTATGTTTTTAAAATACTAATAAGGGTGACGTCAATCTAGTCACATATCGTTTAAAGTGTATATGACATGACATTTTTTATTGCTTCATTTGAAAGAGCATCAAAAAGTAGGACGAAATGCTGTTTACCGTTCCTTGATATCTTTTCTAGTTCCAGAGTTACAAATTGCTGATTCAGCACAAATTATGACGTCATATTGTTTGAATGTTATAGTTTGCTGAATGTTTAAATGAACTATAGCTCATTTACTATGTGCCAGAATCAAATGAACCTTTGTACACAGATAGTGAAAGATGAAACACAGTTGATAATGTCACTAATTTTGTTGTCAAGGTAACAGTGTTGTACCCAGGCCCGTTGAACGGATTTTATAAAACACCTTCATACTCTGTCTTGATAAGGATAAAATAATATCAGACGTGTGCTTGTCATACCTATGCATGCCTAAAATACATTTATACTATAATAATTTGAAAATTATAACTCCAGTGATAAATACAGTGTGTTTTATAAAGGGGCCTGGGTACAACAGTGTTACCTTGACAACATAATTAGTGACATTATCAACTGTGTTTCATCTTGCACTATCTGTGTGCAAAGGTTCATTTGATTCTGACACTTGTACCAAACCATCACCAGTTGCGAAATGTGCAACATATATAATTCTCCTACCTGTACCATATTCCAACACTCGAAATTTTCCTTCACCATAAATTCTTAGAACATGTAGTTTAATCGAGTGAAATGTCAAATATTATTTGTAATATACCCAGAATCTTATCCCGGCATTACCACCACTATATATACAGAACTCGTGACTAGGCTCTCGGCAACGGCTTCCGTAGCTCAGTGGTCAGAGCACTGCACTAGCATCGCAGGGTCACGGGTTCAATTCCAGCCGGAAGGCCTTGATGATGCATTTTTCACAACTGGTCCCGGTTTGGTCTTAATCTTACCTCAATTAGCTTAACCCTGAAATATTATCGCGTAGTTCCCTTTAGTTAACGAGAAATAGCGAGTCAAAATCAGAGAAATCGCCAAGTTTTCGACGCGATGGTTGTCTTTCTTGAGCAGACGCGGATTTTCTTCCAATTTTGACGTCATTTAGTGCTTTTTTGTTTTGTTTTGTTTTGTAGGCGATCACAATGAGTTTCGTTGTTTATCGTTCATCTGACGAAGATTATTCCAGTTCAAGTTCTTCTAGTTCCTTAGGCAAGAACCTAGACAAATTCATTGCTGTAAGAACTTGTCTACGTTGAAATCGATAACCTTGATCACTTTAATCTTTAATCTTTAATAAAATTTCTTTATACACGGTAGCCTATTCAGTAAAACTGTTTTTCAAAGGGCCGTGCTATTATAGTTAAAAATAAGTACAGCATAAACCTAACTATATAAATATATCAATAAACAATACTAAAATAAAAATACAAATGTAAGTCAATATATACAATTATATTACAAGTCGTCAGCTATTCAATTATGAAAGATTCTTAAGTCGTCGTTTTAATGACGAGATAGATAGACTTTGATAATTGTCAGTTACTTCATTGGACAGTTCGTTCCACTCTAATTACTCTTCTGTTGTAATTAGTTATGTGCAATAAATCCGTCTAGGTTCTCGCCTGAGGAACTATAACAACTTGAACTAGAATAATCTTCATCAGATGAACGCTAACCGAAACTCGTTGTGATCGCCAACAAAACAAAACGAAAAAGCACTCAGTGACGTCAAAATTTGAAAACCGCTTACAATCCGCGTCTGCTCGAAAAAGACAACATGGCGTCGAAAACTTGGCGATTTCTCTGACTTTGACTCGCCATTTCACGTTAACTAAAGGGAACTACCTGTACGCTATAATATTTCAGGGTTAATTGCTATTTTAGGTAAGATATATGTTTCATATGAACACAACTTGTTTTTGGACTAGAGTCCCCCTTTAAATGCAAAGCATTGTACAACATTTATCAAAGAATTATAGACAAGAATTACGCCGTATAGAAACTAAATCATATACACCAGACAGACAATGCATTACCTCGTATACAGCTTTCCCAAGCATCTTTCCTACGAACTCAAATAAGGCAAGGTGGTTGTCTTGAATTGACGAAGTAGACGAAGGATAAAGTCTTTGGTCTTGAGTTAACTGCAAAGCAAAGGATCGCAATCAAACTTACAGAAACATAAAACATTCTCGAGCCATTAATCTTGATCAACACACAGGGATACCTTGAATAAATTTAATTCTGGGTTAAAAGCTTGCTTGATAGTCTCTTCAAGAAATTCTTTGAACACGCCATCTTGGTCAATCCCAGCCTCGTCTAAACCCTAAACAATACGAGTAATAAATAAAGTAATTATAAGAGTATACGTGGACGAAGACTAGTTTCCATCTATTAAATTAATGTGACGTCAATTTGTCATTAACTTCTCTTCTTTTTAGTGATTAGGGTTAGGTTTAGGGTTATTTTTTGGTTAGGGTAACTGTAAGGGTCACTGATCTCAAAAATAGGACTGGATTGAGCTTTCTATTGTATCTGATGAGCTGATTTTGAAGCCTGCATATTTGCATAATGTAAATTGACGAGAGATCATTAGAAGTTCCGAGTTTGCAAGCAAATCAAACTGTGACGCTCGCGAAATAGGTTTAGTGTCTGGCCAATATTATAGTTTCTTTGTTAACATTAAGTGCATAAAATCTTGAACCTAATTTGACGTCTCATATTAGGCTTCTTTCACTGGATAATTAGAGCCAATGACGGCCATTACTAAGGGACCAAAGTCGCAGTAAATCTGTAGGTAGGCGATGAATCGTTTTACCCAGTAATTTGAAAAATGTCTTCTGGTCCTCTTTATAGTAAAATTATTTTATTTCGTCGATGGTAAGAGCACATAATCCAACAAAAAACCTCATAGGATCCTCAGTTGGTCCCTTAGTAATGGCGGACTTTCGGCTTCATTTTCTGAACAATAGTTGCTCGATCCAGTCTCCTTTCGATATCAGTGGTAAGGGTTAGTATCGCCATTTGTTGATAAAATGACGTCACATCAATTTCATAGATGGAAACTAGTCTAACCGTATATACGTGAATGGTACTCAGGAAATTAAAAATATATACGTAGTGCGTACATTTATTCAATTGCAGCTTGCAAATTAGCCTGATTTTCAGACGGTAGGACTGAAGACCTTGAAGACACTGAAATCCTTCCAAGTTCAACGAAGTAGTAGAACATGTTTTCCCGTAGTTATAACATTATTTATAATACAACGGCCAACGGAACAATATATTTATAAGAAAAATCATTGAAACACCATGACATACGTATTCATTGACAAATTTGATCTTGATCGTAGATTTAAGTTTCTGAGTTGGGATTTTTGATAACTGTTTGTAGCCATCCTAAAGAAAAAACACAGAAAGACGTCATGATAATGACATCAATGGAATTTGTAATTATGTACAGTTGAACGAGAAATTAATGATTGAAGAAGTTGGGTCAAGCTATAGTGAGCTAAGGGGCTGTTGTTATATGGGAGCCGTATGGGAAGTCATATCATTCAAAAGTGATTCGAGTTCAAGATTGATGGTCTAAACAAAAACCATGAACGATCGATGAACGATCAATGGTTCGAAATTGGGTGTCGAGATTCGCGATTGGGTGTCGAGATTAGCGATTGGGTGTTAAGAATCGCGATTGGGTGTCGAGATTAGCGATATTGGGTGTCGAGATTGGCGATTGGGTGTTGAGATTAGCGATATTGGGTGTCAAGAATCGCGACTGGGTGTCGAGATTCGCGATTGGGTGTCGAGATTAGCGATAGGGGGTTGAGATTCGCGATTGGGTGTCGAGATTAGCTATTGGGTGTCGAGATTAGCGATTGGGTGTCGAGATTAGCTATTGGGTGTCGAGATTAGCGATTGGGTGTCGAGATTGGGTGTCGAGATTCGCGATAGGGTGTTGAGATTCGCGATTGGATGTCGAGATTAGCTATTGGGTGTCGAGATTAGCGATTGGGTGTCGAGATTAGCTATTGGGTGTCGAGATTAGCGATTGGGTGTCGAGATTGGGTGTCGAGATTCGCGATAGGGTGTCGAGATTCGCGATTGGGTGTCGAGATTAGCGATAGGGTGTTGAGATTCGCGATTGGGTGTCGAGATTAGCTATTGGGTGTCGAGATTAGCGATTGGGTGTTGAGATTGGGTGTCGAGATTCGCGATTGGGTGTAGAGATTAGCTATTGGGTGTCGAAATTAGGTGTGGAGATTCACGATTAGGTGTGGAGATTCACGATTGGGTGTCATTGGGTGGGCATGAAGATGAAATATTTATTTCGCCATTTTTATTTCCAGTTAGCAGAGAGGGAACGAGATTGGCGACTCCTGTGTTTGTTCGCATGCGTACAGAGGGATGCGCAGTAGACGTGCATCAGATATTTCGCAAGTGTTTACATGATTGTTTACTTTCGCTTATCGAGTGTTGTATGTGGATACAGTTGTTCTCGTTGTTCACTGTTGTTATACAGTTGTTCTCGTTGTTCACGGTTGTTATACAGTTCTTCACTGTTGTTATACAGTTGTTCTATTTCACTTCTACAGAACTCACGCTCGGTCAATACTTAATATTTGCGACAAACCTCTAATAGTCGACTCCGGTGAACTGTGACAAAAATGCAACTGGCAGAAAAGTCATAGTCATCGTTAACAATGCCCAGCGCTTCTTTATCTCGTTCAATGAAATTGCGAAAAATCTTGACTCGCTACAGAAATATAGAAAGAAAAATTTCGGTTCTATTTAACAAATAGGTGTGTAATTGGCTCATAGGCTGTGTTGCATGTTTCATCAATCCTGTTGATTTTAAATGTTTGTTGATGGTTAACGGTATTTCAGGTATTTTTCACGAGTTAACAATATTATATAATACAAAAAATACAAATAATACAGTACCTCCCTGTGTGGGACAATATGCGGAATCATTTGCAAAACATCAGAAGCTCTGGGTTTTCCGGAAAATAATTCAGATTTAAATGAACTTATCTTTAGCTCTCTAAGAACAGAAATAGTGTTAAAAAATAATTAATCGCCATGGAACAAGTTGATGGCAATCAACATCAATCAATGTCGGAAAATACTAAACCAATTACATAGCACTCTGCCTTTATATGATTATTTGGGTTCACCCATACACCCGTCCACGTCCACCCGTACACCCAGCCACCCGTCAAACCAGTCATCCGTCCAACCAAACAACCACCCACCCGTCCACTAGACTTGGATCAAGTCCGTCTCTCCAAAGACTTGACTCCCCATCCACTCACCCACCCAACCAAAAAACTTCATTCACCCACCCATTCATCCATCCATCCATCCGTCCGTCCGTCCATCCAGCCATCCAACAAAAAAACTTCATCCACTTACTTGATGAGCCAATGATTTTCAGGGACAAAATTTCTTCGTGAACTTCTGTCATAAATGAGCATCAAGAGAGTGTACGCTGACGACAAGAGATTTGCATTATCGTTAATCAAATTTACATTTTCACTGCATTCTAAGAAAAGGGATAAGGATTAGAAAAGTGATGTTTTCCATTGAGAAATAGCCTGCGTGGCGGCGTTAGGGGGAAAGCGGATAGGCGAAGGGGGAGGAACGCCTGCACGAAAGATCATCCATGATTTTGGATTTCTGCGGCCGCCAGGTGACGCTAAATTCTGATTGGCTAACTCAACTCATTACTCAACTCATTACGTTATCTACCCCGCTCGGCTTTTTTCGGAGTTTCAGACCTGGATATTTCACGATTCGGCCCGAAGTGAAATGTTGTTTCAAAGCCCGCTAGTCGCTGATTGGTTGTTTTTGACAGTTCTTCATGTGGGCGGAAATCCAAAAACATGGGTCTTTCGTGCAGGCGTTCCCTCCCTCACTCCCCCTTCCCCTAACGCCGCCAAGCAGGCTAATTGAGAAACGTCTCTCTGAATAGCAGTGCTATATACATGCAGCTATTGACCCTATAACCACGCAATATGAATACTGCAAATACAACATCAATTAAAAGCACCTCCATCTCCCGCAAAAAGCTTATTTGGAAGTATACTTTATAACGATTACCGATTGAAAACCTCACTTACTTGAAGAACGTGGTCTATTCCATAACAGTTTATAAGTCAAATTATTCAAGAATCCAGACAGGGCCACCAGATCTTCCAGGCTAAATGGCTTCTGTTGCTCGTACATTTCAAAGTCGTCCACAATTCTATAAAAAATGGTTTGTCATGGGCGAGAAAAAAACACACGAGTGTGAGAGCTTCGTGATAAGTTTAAAAATATTTAAATATAAGTTGAAAGTAATTCTTTTAGTGGCTTATTATACCAGCTTCTGATGTTGCGCGGTTCTATTCTAACTAACTTGAAAAGACTAAAACTTTACGAAATTTAAATTCTCGAACCGCCAAATTATATTTTGTTAACAACTTACTTGTAACAGCGTGGCCGTAGCAGGGGGTGGGGCCGGATGCGTTAAAACTTGCTGGAAATTACTCTCAGAAGTCAGGAAATCTTATTTCAGAGATCCTAATTTCGAAAATGTTCCGTGGGGGCATGCCCCCCAACCCCAACCCCCCCCCAATTGACTTTGTCTTGCTACGGCCCTGAACAGCTGAGGAGGCCTAAAAGGTTACAAGCTTCGGCTTCTTTTTTAGGATTCCTTGTCATTATAATATATTCTATACTATTCTATACTATTCTATTACTTTTTTTTCTTTCAATTCTTGTGTATTGTGTCAAATCAAATAAATTCAATTCAATTCAATTCAATAGCGTAGAGTCTCGATGCTATTAATAGCTCAAAAAGCGGACAAACAAACCAAATTTGACTCACAAATGATTGCAAATGAGCTATTTCTTTTGTTATGGCCGCAAGAATTATGGGTAAAAGCGGACAAACATCGGTATTGACGTCATCTCGACGGAGCGCTATTCAATTCAATTCAATTCAATTCAATTCAATTCAATGGTATTACTTTTTTGGTCCGTAACTCAGGTCCGTAACTAAAATAGAGCCTTTTGATTGGTTGAGTACGAGGTCCGTATCACACCAGTACGGACCTCTCGCAACTTTTCGCGCCAAAAAATTGCAATTTTTTTGACTTTGCTCGAAAAAAATAAACACGTTATTTACCGTTTTGGTCGGTCCGTACTGGAAAAATATTTTCCCTCAGTCTCAGAAGCGGCCCTCGACCTTCGGTCTCGGGCCGCTTCTGAGACTGAGGGAAAATATTTTTCCAGTACGGACCTCCCAGCCGGTAAATAACATATATATATATATATCAAACTCATTAATAATTCATGAGCCGAAAACAAAGGAAATCAGCACCGAGACGGTGGTTTGGATATCAGAGGAAAAAATTACATAAATTAAGTCAACTTTCACCTCGATTTTCTCTTAAAATACTGATTTGTTTGAGATGTAATATAAAACACTCGAAAGAGTGTTTCATCAGGATATCCAAACACCTCGAAGTTTGTTAAAAAACCTCGGCTTCGCCTCGATTTTCAACAAACTTCTCGGTGTTTGGATATCTTGATGAAATATTCTTCCTCGTGTTTCATATATTACATAATATACTTCTAATTGTTTTAACAAGAGAAAATATAGAGACATGTCTTACGGGATAAGATGGCTACAGCATTCACAAAACAAGATGAGCAAGGATTGTATTGAGCTCGACATATGGGAACTTTCAGAAGAGACAGAATTCAATATCAAGCTCAGTCCACCATCCGGACCCAATTCTTGAAGAAATTTCAAGAGTCGAAGAAGGAAGTCTTCGTTAAAACTTAGTCCTAGAATGAAATGAAAAAAGAATAAAAAAGATTGGGACGGATAATCCGTCTGGACGAATCGTCAGTAAGGTGGTTAATGCGTCTAGTATAAATACGGGAAGAACAATGAATACACCGATACGGCGATAGTTCGTCTCTAGAAAACACAACGAAACGTAATGGACACAAGTCCAATTTATACCATTGGAGGTCAGTATGGTCTCTTCCTTCGATTTATAATAATTGTATAAATTGCATAATGCTCTTTGATTTACAATAATATTAAAATGTAAGCTAACCCCAACACAACACCAATCCTAACCCTAACGCCTTGAGTGTCTTCCTAAGCCTAACTCCCGTCTTCCACCTCATTGTAACCCTAACCCCCAGCCGTATTTCCGCCGTCCCTAAACCCCGAGCCATCCACTCCCCAGCTAGTTGCGGTGGGATATACACTTTATTATTATATGTCTTGCGAGTCCGAACTGGCGTATTTGAACGCTGATTGGCTAACGTGCGGGTCCGTACTTTACCGTACGGACTCGGTGTACGGACCCGCACAAAAACAACAAACTACAGCAAAATTAAACGAAATAACAAAAAATGCACGGCCAACTCTATTATCCGGAGGAACTAACCGACGAAGATGATATCTTAAATGCTACGGAGACAGAGTACACTAGAGAAAAAAAGCAAGCCATTTTAAAACGCCGGGGAAACCTCGCAACAACGTCAACAATGTCGTTAGCACTTGAGCACTTCTCGTTGTAGTCGAGACATATAATAAATTCCTTATTAACCTCACAAGCTCGGTCCGTACGGGAAAATATTTTGCTTGAGATCTTTTGAGTACAGACCTCGCCCTTCGGGCTCGGTCTGTACTCAAAATATCTCAAGCAAAATATTTTCCCGTACGGACCTCGCGCTCGGTTAATAAGTACTTAGTATTATTAATTAATATTAGAGAGGATTTAATATAGTCAAATATACATATATGGAAAAAGCAGGCTTGGACTTGGCCCAATTTAGGGGCCTTGCCATTTCAGCCGGGAAGGGGCCCGTCTATACTAGCTTGTGTACAGCCTGGAATCCGGCAGATACCCGGCTGTGTACAGGCTACGTCTATACATATGAACAGGTAAAATTTGCAATTTGAGAACTGGACCAGAACAACAAAGAAAAAGAAAAATTATTTCGGAACATTTTCAACATTTAGAACATAACAATTATAATATTTCAGAACATAAGAAGCTGTTCCATTCCGAGGACTTTGACGCAAGTTTTTGATACACTGCCTCGTTATCAAATATCAATAGCGTTCAGTAAATCAACTTCTACAGAACAAATCATTACCGCTGCCAAATGGTGTTGACTATTAGCAGAGATCTCAGTCGATTCTTGATGAAGCGCAACTTTGAGAATGTTCTCTCACAGGACTCAACTGTGTATGAGAGGGTGGGCGCAGTTCTTAGACATTGGGTGTGTGACATTATGGGTGTCTGGCCAGACCTCAGGGGCCTATTTTGATGTTACTAAAAATGGGGCCCATGTGTCATGGCACAATGGCACATAGGCCATTCCAAGCCTGGGAAAAAGTGACTGTTCTGACCATGTCTCAATAGCTCAAAGGTTAGAGCGCCGAAACGTTGATTCGGACACCAGGGTTCGATTCCTGGTTGGGGCAGTCACTTTTTCCATTTAGTATTATTGTAAATCGAAGAGCATTGTGCAATTTATAATTATTATAAATCGAAGGAAGAGACCATGTTGTGGAGGTAAACCTCAAAATAGCGGTAACATTTGCATTCTTTTCAGAGGCAGCGCGTGTGGAAATAGGGATATGAGGAAATGGAAATGTTTATAGCATACCCACCCGTTAATACGTCCATTCTGAGCTGACAGAACGACTTGAGAATCAACTGAAACAAGACACAAGTGTTACAAACTTGTATCACTTCAGGAGAGGAGAGGTTTGCTTCTTGTCTCGACGAGAAACGTCCTGTTATTAATCGAGCAAGAAGCTTTCTTCGGCCATCTAGAACAAAGAAAACAAATTACACTGATGATAAGAACGTCGGGCTAAATTACATATACAACAGCCTGATCAAGCTTGGACGAGACTTGATGAGAATTGAAGGAAAAGGAGAAAATACAACATGTAGAACGCAGAGAAGGAGAAATGGCTTTGTTTATAAACAACCAGTGCGAGCAAATAACGCTAATTATAAATCGCTTTTGTCGAAAAATCAACGGCAGAATATGATTACATGCACATAAATCCGTACCAAAAATAAATTAGTTTGATATAAAAGGGCTTTAAGTATAATGTTTAGAAATGTTAATAGTTTTACGGTATCTGCTCTTGTACTCGAGAAATAACGTTTTCAATCTGACTCGTATTTTATGCTTATGGACGCAGCCATTTTCGAGTTTGTTCGACGGCTCAAGATTGATGTACAGCGGTGGTTTTCATGTTGACGTCATTGAGTGCTTGTTCAAGTGACGTCAAAATTGAAAAGAAACACCCGCTTCACCTCGAGTCTGAGCCGTTAAGCAAACTCTAAAATAGCAGTATCCAGAAGCATAAAATACAAGAATGAAAACATTTCTAAACATTATCCTTAAAGCCTTTTTTTTGGGTACAGTTCACCTTTAACGACGGTTTGGCAAATGTTCACACGACACCGTCAAGGGTGCGCACCGTTTAGAAATCGTTTTCAAATCGCTCCGATAGTCCAATTTCGATCCGGCACCGTGTGAACGCAACGGCGTTTTGTGACTTTTTAGCGCCGTTTTCAACTCGTTGAACTCCGGACTCGTGTGAACGGGGTCTTAACTACATCACTCTGTAACCATACAGGGGCATTCGCTGCAAATAGTTAATAAGTATACTCATCTAACTAGCCACAACGTTTCTCTTTTCAACGTCATGATTATTTCTAGTTTATGATATGGTTAGGGCTACTTCCAGTGGAATTACGTAAAGTCTTTTCAAAAATAAGTTGCTTCTAATATGCAAGCTGCAGTGTACTGTACTGTGCTGTGCTGTGCTGTGCTGTGCTGTGCTGTGCTGTGCTGTGCTGTGCTGTGCTGTGCTGTGCTGTAGTATAATATATATATTACAGCTCGGCTACCAGCCGTAATAAACTGTACTATAATATATTATGACTCGGCTATCAGCCGCAATTGTACAAAAAAAACTGTACAAGCGTGTATATATGCAATGATAGAAAAATCATTTAAGTTTATGGATTACTCTGGTTTGTTAGACAATATATAAAAGCTGAAAAATTGCTAAATGTTTGGGGAAAATTGGAAAAAAACGAGTCACCGGCAAGTTTGGAGATGACCCGCACGGTGATGAGAAACATATATATATACACGGACAAAAAAGACGGGTGATACACGCACAAAAAAGACACATATATACACGTGAAAAAAAGATGCGTACATACGCATAACAGATAGACCTCGTAATGGTGTCGAGTTTAAATATTCTTTTACATGCATATAAATTAGCCTTTCAGGCCAAAAAGTTACAAAGCAAAAATTACAAAGCAAAAATTCTTTGGAATTACAGACACGTGAACGAGGTCAGAAAGGCTAATTTAAATGCATATGGCTGAAAAGAATATCTAATTTGGTATGTATAGATATGCAGACAAGCCTGTATAACCAAGACTCAATTCTGAGTGTGCAATGCATCACGCAGATACACTTCCTTTAAGAAAACATAATGGCATTAACGTGAAATAAACCTTTATTGTTCGTCGCCTTTTTCTCGACACCAAGCTGCAGCGGAGGGAGCAACTGAAACAGCAGTTCGACGGTGCTTCGTTTCCACAATATCTGAAGCTGTTTGGTGACGAAGAGCGAAGAAGCGTTTAGTCGAGAGTCGATGGTTTGTTTGAACCAACCAAAGACGGGATGCCAGTTTGTCAAACTCGATTGTTCTTTGGATACAAAAGACTGGAGATCCAGAAGAATCTTCGTCACCACCGACTAAAAATCAAATAAAAATGTTGTACAAATAATGTCGGATAACTAATTCGTCGGAGTTCAGTATTGCATGTATCACAAACATTTTGTCGAAAAAATGTCTGGAACCAATTGTGTTTCCATGGTAACTGTATAAAGATGACTAAAGTGCCTATGCAATGAAAAGTTCAGTTGTAAAATAACTCTTTTGTTTGAAAGAACTCCTGAAACTATAAAGATAGTTTCTTTTGACTCTTGAGATATTAAGATTTGTTTAATATGTAAATGATCATACTTATGACATCACAATGCATAATGCTTATTGAAATATTCTGCATATCTTTACCATTATCACATGGAATCGTTTGATGATTTGCATATTTGATGTCATTGGATACATCCACGCACATGCACCTGCATTTCAAGTGATTTCATCACATAATCTCAAGGATATATAAGCGTTTTCAATGCGTCATTATGCAGTGTGATGTCATAAATATGATCATTTACATATTAAACAAATCTTAATATCTCAAGAGTGAAGTGAGATATGAAAAAGTTGTAAATGGTTAGTCTTTATAGTTTCAAGAGTTCTTTAAAACAAAAGAGTTATTTTACAACTGAATTTTTCATGCATAGTGACGTGCATCAAGCTAAAATTTCAAATGCTTACATCAATACAACGGCAAACGATGAAATCTTTATTATTCAAAACATACGTTTAAATAATATGGAATGTTGAATTTTTCATTTCATAAACACTTTATCATTATTCGTAACTTATACCACGAAATTCTATCACATGACTTCAATATATATAAAAGGTTATACTTAATACAGGGGCACTTTCTCAGAATAAAATGCGAGTTGAAGTGAAAATGTAAAGGGGAATATTTTTTCTCTCGAAGTGAGTAGAGTTGTTCAAAGTGCAAATGAAGCGAAATTTTTTTTTACAATTTTTGAAAGCTTAATGTTTATAAATATTGGATTCATAAAAGAAATTTTTTTCAAAAATGTTTTAAAACCACCTTTTTTATGGAACAAACGGGTACCGCTTTTGACCATTGGAAGGACTGGGTTCGAGTTTTGTGGGCTTTATTACGTCACATGGTTTGCACGACGGGAAAATACGCATGGATACTCCCGGGGTGTAGCTAGTATTTTTACAACTAACATTATTTCCTGCTCCAGCAACGCAATATTTTCCACCTCGTTTCAACCTCCACCTCGTTTCACGACAGTCATGTGACTTTGACTGCGCGGTAGATGGTCAACTTTTGAAGCAAAAGTGGTACCCGTAATTTGTGCCCATAAAAATGGTCTTAAAACATTTTTGAAAAATTTCTTTTGTGACTCCAGTGCTTGTAAACATTAAGCTTTCAAAAAATTGTAAAAACATTTCGCTTCTTTTGCACTTTAAAAATATTCATAAAATTTTGTGACATATTCTACATATTCTATACATTTGAAGCCAAAGACACCAACGAGGTGATCTAGCTAGGTTTCTATGAAATCTTTGGCTCTCATTGTTACATATTTATATACTTACTAAAATGATTGGGATATTGGACGCTAGGCTCTGAAAAAAGAAATAAGGAAGACGAGCAAGCATTGTTTAATCGAGTGAAATGCCAAATATTACTTGTAATATACCCAGAATCTTATCCCGGCATTACCACCATTATACACACAGAACTCGTGACTAGGCTCTCGGCAACGGCTTCCGTAGCTCAGTGGTCAGAGCACACTGCACTAGCATCGCAGGGTCGCAGGTTCAATTCCAGCCGGAAGGCCTTGAAGTTGTATTTTTCGCAACTGGTCCCGGTTTGGTCTTAAAATGTATATATTCCAACACTCGAAATTTTCCTTCACCATAAATCCTTAGAACATGTTGTTTAATCGAGTGAAATGTCAAATATTACTTGTATTTACAAGAGAGCAGCTTTAAAAGACAAGACCGTCAACTTTGTTTTAGGCTCCTCTGGTAGATCATTCCACAAGACAGCTCCTCGATAACTGAAGCTTCGTTTAGCAGCTTCAGTGCGAGGTCTAGTAATAAATATTTTGTTAGAGCTTCCTCTTAAGTTATACGAGTGAACATTGGATGTTGCCAGTGAGACGCTCTAACCATTCAGCTAAACCACAGCACAGGTGCCACGCACGTGACACAATACAACACAACACGACACGACACAATACAACACAACACAACACGACATGACACGACACGACACGACACGACACGACACAGCAAAGTACAGTAAATTTCACGAGAACAATAACAGAAATGAATTTCGTTAAAGTTATACTAACCTCCTTATTTATTTCGACAACATGAACAAGATTTGCTAAAATTAGAATTAAATTATGAAGTTCAATTAGGCATTATCAGAAAGTGGAAATGCACAAATATTAGATTGTTATATATATCAATCAAGTATATATATATATATATATATAAAGTTACGTTCAAAAAACTTTTAGAGTAGCGTCAAACTATGTCTGTTTTATCATTTATATTATAAAGAACAATAGTAAATATACAAATCATGATTAACATATAGAAATGACCCGGCTCACATGAACAGGCCATTGAATATAAACGTATACAGTATACAGTATACTTACCAAGAAGACAGAGCGAGTAGTTTCCCTGAAGAGATTTGAACACGGTACTCCAGTTACTGTCACAATTTAAGCAACGAAAACAGCGCAATAATACATCGTACTTCTTCACAAGTTCTAACGTCTGCCAATGAAAGGGAAAATTACATTAACATGGCCATCAATAAACATCACTTATGCTAGTTCAAACCATTCACTCGAAAGATGACCGTGTGACAACTTACGAGATACATGATTTTTGGCAAAATTCTCGCAAACAAAATTTCTCAACTCAAATAGTAAAAAATAGGTACGCAACACGTACATGTGTCTGCTGACATTTGAGTTACAGAGAAATGTGAGATAAGTAAGTTCATTGGTTTGTGTTAATTATTTGTGAGTATGTCCGAGGCTATGAGAACGGGTGCTGAACTAGAAGATAGTTTCGCGCTAAGTTATCACGATATTATGCGAAATGGGGGCAAACATTTTAAACATATTTGGAAATTATAAGTTTATTCAAATCATATAGGTTGTAGGCTATGAATTTTTTCACTGTTATATCTACGAAAGTTCAGCGAAGGTGTAGATCATGTTTGAGTTAATTGAGACGCGTTTGTTTAGGATATAATATGACAAATATGTGCGGCGGTAAACATTAATACCACTGAAACCACTGAAAACACAAAATATAGCGCCTGGCCAAAAATGTCGATCATTGCAAACACACTGACACTGTCTTCGTTCAAATTCGTATACAGAAAACACCCGCTATGAAGAACCTTCCACCTTTAAAGAACTTCAGGCTGAAATTAGGGATTTTGTGCCCCTCTCAATAAGAACCTGTGTGAGCCTGATATTTGAAATAGGTTCTTATGTCACAAAATCAATTTATAATTCCACTGTAGCAAAGTCCTAATTTGTTTTAGATATAATCTACACTGTGGAAGTGGGAACACCAACAGCATGTCAGTCATGTAACAGTGTACTGCTGTGAGCTGTAGCAGTAATAGAACTGTTTAGTGTTAAGGAAGATGTACTTTAAGATTGTTATATACTAGTCTTATACTCTTATCATCTACAAAGAAAACTGAAAGTACTGCTTAGTTAATTTCATCCATATCATCTCATTGACATAAATGTTTATCAGTTACTGAATTGTGGCTTTATGGTTTATTGAGTTGTCTTTCTCCAGTTTTTTGCATGGTAAAATAATTACAAACCAATTTATAAGAACCTAACACCCTGATTTTTTGTTAGATATCAAATATATAAGAACCTATCCCAGCCTGGTTTGGAAAAATGTAGGTTCTTCATAGTGGGTGTTTACTGTAGTACGTGAAATATACAAACAAGAACCTGACCAAAATGTTGGTCAGTGTAAACACAATGGCTCAGATAAACAACAAAAGTAGTTCAATACCTATCGTGGATTGTATATCCTTGGGGTTATGTAACGAAATCACCTGATGTATGCGCGTGGGTGTATCAAATAACACTAAGCATGTGAAGTTTCGAGTGATTTGATAATCTCAAAGATATACAGGCTTTTTCAATAAGTCATTATGCAATACGTGTGATATTTACATATTAAACAAATCTTCATATGTAGTACCTATCCGGGGTTTGGGGATTTTACATATTCCTAATCTTTGGTTCTACCAAGAAGAAATGTAATATATCTTGTCGTTCGAAAATTTCATCTTCATGCCTTTTTCCCTGCTAAAGTTGATTTACTATTCACACGAAATGACGTCAAAGCAGGGACACGCGAAGTCATTGCACACTAATTCAACAGTTTAATACAAAGAAAGTTTGGCTCTAAACATTAAACACATCTGTTTAGACAAAATTCGCTCAATTCCCAAACTTTTTTTGTATTTCACTGCTGAATCAGTTCTTCTCAAGAGATTCCAAAGACCTTCGCTTGCGCGCTAATTTTCACTGATTGAGCTAATTTTCACTGATTGAGCTGATTTTGAAGCCTGCATATTTGCATAATGTAAATTAACGAAATTAGAAACTCCAAGTTTGCAAGCAAATCAAACTGCGACGCTAGCAAAATAGGTTTAGTGTCTGGGCAATATAGTTTCTTTGTTAACATTAAATGCATAAAATCTTCAACCTAATTTGACGTCTCATATCAGGCTTCTCTCACTGGATAATTAGAGCCAACGGCGGCCATTGCTAAGGGACCAAAGTCGCAGTAAATCTGTAGGTAGGCGATGAATCGTTTTAGCCAGTAATTTGAAAAATGTTTTCTGGTCCTCTTTATAGTAATATTATTTAATTTTGTCGATGGTAAGAACATATAAACCATCAAAAAACCTCATAGGATTCTCAGTTGGTCCCTTAATAATGGCGGACTTCCGGCTTCATTTTCTGAACAAAAGTTGCTCGATCCAGTCTTTATTTAGAGATCAGTGGCTAATTTTAGCCACAGCTTCCGGTTACAGTTTCCGGTTTTTTAAGGCAAAAGCCCCGGATGACGGTGGTTGCATTTTCTCCGAATCAGATTTCTCAGTACTTTTCTGGGCGTTCACTCGCAACACGTGCTCGCAAGGAGTAAACGAAACATTGTTTGAGATGTGTTTATAGATTGCAGTGGTGTTAACGCGAATTTATTGGTGTTTTGTGAAGACATAACGATAAAGAATCAACTCTTTTCGTCTTGTTTGTCGAAAGACTAAGAAAACTACAAGTAATACTTTAATTTTCATTATTCAGAGAATTTTGAACAAATATGGCTTCCTACTACCACTACGAAGATGAACAAAACTTTGTCTTTCCTTTGTCTCATGAGCTCTCGTCGACTAAATCCGTTCCGGCTGGGGGCTCATGTGACTGAGGGGAGCCATCGGGAGGGGTGGATAGTGGGGCGAAGGTGATGAGTGGAAATCCCATATGCATAATGTTGAACCGCTTTTTCGTATTTAGTATAGGTTATTGAACCGACCGAGGTCAATTTGTTGTTTATAAACCGAGGGCGCAGCCCAAGGATGGACAAAGATTTTCCTAGTTTTTTCTTCATTTCTTATCAATTAGTATTCATAGGGTGGTATCCTATATACAACACGCGGTATATCAAGAAAACAGACTTAATCGTGATATAATTAACGTTGTTGTAGTAATTTTGTTGTATTATTGCGGTTTTACAAGCCTTGTAATGAATATAGGATCTTTTTAAATGTAAATTTCACTACATAAACCACATAATCAAGGCGAAGTAAAAAAATAAAAAATAAAAATAAAAATAAGAAGGATACGACGAGGAACGCTTTGAGAGTTCTGTTCCTGAAAACATTCATTGTAGCATTTGTTTAAATATGTTGAGAGAGCCAATGCAATGTGTTAAGCCTAGTTTTCACTAGCGACATAAGCATAACGCAAGTAGGCATGTCCCGATTGTGCTCGTAAAATCCTAAAAAGTTGCTAAAAAGTTGCCAAAAATCCAAAAAGTTGCTAGCTAAATTTTGAAAGTTGTTCATACTTGCCACCTACAATTCACGATATTTTCACACATACGTTAATTAAAAGCTTTATATTTCGTTCTTCTTAATAACTGCTAATATTGGTTAAAGGGAAATGGCAATAAAAATTTTTTTTGTCTCATTTGAAAGAACATTTAAAATAATATATGAAGACCTTTTAAAATTTCCCCGTAACTTCCTTAATTTTTGAAATATCTGTGAACAAAAATATCTGCAATCCGCCATCTTGTTTTATAATTAGATCTAATTAAGTGACGTCAAAACCTGGGTAAACATTCTAAAAGTTGTAAATAATTGCCCAAATATCAGTGGAATGCGTTCAAATAGATTGCTAGTTCACTTAAAAGTATACAACACCCAAAACCACTACGATTTAGCATCTATAATGACTCGATAATTGTTGATATAAAAAACATTTCTATGGTTATGCATATCCAAGATGGCGGAATGTTCAATGTTCTTTGTTAAAAAGAAGTGAAATATTTACAGAACCAAGAACGATATGGAAAATCTGTAAAAGGTCTTCATATATCATTTTTAATGTTCTTTCAAATGAGACAAAAAAAATTTTATTGCCATTTCCCTTTAAGATAAATTGCTTGAAATTTGAACAAAACTATAAAAAGTTGTCACTGCATTTTAAAAAGTCGCTCGCAAATATGGGCGTATTTTTACAAAACTTTTAACGAGTAACGGAACAAAACTTCAAAAATGGCATCTAACTACAGACATCGGAATAGCTTGAACATGCATCAGAAGTCCAGTGTCTCAAGCGTTGGTTTTCATCATCCTTTATCCATGAAGATCAAATGTTTGTCTGTGGAGGAGAGTTGAGTGACATGATAGAAATATTAGAGCTAAAGAATGAGGGTGCAGAATGGAAGGAATTATAAACCAAGTTACCACAGAAGACCTGGGCACATGCAATTACTGTTTACGAAGAAAATTTATTTATTTTTGGCGGTGAAAGTGATATTCCAAATATGGTAGTTAATGATATTTATAAAGTAGATTTAAAACCTACTTTATAAATATCATTAACTTCCATATTAAGTTTCTCCTTGTCCTTCTCAGTTGGTTTCTCATTTGCCTGAAGCTACTGTATATGTGGGCATGGTACACAACGTTTTGGATGACATTACGCGCAATTGTTGTCGAACCTTGGCTCCATTTGTTAAGTTCTTTATCCTTCTCTTTATCGTTCTCTATCCTTCTCATTTGTTAAGTTCTTTGTCCTTCTCAGTTGGTTTCTCATTTGCCTGAAGCTGCTGTATATGTGGGCATGGTACACAACGTTTTGGTGACAAAGTTTCCATTGTTGGTGGCACAACAACAAGGGTTCTCTTGATAAAGTTTTATTATATGACATTACGCGCAATTGTTGTCGAACCTTGGCTCCATTTGTTAAGTTCTTTATTGTGCAACGTACTAAAGCAATATGAATATGAACAGAACGCCCGAGAGTATTGTCATTACACGTGTTAAAACATAAAATATCGACCAGGATAAGATATTCTTTGCTTTGGATGGTGAAAAGGTCGGCTCCGACTTTCTCCCATGGTCTTTCAGTCGTTTCATGTGACAGGAGAGTTTCTTTGCATTGACGAACTCCGTGCTAGTTACATGTTTCGCATGAGGCTATGTACTGCTTCAGTTCAGTGTTCATATTGGGCCAAAACATGCATTCACGGGCTCTTATCCGTTCATTCCTAAGTGGGAGCTGTGTACCATTCTCTTCATGTCTGGTCGAATATTCTTGGGTATGACAAGGCGCTCACCTCTGAAGATGAGTCCGTCATGGACACTGAGTTCATCCCTGTAACTGAAATAAGGCGTTAGCACAACTGGTATATCTTGCTTGTCATTAGGCCACCCCTTCAGTATGGTTGTCTTCAACTCTTGCATCACTTCGTCTTCAGCTTTCTCATCTGTTATCGGAAGGAATTTCACTGCGCTGACATTCTCGAACTCCCCTTGCATGTTGGCACTGCATGGTACGCTCGACTGAACGTGTCTGCAAGGAACATCTGCGGCCCCAGTTTATATATATAAACGATGGTGATGTCGAACCTTTGGATCTTTAACAGCATACACTGCAATCACTATGGTGCGGTCCTCAATGACTTCTTCGCGATGGCTTCGAGTGGTTTGTGGTCGCTCTCGATCGTGACAGGTCTGCCATAGGCGTACTGTTCGAACTTCTATAAGGAGAATACAACGGCCAGCATCTCCTCTATTTGGGCGTGCCTTGTTTCAGCGTCAGTCAGGGCACGGCTGGCAAATGCTATGGGTTGTCGTCTCTGCATGATTGCTGCACCCAGTCCCTTTTCACTGGCATCGCATTGTGTTGTCAGTTCATCCGTTGGGTCATAGTATTTCAGAACTGGTGCGATGGTAATCATCTTCTTTACTTGGTTGAAAGTGGCTTCATGTTGTTGCTCTCAATTCCAAGCCGTGTCCCTCGCAGTTAGTTGTCTAAGGGGTTCCATAACACTGCTCAGCTTAGGAAGGAATCTTGTCAGATAATTTACAAACCCGCAGAATCGTCGAACATCTCGGACGTTTTCTGGCCTGGGCATTTCGTTGACTGCTGTTACATTCTCGGGATCTCGTTTTAGTCCTTTGCTGGTGACTAAATGACCAAGACAACATGGGATTTCCTTGCATCTGACTTTCAGCTTCTTTCTGTTCAGCTTTATCCCTTTCTCTCGGCATCTGAGTAATAGCTCTCCTAATTTCTGGTCATGGTCCTGGGTGGCTTCTTCGTCGGTCTCGCCCATTCCATACACAACCATGTCGTCATGTACTGTGAGCAGCCTTTCAAGTCCCTCCACAGCTTGGTTTAGCCTCTTCTGTAAGATCTCCGACGCTACTGTCAGCCCGAATGGTAATCGCTTCCACCGTACCGGCCATAAGGTGTGCTGAACGTCGTCAGTTTGCTTGACTCTTCATCTAATATAACATGCCAATGACCGTTCTTGGTGTCAACTTTAGTAAAGACTCTTGCTTTTGCCAGGTTGGTTAGCACGTCCTCGATTATGGGTGTAGGATACCTCTCACGCTTTAGTGATTTATTCAGGTGCTGGGGATCAATAATTGCTCCGACCTGTCATTGGACGATAAAAATAGTAACAGCAGTGTCAATGGTGTAGAATTACTCTAACTATATACGCTGTTTACATATTTATCTATATCTGAATAGACCAACGAATACTGTAGAAGGAAACCTATCGCTTGTATTTAATAAATAAAGAAAGAATGGTTGTCTTGAACTCAAATGTTATAAATATTTTCGCACGATTATATTACCGGGAGATTGAAGACGTATGAATTCAACACACGATCGAGAATCAGAAATATATTTTAATACCACAAACAACAAGAATGTATGCTTAAAGCTATTCCGTATATACTTACATGAGTGCTGAATAAACTTTTACTTTCAAAAAGATTGATTATATCTAGTGCCTTCCACGCTATGAGCGCTTAATCAAACGGTGTCCCGTGTCCGCTACCAATTGATCCGCTGGACTAGCAACCCACGCGGTCTGACCAAAAATATTTTTGATTGTTTTATTTGTGTTGGTTCTTCGAAGCTTTTTGAAAGTAAAAGTTTATTCAGCACTGACCACTCAAGTACGCATACATTCTTGCTGTTTGTGGCATTAAAATATATTTCTGATTCTCGATCGTGTGTTGAATTCATACGTCTTCTCATCGTGAGAAAATATTTATAACATATAATCTTTATTTATTAAATACAAGCGATAGGTTTCCTTGTATTAGTTGGTCTATTCAGATATAGATAAATATGTAAACAGCGTATAGATAGAGTAATTCTACACCATTGACACTGCTGCTACTATTTTTATCGTCCAATGACAGGTCGGAGCAATTCCTGCATTTAGCCGCATGTGACCTAGTAGCAACCACCATATTGCTTACCCAGTCCATGGGCTCATCCACACCGCAGGTGTTATTAAATCCAGACTTGTTAGCCTTTTCAATTCTGCCTTGACTTTTGACTCCATTGCAAAAGCAATTCTTCTTCCTGGTGATGCTACGGGTTGCACTGTTGGATCAACCTCCAGATGTTGTGGACTTCAAAATTTCCAACATCTCCCTCGAAGACGTCAGCATATTCTTCAATCAACTCTGCAGCGGTCTTTCTTCGAGTGGTTTCTTCATTTACAGACGCTACTTGCTTGAAGTTCTCCTTATTAACTTCGATGAGACCCATATGTTGAATAGCCTTCGCTCCCAGTAGCGGTGTGAGTTGCTCTTTCACGACCACAAATTGTATCGAGTACTTCTTTCTATTTGCTGGATTTCGCATTTTCGCACAGTTATTCTTGCTGTCCCTTTGGGTCTTTGCTCTGCCTTGTTCCACATCTGAAGAACTCGTTTCGTTGGCTTAATCTCTGCTTTGTTAACGTATTCCTTAGGTAGGATGTTTACTGTCACTCCCGAGTCGACATGAAATGTCACAGGTTTTTCTTCGACCAACATCTCAGCGTGGATTTCTTTGACTGGCTCGGCACAGCTGTTCGCAATAATGTTAACAACATCCGGTTTCAAAGTGACACTAGCTATGTAATCAGAGTCACTCGATTCTTCTGTTTCGTCGACGGCGTTAGCTTGATCTCTCTTGGTTTGTCGGCATGAATTGGCAAAATGATTTCGTTTACCGCATTTTATACAGCTTTTCCCCCAAGCTGGACAGGATTCGCGTCCGACTTTATGCTTTCGACCACAATAATCACATATGCTAATACGGTCCCTTTGAGACTGATATGCTTCTCTTCTCTTTCCAGCGAATCTCTCCTGAATAATTGAGAAATATTCAATGCTCTTCAGAATTGTTCATGTCAGCATTCGTCGGCATAAAAGCAGCTAACAAGCTTAATAATCCACCATACATCCATGGTTATCTCTTACAAAAGGTATGAAGAAGCATATATATCCAATTTAGCGAAAGCTATCACTTCTAATTTGCTGTAAAATTTGAAGACAGCATTCAGATTTAGATGAATAAATTATACTCGGCTGAATTAATTGAGTTTTATGACAAGCCAATCGGATTATAGAATGGACCAGCCGATCCCAGGGCCATTTTCGCCGACCTTCCGCCGTGGAGGCAAAATGCCCTGGGTACGAGGTTGGTATAACTTTGTAACATACTAATTTTCTTCTTAGTTATATACTGCTGTATTTTAGTACAATACTATTTTAGTACATGTGCTGGAATGACTAAACATGCGCGATAAGATGCCACCGTTAGCACGACTTGGTATCGAAAATCGGCCTAACCTGAAAATGAATTGCATGATGATGTTGTCACAAGTTCTTTGACAGTGATGTAATATATGAACAACGAGTATGAGTGTTTCATCAGGGGATCCAAACACGAGAAAACATGAGAAAACACGAGAAAACATGTTTTTATTGTTTTCGAGTGTTTGGATCCCCTGATGAAACACGATAAACGAGTTGTTTATATGGCTTCTCAATCGAACACGGATTTAATTGGATGTTTACTTAAAACGCATTTGAGAACAAACCCTCATGGGACTGAACTCACGAGGGTGTGTAAAATTTATTCAATTTATTCTGTTCAGTTGAGGATGAGCGAAGACGGAGGCAGGTCGTTTCGTTCTCCAAAAAATGAATTATTAATTAAGATCTCAGCAATTAGATCAAAACCGGGTTTGATCTAATAACTGTGGTGGTATATGATTTTTACGTGTTTTACTCGAGTATCCAGCCTCAGTCATGTGATAAAATAAGTGATTTCATTGGCCAATTGGCTCATGAATTATTAATGAGTTTGAGAAATATATATAATTTACCTGCGGCGATAAATTTGATAAATGCAAGAGTAGTCCGGGAATTGAAAAGATATTAACTTGAAATAAAATCATATTTTTGTCATTAAATCCAGATGCTTCAGCCACCCTGAAAAATAACATTCATATATATGAGTTATAAGAACAATAACACGTTGACAATTACAAATATGTTTCACAATGGAAGGAAAATATATAAAAATATGAATCAGAAATTCCCTGTCTTGTATTTTTCATTTCATTACTATAGAGCCACTGATCTCAAAAATAGGACTGGATTGAGCTTTCTATTGTATCTGATGAGCTGATTTTGAAGCTTGCATATTTGCATAATGTAAATTAACGAGAGATCATTAGAAGCTCCGTGTTTGCAAGCAAATCAAACTGTGACGCTCGCGAATTAGGTTTAGTGTCTGGCCAATATAGTTTCTTTGTTAAAGGGATACTCCAGCCAAAATAGAAATATAGTTCATATGAAAGATCTTACTGACTTTAATTCATTCCCAAATTTTCAGCATTCCTATCAATTTAGTTAAGACGATATGGCTAGTTGAAGTTGCAAATTTGAGGATTTTGACGCCATATTGGTTTTTAAATTATGACGTCATTGAGTGATTCTTTATCGGCTGTGGAGTTGTTTTGATGGCGATCACATAGTGATAGCTGTTGTGAATGCTCTTTGGACGAAAATTAGTCGAAATAAACTATTTAGTTCCTCATGCAGAAAAGTACAGGAGCTTCTTAGGCATAGCCGGAGCTTCGTAGGCATAATATGAGTTATAATCACTCAGTGACGTCATATTTGACAAACAAATATGGCGTCTAAATTGGACAAACTCTCCAACTTCAACTAGCCATATCTTCTTAACTAAATTGATAGGAATGCTGAAACTTTGGAAATAAACTAAAGTCAGTAAGATCTTTCATATGAACGACATTTGTATTTTGACTATTCCTTTAACATTAAATGCGTAAAATCTTGAACCTAATTTGACGTCTCGTATTAGGCTTCTCTCACTGGATAAATTAGAGCCAACGGCGGCCATTACTAAGGGACCAAAGTCGTAGTAAATCTGTAGGTAGGCCATGAATCGTTTTACCCATTAATTTGAAAAATGTCTTCTGGTCGTCTTTATAGTAAAATTATTTTATTTTGTCGATGGTAAGAGCACATAATCCAACAAAAAACCTCATAGGATCCTCAGTTGGTCCCTTGGTAATGGCGGACTTCCGGCTTCATTTTCTGAACAATAGTTGCTCGATCCAGTCTTCTTTCGAGATCAGTGATTGCTACCTTAACTCTTACTTGCCATTTTTGTTTGCACCAACATTTTTTCATGGTAGAATGGTAAAAATAAAGACGATATATAGTAACACAGCTTCACGCTACCTTAAAGACAACGTAACGATAGCAGCGAGTTGCGTTGATCTCAGTGCTGGCTCATGGCGACCAAGTCCGTTCAATAAAAGCTCCTGGTTGAAAAAATAAAATTTCGAATTTGTCAGCAAATCGTTAGCAATACACTGTCGGTCACTTCCAGTGGCGACACCAATGTTTTCCAAGTGATTTCAAAATATTTGATATATTGTGCATTAGAGCAGGTGAAAATATACCAATATCCAAAATTTTGTAAGAGTTAGATCCGCGTCCGAGGGCTTTATATAGCATAAAGCCTCTATCTGATTTAGTTCAAAAATGTCTTATATCTCAGTGATTGCTAAGTTTACAACGTTTATTATCACGAGGAGTTATTACACGCACATTTTCAAATAAATTTGTGGAACAAACTTGAAGATGGAACTAATATTTTAATGAGTGAAAATTCTCTACCCTGAAAACTGACGTCAGAGACCATCTAATTTACATATCAAACAAACTGAAATATTTCAAAAACGAAGTAAAATACGGAAAAGTTGTAAAAGGTGTTACTCTATCATTTTACGAGTTCTTTCATATTAGACAAACTTAATTTTTGTTGCCAATGTCCTTTAAAACGCTCACGCCTAACGGTTGCTTGCAAATGGTAGTTAGTAGTTGTTACTTGCTGAACTTAGTTTTTGCAAGTTGATATATTTCGTCTGTTTAAGAATATACTTAACCATAACCAACAATACTGCAACAGTAAACAAGCTCAATATTGCTCTTTTGATGTATTGATGTCTATTTTTATTATATTTGAATTAACACAAATTTAATACGCCTTTAAAGGGGAAATGTACCCAAAAAATTAATTACTTTTAAATAAAAGGCCTTTAAGTATAATGTTTAGAAATGTTAATAGTTTTACGGTATCTGCTCTTGTATTAGAGAAATAACGTTTTCATTCTCGTATTTTATGCTTCTGGACGCCGCCATTTTCGAGTTTGCTCGACGGCTCAGACTCGAGGTCCAGCGGGGGTTTCTTTTCAATTTTGACGTCACTTGAGTGCAAGGAACAAAAGAAAAACACTCAATGCGTCAAAATTGAAAAGAAAATCACCGCTGTACATCAATCTTGAGCCGTCGAGCAAACTCTAAAATGGCGGCGTCCAGAAGCATAAAATACGAGAATGAAAACGTTATTTCTCGAGTACAAGAGCAGATACCGTAAAACTATTAACATTTCTAAACATTATACTTAAAGCCCTTTTATTTAAGAGTAATTTATTTTTTGGGTACAGTTCCCCTTTAAAATTGCCAAAAACTAATTATCCGGTATCCGGCTCGGATAATTATCAATTATTGAATGAGGTTGAGCATGATATGAAGAATTATCAAGGCCGAAGTTTGTGTTATCTGCCGAAGCCGAAGGCTGAGGCGGATAACACAAACTGAGGCCTTGATAATTCTTCATATCATGCGAAAACCGAATTCAATAATTGTTTTATTATTTATTTAAAAGATTAAAGGTGCCGTCCAGTCCGTTCTGCGCATGTCGACGTTTCTGTTTACATCGTTTGTTTACATTGCGTTATATAAACATTGAACATGAAGTATTGCGGATTTTTTTCACACGCTTGAGCTTTTCCGCCTAAAAAGCGTGTTATAAGAAGATGTTTGGTTCCTAAATGTTGATAATATATCAAACTACCACTCATGCCTTCGCCACATTTAACGAATACTCGCTTTCGAACTGTCGCAAATCTATTCCGTTAAATTTTGTTGACATGTGGGGTCCCCAACGTTTGAAATATCATACATGCGCAGAACGGACTGGACTGCACCTTTAACTTTATCAACTATTTAACAACTGCATCGTTGGAAAAACGTGATAACGTGCAATATTAGTTTTTCATAATTGCACCAGGTGACGTCAATCGTGCAATAATCTTTTGTCATATTGCACCATTGAGGTCACAACTCCATATTTGGTAGGGCGATGAGTTGATATGACGATTTCACCGTTGGCTGTTAGCCATCACGATCACGAATTCTTTTAAATAACTAATAATAGAAAATATCCGGCAGGATACTAAATCCGGTGCACCCCTAGTCACGTGAACTATATTTAAAGTGTCCATGAGTCTTGGACAGTTTTTGTTTTTGGAATATAAATAAGCTGTAGGTACACATACACCTTAGACTGCCTATAGTGCAGTCTCTAGAATAAAGAAAAACAACTCGTTCTTACCCTGAAAGCCGGATAAAACTCGTTCTTTTCGAGGTGAACCAATAAATTATCACATAACAACTTTAAACTTGGTTTCCATGCATCTCCTACCGAAAGAGGAATATTACATTACGAAAATATAAAATAGATGGCAAGAGCTGATGTTTTAAAGCTAATTATTTAGAAAGATTTCTGACAGCCCAAAACAAGAAGGTAATGAACTGGAATAATAATAATAATAACATACTTTCTTATATGCGCATCTTAAAATCTCGATGCGCTTACAGGTCATATTATACAACCTCGAATAACTCGAGAACGAGATAAGATATGAAAGAACTGTAAAAAGCCATTCTTTATCATTTTATGCGTTCTTTCAAATAAATCAATAAAAAGTCATCTCAATTTACGGTTCATATGCCCTTTAAAGAGATTGGTAAATGCGCTGGTCATTTCCCGCTTGGACTACGCGAATAGCACGCTAATCGGGATTCAAAAGTACGAACTTAAACTTCAACGCCTCCAAAATGCAGCAGCCAGATTAATTACTGGAATTAAGAAATTTAACCACATAACTAGACTTACACTGGTTACCAATCGAGTACCGAATAAACTTTAAGATTATTTTATTGGTCTACAAATCACTTCACGGACAAGCACCAGACTACCTGTCTAGCCTCATTGACGTACAGTACACCGTCCTGCTCGTACCCTACGATCTTCAAACCGCATGTTACTTCGTATACCTAAGATTAACACTGTCACATATGGCCGACGTGCTTTCTCTTACGCTGCCCCAGATCTTTGGAACACAATACCTGCTGACCACATTAAGTCCTGTAAATCCACCACTGAATTTAAATCTGTTCTTAAGACCTACCTTTTTAAATTAGCTTATGATTGTTAGTTTTATTTGTGACATTAAATTATACTATGTATATATATATATATATTTCCTAATCTAATGTTTTTAGAAATGCTTGTAAATTTATAGTAGTTTATAGTTTTAGTTTTATTAGTCATCTACCATTATTGTATATTATAATCAATTTTTTAGAAATACCACACAAGGTGTACCCACCATTATGACCAATCTGAAAATGAAGCATATCTTCAAAACTATTGAATGAAATTGCTTGAAACTTTCCATAAGTATACAGTTCACTAAATTGAATATCCCCATGTCTACTTTATCGTTGCCATAGTAACAGATTAGTTATCAGGCTCCGTTCATCCTTTAAAAAACTTCTTTATTTTCTGTCATTTATAAAACAATTTTTGACTGTGGACAATAGCATTGCCAAGAAAACAGAAAAACTTCAAATCATAATCTTTAGAAAATAGAAAAAGATAATTAGAAAGCTAGAAAATATAATTTTTTGGTTCAGAAAGAAAGGAATCTGGGAACTAATCTGTCACTGTGGCAACGATAGCATTGACATGGGGATATTCAATTTAGTGAACTGTATACTTATGGAAAGTTTCAAGCAATTTCATTCAATAGTTTTGAAGATATGCTTCATTTTCAAATTGGTCATAATGGTGGGTACAACTTGTGACGTCATAGGTCATATTACACAACCTCGAATAACTCGAGAACGAGATAAGATATGAAAGAACTGTAAAAAGCCATTCTTTGTCGTTTTATGAGTTCTTTCAAATAAATCAATAAAAAAGTCTTCTCAATTTACGGTAACAAGTACTTTGTCGGAAACATTGATGGAAGTGCTGGCCAGTGAGAGATTCTGTTGTGGACTGTGGTGTTTATTAAAACAAGAGGTCAGGTGAATTACTTCTGTTTTACTTGGGTTACATAATAGCATATTTTCTGTGTTCCACACAGGGTTCTAGATTAGAATTTTTTGTTGGTATCCAAGTAGGATACTAGCATTCTAAACTTGGTATCCTAACTGGAAATTTGGTATCCTGATTTTTTTAGTATAAAAACATGCCTAAATTTCAATTATCAGATCATTCAGATGTCATGAACATTAGTCAAGAGTCTTTCTTTTATTTTACAGCAATTTAATATTTACATAATATACATAATACATCGTGTATTAGATTTAGACTTTAAAATTATTCTGAACTTCCAGAGTTAAGTAGTTCCTTTCTTTGCTAGAGAGTGTGAAATTCGAAACATTACACGCATCTTTTCAAACTCTTTTTCATGTAATACTTGTATTGCTCTTTCGGCGGGATTTGTCCTGGCGGAGCAGAACAAGCCTTGGCATTCGCAACACATTTAATACTATGTCCGTTTAACGGACATACTTTGGCCATGTTTGCGTAGAGATTTGATGTGAAAGTTTATAGTACAGCCTAATTTCACAAATTTACTCAAACTATCAGCGTATTTACTGTTCATACAAACACTGCAAAACATTTTATTGTTGATCAATTTTACCCACGAAAATGCTTTTTGCCAGGCTGGATTGAACTTTCGTCTTTGTTGTGTTTTTTTCTTACTGGCTGTCGTTGACTCCACTGCCACAGTATCCGCTTCCACGGTGTTATCGACATCACAATTGGCTGTCGATGTTCTAACCAAGTATTTTAACATATCTTTATATTTATTTATTCATGTCTGATGTCATAAATATTTCAGCGAATATTTTAAGTAATTTTATGAACAATCAACAATGTTCAAACTTCAAAATAAAAACGATCTTCCGTACGTCATTGATCCCGGATGTGAAATACTCGTCTCCAGACTTCGTGCGCCAAAGCGAGAATTCGCCAATCGTTTCGAAATTAAATGAAAATATCAAAATGAAATATGTTATATTATATGACTTGTGTATTATATTCATGACTTAGTTAAGTTAGTTTATACTTAAGCCAGAGTTTTAGATATATTGTGGTAAATATTAGTGTTTAAGCACAAATTTCTTGGTATCCAAGTAGGATACCAAGGTTTCAACATCTGGTATCCAAAATTAAAAACTGGTATCGTCAGGATACTAGGATACCGCAAATCTCGAACCCTGGTTCCACAAGATGATTTCAAGCGATGGCCCTTCATCAGAATGAAATGTGTTAAACGTAGGCACGTCTCCACTGCATGCCCTCGCGGCATCATGGGAAGGTATTTCCAGATCTTGTAGAAAACATTGGCCCACAATAAATTTACACAATTAACAAAATAGATACGTCGATGTCAAAATCCACGAGTTGCAATTTCTTTAGCAAGTTCATGAGATTGAAGAAGACTTCGCGCGAAGTTATTTTGTAAAAATTTGGAATTTTCATTAGAAGACTCCGCCGAGTAGGTCCTGCATAACGTTGTACTCACCTCCTTTAATAGAAGCAAGATTCCAGGCTGTATAATCAGTGAATTTAGCTATCTACAAGAAAGGAATAACAGCTACATTGTAGGATTTGGTAGCATGTTAATATATTGTTTGAATACAGATTAGAAACTCCAAAAGGTTGGTGTACGACTAAAACGGCACGAAGCCCCCGACATTTTGGCTATTTATTTTTTGCTTTAAAAGGGAACTGTATCCCCCAAAAAATTACTTTTAAATAAAAGGCTTTAATGTATAATGTTTAGAAATGTTAATAGTTTCACGGTATCTACTTTTGTATTAGAGAAATAACGTTTTCATTCTCGTATTTTATACTTCTGGATGTCATTCTGGAGTTTGCTCGACGGCTCAGGTTCCATGACCAGCGGGGGTTTCCTTTCAATTTTGACGTCATTGAGTGCAAGGAACAAAAGACAGGCGCTCAATGACGTCCAAATTGAAAAGAAAACCACTGTTGTACATCAACGAGAAAACTGATAGGAAAGAGCTGATAAGTTGTTTTACAGTATTCGATTTGGTCCGTTATTTCCCAAAATATATCTATCTAAACATAGCCAATTGAATGAAAAAGCCACACGTCGTTATTCTTAAGAGGGGCCTGGGACTCAGGAACGATTAGATTTCACACAACAAGGAATACATAAGCGTTTCCAAAAACTATATCCGGCATTACTACCAAAAACACACAAGCTGATAGGACGCAGTTTTTGGTAATCAGAGATCAGTGAGCGAGCGGCGTCGGTTCCTGGTTCCCAGGCCCTAAAGCATTGAAAACATTCTCACCAATTTCTGGCGCTATGCTTTTAAATTTTCCGAACAAGACATATTATGTTTAGCATTAATATTAGCATTAATTATCATAAATTAGGTTGAAAAACTTTCATTTTTCTAGAAAAGTCCATCTCGCACGCCCGGGTAGCATCGTGAAAATTCAAAATGCCACCAATCGCAGAGTTTTTTATCAAATCAAATCAAACTTGGCGTGTGAGTGGATATCATGTGCCTGGCGCTTGTCGAGTTTCAATTTTTAATCTTGCGTTTACGACCTATTTTGTCTGGGCTGGTTATAACTGGGGCTAACAAAACATTAGGTTTTCAATAAATATTCTGTTATTATGCTGACTCTTATTGTAAAATGATTGTAAAATGTTCTTCTACTCACCATGGTTAAATAAATACTGACAAGTTTCAGCTCATTTCCGGCGGCAACCTGTTAAAAAACAATAAACTAGATAGAAGCAAAGCATCATGGGTCTACGTCATAATCTGTGTGAAATTTGAAAAACACAGACTATGAAGCAGCGCCGTTAATACATACATACTTTATTTAATGCACCCTTTATTTACATACATACTTTATTTAATGCACCACAATATTAAAAGACCACGAAAATCACAATTATTAAAATTACATTAAAAGGTTATCTATTATAGACTTAATACATGTCTCTCAACCTTGAGTTTAAATGACTTAATATCCTTGATAAAAGCACGAGTGGCGTGTGCTGATTAGGGCGCTGCCACTCACCGCTAAGTCAAGCTTGGTCGGACGCGGTTAGCACTTGGATAGTGACCATCTTGGAATAACCTTGTGTTGATACGCGAGCTTGGAACTCATGTGAGTAGAGTTATTAGTTGATCTCTCCCGTACTTCGAGGGTTTTCCTCCGGGGTCTCCGGTTTTCCTCCTTCAGTAAAATCAACACTTAGATCTTAGCTGTGTTCCGTGGTCAGACATGGGTCATATGGTGGCAGCCTACGGCGCCTTTGACATTCCTTCGACTCGGCCTCGTTCGAGCTAAACATTTGTAAAGACAAACGTCTGTTGTGTCTGTTAATAAGACCATTAAAAAGACCAGCAAATCGCCGTGGTTTCGAGTTTGCTCGAATTTCGCAGCGATTTCGCTGCGATCTTATGTGGAAAAGCACCAAAATACACTAGAGTAGACCCCCTGCACACACACAAACATGGCGCACAAACATGGCGGCCGCAGAATCTGGCAAAGGCACTCCAAGAGTAAGAAAAGGGAAAGCGAAAGGAAATTTTTTTTCAAACGCATGGCTAGTTGTGTATGAATATAAAGCTTCCATAAAGCTTGTCACGTGTTGAGTCTCTGACGTCACGATCACATGAGTATGTGGAATCACGTGCTTGTCTGGAACAAGTTTTGAGCAATGGCGGGAAAAATTTGAGCAACATTGGAGGTAAAATTTCTTGTGATAGAATGTTTGTTTATTTTTTTGGCAAATGCGAACATAACTGGAAACATTTTGTCTGCTACGACAAGCGGGGTTATTTGCGTTGACGTATCTCTAGTTTATGCTACTCAAAATTCTCGTTTGTATGCACCATGTGATCAAAATAAATGCACACGTGACACTATACTTTAAACAGAAAGCGCTTGTTGTTGGAACGAGAAAAAACTGAAAAGAACTAAAAGGTATTATAAAATAACAAATTAAAAACACACGCGCTGATTGGCCGAAAGCCGTGTTTCTATATAACTCGATATCTGGAAAACATGGATTTTCCCCGCCATTTTTATAAAATGGACTGTAAGACGAACCTTTGCTCACAAACAGCTAAAATGTCGATGAATATGTTCTGTGACAGCCAACAAGAAGAAAAGCGAGAAGATTGGATGCTTTTCTTCAGTTAAGAGCGTCGTTTATGTTCATTTGAGCAGCCGACAACGCTGTCTAGCGTGAGTAAGGAGAATGTATATATTCATCATTTTCATATTCATTCATCATCATCATATCATATTCATTCATCATAAAAGAGTCTTATTACTTATTTCCTCAATGTTATTTTATAAAAGAAATAGAAGACATCTTTCCGTGTTCCCATACGTTATAGAAACACTCGTGAAAGTTTGGGAGAACTGGAAATAGCGTGGAAACACTCGCCCTCCTATACAATTTCTCGTTCTCCCATTTTTCTATTCCTTAATCTCCAAGAGGCTACTGTTGGATGTTTTTCCATGGTACGTTGATTTCCTTGATATCACGTGGTACATTTACCCTGAGGGCGGGTGTTAAAGGATTTCGCTGTTTACTGGGACAATAGTACCTGCATGTAAACAACACACGAGAGGGTTATTTGTAAGTGATCAAATTCAATGGCGCTAAAAACATCGACGAAATATCTCAAGGTTTCGTTCTACTTTGTTCTCGTTCTCTTTGTCATTACAAATTTTTTTTCGAATCTGCGGAAATTATCATCGAAATACCTTTATCCAAGGAGAGGCGAACCTGAGGTGGGGAAACAGGACATGGAATCAAGATTACAGGTGCGAAAGACCAGCTTTACGAACAAAGGCTCTCGTCTGGAAAGCCTAGCTTCGTTGACAAATACGATACCCAGATCAAATGAATCACTACCTATAAATACATATGAAAAGAAGAGCGAGTCGTTTGGAATTCCACAAAGATCGATGGAGAAGACGACTGGTGATGAACGTTTTAGCGTGAAGTTTCTTGATAATATATACGGCACCGGTTGCCATCCTAATCCATATAGACCAACGCTTAGATACTTATTCAATTCCTGGGTGACCCTAAGTCGTCTTCACAATATCAGTAGTTTCCTATGCGGAGGTTCTCTGATTGGCCTTGTACGAAATGGTGATATGATTCCTTATGACCGAGATATAGATGTGTGTATGAGCCACAAAGAGTTTTACAAAGTTCAGAAACTGCGCTCATCAAAACCGTTTGATTACCGAGACGGGCGAATCCATGTCGCTATACAGGACGATTTCTTCGAAAAAGACATGGAGAGGAGGACCCGAGTGGATTGTAGGGGACGCCAAGTGACAAAACTGACAGATCCTTGTGCATTCGTAGCACCAGCAGCGCGGTTAATTCTCCGCGGGCGCTACGTGGATGTTTTCATATTTCAAGAAAACGGGAGATACATGAAGTATAAGACTAGCGTGCATCTTACAAAGGATATCTTCCCGTTAAAACCTTGTGTTTTCATGGGGATTGAGACGAAATGCCCTCGCAACCAAACTGCTTATTTGTTGCGCTACTACGAGCCAGATGTGGTGAGGAAACCGCATTATGTTTGCAGAAATAAAAGATGGGTTCCCACTAGTCCAAGCGTGAAGGACAAGTTCAAGATATGGTTCATGAAGACGAGAGCCTCGTGATCCCGTGACATATTAATGAGCTTAAGCGTTGAAACGAGGAACGCCAAACGACCATATGTACAAACTGTACTTCTAGTACGTATTCCATATAAGGAAGTGGCCTACGAGCAAATACAAGGCATTGACGAGCAAATACAAGGCATTGACGAGCAAATACATGGCACTCGTACCAGCCTACTGGATGTGGGATTACTGAGCGCATGCGTCCAACGGTCAATTTCTAATCCCACATGCTTAGTCTGTCTCACTATTCTACTAATCTAGCTCCCCACATAGGGGAGTGGATGCGGTAGGTGCTAGGGATGGCCTGAAAACACAGCCGGGGGTAGGACCTTTATTGTTTTGGGGTCGGTTACAATCCAGTTAACTAGAAGGCTGGTACGAGGGTGCAATGTGTCAGCTATTTGCGTGTTAATTCGATAGGGGTATCTAGTACGTATTCCTTATAAGGAAGCGCAAATAGAAGGCATTGACGAGCAAATAGAGTGCATTAACGAGCAAATAGCTCACACGTTGAAACCACGTACCAGCATCCTAGTTAATTGGATTGTAACTGACCCCAAAACAACAAAGGTCCTAACCCTTTGGCAAACGTTTTCTTGAGAAATAAACCACCCCCAAAGCTAAAATATATATATTAAAACAAAGATAAATTATCTGTTTACAATATACGTACAGCTAATATCAGGCTAGCGAATGTAGTTTTCTTAAAAAGAGCGGATAATCGAACATATCGTAACGTGTTAACAATCCCACATCCAGTGGGCTGGTACGAGTGCCATGTATTTGTTCGTTAATGCCGTCTATTTGCTCGTCGGCCACTTCCTTATATGGAATACGTACTAGAAGTACATGGTTAATTCACTCTATATTTGCTCGTGAATGCCTTCTATTTGCGCTTCCTTATAAGGAATACGTACTAGATACCCCTATCCAAACGACAGGCAAAACGTGAAATAACCCTCATGACGTAAAAAAGCAAAACACAAGACGACGAGTGGCGGGAAAACTCTACTAATGAAAACAACTTTGCCATTGGCCGAGTAGCCCTGGATCCCATGAAGCCAAGGCCGTAGGAAGATGTTTTAGGTCAGGAGGGCTTGTCGCGCACTGAAGGCGCAAGAACCCTCTAGGGGGTCTGGGGGTATGCTCCCCTGAAAATATTTGATTTCTAACTCTCTGAAACGCGATTTTCCGCATTTTGAGGTTAGTTTTACAACAAAATATTATGATCATAAACAGCATAAGTCTACCTTTACTTCCTTCGTCAATATCTGACTAGTTTCTGGAAACTAGTTGCACATGGTTGAACTGGTCTGTATTTGAAACTTGTGTACGAGCAAGTGCCACCCGGCCCCGTAATTTTTTTGAAATCTATATGCTTCGAGGTTAATTCTGGTGCAGTCTGAGGTATCAGCAGTAATTGCTTATTTGATTTTCTAGCTAGAATTGTAGCGAATACTAGGTCGGATGTAAAGATCGGATATTCCTCTGTGCCATACGTCTGTCCTAACTGACAGTCTGACAGCAGAAAACTCGTGCTTTGACGTCGAAGCCCCTTGCTTCCAGAGAATAGGAGGGCGCTGGCCCCCCTGCGCCATGCATGAAGCTTAATAAAATTCGCAGCGCCTCACAAAAGATTCACTTAGTTTTCATTGGCGAAACAAGAAAACAAGAACAACACTTTCTGTTTATATTAAGAAAGTTCTAAAATACAAAACTTTCATTCGTTTTCGTTTTAAAGGGATACTCCAGACAAAATACAAATGTAGTTCATATGAACGATCTTACTGACTTTAGTTTATTCCCAAAGTTTCAGCATTCCTATCAATTTAATAAAGAATATATGGCTAGTTGAAGTTGAAAATTTGAGGATTTTGACGCCATATTGGTTATGACGTCATCGAGTGACTCTTTATCGGCAGTGGGGTTGTTTTGATGGCGATCGCATAGTGATAGCTGTTGTGAATGCTCTTTGGACGAAAATTAGTCGAAATAAACTATTTAGTTCCTCATGCAGGAAAGTAGAGGAGCTTCTTAGGCATAATACGAGATAGAATCACTCAGTGACGTCATATTTGAGAAACAAATATGGCGTCGAAATTGGACAAACTCTCCAACTTCAACTAGCCATATCTTCTTAACAAAATTGATAGGAATGCTGAAACTTTGGAAATAAACAAAAGTCAGTAAGATCTTTCATATGAACTACATTTGTATTTTGGCTGGATTATCCCTTTAAATAGTTAATAAAGTGTGCTTGTGGTTGATTTCACTTCACGAGCGATCCGTACTGTTGGTTTTCGACCGCTGGGGAACCAATCAGAAATCTCCATTCTAAAGATGGACCGCCTTGCCATATTATCTCCTCGCCCTCGCCAAAGGCGAGAGAGATAATTCCGCGGGCGCGATCAATTTCTCACCAAAAGTCTTCTGATGAAGGCCTCCGCTCGAAACGTCAGTATCGAAGTCGGTTCGTTCCTTGTTCAGCCTCGTACCCAGGCGCTGCGTTTCTCTCGTTGCGTCCTCACCAAGCACCATCGCGCGCTCACCTCTCTCAGAGCGATGAGAGCGTGAGCTCACCTCTCTCAATCTCGTCCCCAGAGCCTGCGTTCCTTTAGGACTGCGCCACCAAACGATACAACTCGTTACCGCTCGTGTTGTAAATAGTACATACATATCTATATACATATATTGATCCTTGCTTAAAGATATACAGATGATCAGAATAAATACCATTTCATACAATTATAATATTTTTGTTCCACATACCTTCAGTTTCTCAAGATAACGACAACAAATAACAAGAATTTTTTTTAACTGAGCAATCCAGAGTAGAGCCCAGTCCTTGGTGAGAGTAAGATAGACATACCACATCTAAATAAGAAGGGGTTAGTACATCAGTTAAATCTACAGGCAACATGTAAGATTCGAACCAGTACAAATATCGAAAGTACGTAGTTCAGTAGAGCATACAGCTAGCATCGGAAGGTTGCGCAGGTTCCATCGCCGCTCGGGATTTTGCCCGAGTTATTTCCAAAACAAAAGAAATGAATATAAATACCAGAAGAAAGAGAACGGTTTAAAAATGAACTGTATAGTAAAAAAATAAATGAGCTACAAAGTGTCTATAACTCCTATTTTTTGTATTTTCCAAGTAGTAGAGCCAAAATTAGCTGAATAGTTCTTTTACGGTTTTTGATTTGGTCCATTGGTTTCGAAGATATAGACACTTTAAGTATGCTATTAGTAAGAAAAAACCGCAAATTAAAGGGAACTGGGACGAGCAACGTGATGACGTAGCTTAAGGGACGCCAATTTCCAAAATGGAATACGATGAAGTGAAATTCCTTTTGTCAAGTCTGATTCGTTAGCACACCAAAAACAACACATCTATCCGACATTTTTTCGCTTCGATGACAGCGTTGGTTTCTGTTGTAGTGTTGTATAAACTGTCACTGAGAAAATCCCATCCCTTAAGCTACGTCATATCATGTGGGTCCAGGCTCTTTGCTATTTGAAGAAATTTCTTGCGGAATATTCAAAATAGCAATGAAAATCTGTTTATTAATTTTTGAGATATCCTGCTTACAGACAGACAAACAAACAAACAGAGAAACAAACAGAGGTAAAAACATTACCTCCAGGCGGAGGTAATAATATTTTTCTTTCGGAAATACAACCCTGCAAGGGTACTACATTTTGATTGGTCAAGAGGAGTGAAAATATTTGATAAATTACACTTCAGAATGTTTGATCGAGATAAGGTCTATAATATAGAGCCTTTTAAATTGCCTATCTCACGTTTGGGGATTTAACATATCCGTCATGTTTGGGTTTTCCTGAGCAAAATCATAATACATATTGTCGTCAGCCTTATAATTTCATTTTCATGGAGTTTTTCACTGTCAAAGTTACGGGATGTGATGTCACAAGAGGCATTCCAAACCAGTTTTCTTTTGTTACTTGCCACAAAAATGCCTCTTGTGACATCACATCTGATAACTTTAGGGACCGATCATTATTTATTGCTGGGGTGGGAGCCGAAGAGAAAATGGTTGGGTAACTGAAAATTCTAAGACCTAAATCGTTGGGTAAAAAAAAATCACTTCTGAAGGGTAGGGTACTAGCAAAATTTTCATGACTATTTAAATAAAATAATTAAGGGTTCATTTAAAATTGGAATCTCGTCATCCGTTCTCCTTAGTCATCATTGCACATTAGCTTTTGTTATTGTTTTCCTTGGATTCCTGCTCTGTATAGGGAGATAATAATCTGAAAGTTACAGTAGGATCTGTCTGTATATCTATTTGGGTTTGTTATTAAAACTTGTATCGACGATATACTGGACATTGGGTAAACGATTTTCTTTACCCATAAATGGTTGGGACGGTTAAATTTCTGATCTTAATTTGGTTGGGTAAAATTTTTTTCCAGCAGCAAATCTATTTCTCGTCGGCCCCTACCTTTGGACTTTTTTCATCCATACTTTCCATAAGAGCCTTGCATAGCAACTGGAATCTCTGTAAAGTGAGTTTTAGTAATAATGAAATGATTTTAACAATGTTACAGTGCACATGAAGCGAAAATTAATTTTGTCTTAAAGGAAAGAACACTTAAGCTGACAAAGTAACATCTTTGGCAGTTTTTCGTTTCCTTGTTTCGTTTTTGAGAAATTTCAAATTGTTTGATATGTAAATTAAACAACTTGACGTCACACGTGTATAATGAAAATTATATGTCTTTGCTATTATCTAACCAAATTAATTCAAAGGAAGTATGTGCGTGCGTTTCTCCCACAACACCAAGTAACCTTGTAGATCTTCAAGTGATTTCTGTTGACAATATAGCAAAGATATATAACCTTCTCTGATAAGTCATTATGCATGTGTGACGTCAAGTTGTTAATTTGCATATCAATCAACTTGAAATATCTCAAAAACAAAGCAAGGAAACGAAAAACTGCCAAATATGTTACTTTGTCGTTTTATGTGCTTTTTCAAATAAGACAAAATTAATTTTCGCTACATATACACTTTAAAGTGCCCATAACCTCAAAATGTTTTATTATCTTGTTTGGAAGAACTTTTAAAATGACAATGTAACTTCTTTTGAAGATTTTTGATTCTTTGCTTTCTTTTTTAGATATATCAGTTTGTTTGATATGCAAATGTATGGAATTTCGTCACACATGCATAATGAGTTATTGGAGAAATGTGTATATCTCTTTCATTCTCGAACGAAATCCTTTAAAATCAAGACGTTTGGTGTTGTGGGAGAAACGCACACACGTGTTGTTCACACTTTAGTGTTTTTATTTCATGAACGCAAAGATATATAACATTCTCTGATAACTCATTATGCATGTGTGACGAAATTCCAGATATTCGCATATAAAACAAACTGATATCTCTCAAAAAGAAAGCGAAGAAACGAAAATCTTCAAAAGAAGTTACTTTATCATTTTAAAAGTTCTTCCAAATCAGACAATAAAACATTTTGAGGTTAGGGGCACTTTAAATAAATGAACACATGAAGGAAATATTCGTCTTAATCTGTCTCAGATCGAAACCATAACCTTCTCATCGCTCGTGAGTCACTCTAACCCAGTCTCCACCTTGGTAATGTATATTATATTATTATAGTTCGTACAGGTTAGGGAGGGAGAAATTCAAGAACTTTTCAAGGACTTTCAAGGCCATAATTAGGAAATGCAAGGACCTGAAAAGGAGGCTTTGGAAAGCTGAGTGGAAAATCACGAAAAGGTAGCGAACTCGCGCAGATGCTGACAAAATTCTCGCTTTTAGAAAATGTCATAAAAATTAAATTATGAAGGATTCAAGCGCTTTCAAGAATTTCTTCAATTGTTGACTCGAGCGGAATTTGAACTGGCACCTTCGGGATTCCTGTCTGCTGCTCTACTATAGTTGAGCTACCGCGTCAACTGCGAACAGTGGGCTAATTTCATCCATTTAAGTCACGAAATATGATTCTGAAATATAATTGAAACACTACACATCCTTACAGATGATCATAAGTGTTAAGTTGTCGCGAAAATATTTCGTGCACTAAAATTGATAAAATTTCAGGGCTCAAAATAACGGCCGGTCAACGGACAATGACCGGCCAAAAATGCCTCTTGACCGGTCACTTTTTTACCTCGCCGTTACACATTTGTATACCTTCCGACACATTTGTATATGCCTTCTCTTCGGCATATCTGCTGAAATCTTGTCAGAGAAATTTCAAAAAACGCAATTTCACTGTAAGTTACGTACGACAAAAACATTGTTTGTTCTTGTCCAAAACGTAAATATATGCTGGTTGCACTTGAAAGGTTTCGATTTTGTTTCGGAGGAAGGAGGTGAGCAGAGTGACGACGAGGAAGCAATGGAGGAGGGTTGTGACGTCGAGGGTACAGACTCAGTCAAGCAAGATAACACTTTGATAAGAGAGCTGGCTGAGTTGGAATGAAGACTACTTTGAAAGTTAACATGTGCTCAATTTATACACAATTGACAAGAATAACGCTTTGGTTTTTGGTACTGTATTTGTTAATTGGCGAGTCGTTTTAGGCTAAATATAGTAAGTGGGATGAAAAATTTAACTCCGTCAAAGACTACCTGTATAATGAGTAAAGTTTATTACTCAATATTAAGATTATATCTAGAAAACAATAAAATTTTATTTACTTGAGACAACCACCTCATCAACGATGATAACGTTGCCTGTTCACTTTTACAATGTGATTGCTAACGTCTTGAGCGTTTAAAACATGAAACAATAAAAGCGATGTCTCGAAACAAATTCGTTATTATTTGTTTCACTGTAAGTGTATGCGTATTAATGACCGGTCAAAACTGGTCAAAAACGACCTACCGGCCGTTATTTTGAGCCCTGAAATATATAGCACACTGTTTCGCGTGGTAGCTCGCGTGGTAGCTAAACTGGTAGAACAGCAGAACGGAATCCCGAAGGTGCCAACCTCGTACCCAATGTCTTATCTCCGCCCCTGGGTTCGAGGTTGCGAATTCAAATCCCGCCCAAGTCAACAATTTTCTGTCGACTCAGTAGTGTAGGTTAATCATGACGATAGTCAATTTTCATGTTACCCTGAGCATGATTTCTTAGAGATTAATGTATGACATAACGCTTGTGGGATTAGCCCTATAGTTTAATTAATGTAGACATCATACATTTACTGATTTACACCAACATGCTACCAATGTATACTCTATCATATACATTAACTATAGGAGACTAAGTCGACACTCTAGTCACCGAGCTACTCGGAGACAAATGGCACAGCGAAGGTTATTTCGTTTAGTGGTTTGATGAACTGCTATGTACAGATATATTTTTATAATGTCTGCATATACAGAGAAACATTCACTTTTATTTGAAAGAACTCTTGAAATTATAAAAAACTTAAATTTACAACGCTTCCATATGTCTCACTATGTTCTTGAGATATGAAGATTTGTTTGATATATGTAAATATCACACTACGCATCATTATGTAAAAAAGCCTGTGCATCTTTAGTATTATTAAATTAAGTCACTCAAACCTTCACATGTTTTGTGTTATTTGATATACTGTACTCAGGCGAATGCACAGTTTCAAGTGATAACGTTATATAATCCCAAAGATATACATGTACCTCTTTGTCCACCTGATCTTGGAATATAAACAGAAATGCTCTTGTTGTTTGAAAAAGGGACAGTCCTAAAAATAAAGAGCACTTGAAATTATTCACAATGCCATTATAATGATTACTGTAATTTTGCTTTAAAGTGGCACTACGATGAAAATCCATCCCCGTTTTTTAGATTTTCTTTAGCATAGAATAGTATTTCAGGGTCGAAAGTGATCATCGATGTAAAAAAAAAGAAGTTCTTTTGAAGTAAGTATTTTGAGCTCTGAGATCACTACTATTTAGGCCACCATTACTAAGAACGTGTTCCAAGTGAGCCCGCAATTTCAAAAGGTAATATTGTTTGTGATGTCAGATTCTCAATGCTACGCCTGAATTTCAGTCGAGGTTACTTGTTTTCTTCGAGAAGTAGATGAAATGTCCAGCCTTTCAGATGAATAATTTGAAAAAACGACCTTGATCACTATGGATTTACTTGAAGAATTAGCCATGTGGAGTCTTCGCGTTGAGAATCTGACGTCACTTCGTTCCGCTGGTCAGGAACATGATCGATTAATGGCAGACGTAAAAACTCCAGATTCGGAGTCAGAAAAATAATACTTGCAATCGTCGAATCGCAAAACGGTTTCGACCGAGTAATATTTAGCAGCTCTGCTTTATAAATACGTAGAAATATTAGTACCATCATGGATAATAAAAAGACTTTCTACTACAGTCTTTCTACTATCCATGGTACCACTTTAAATATGTAGTTGAAGTTTAGAAATAGAACTGGATATGAGGATTAAATAAAGTACTACAACCAAGTTCTCACGCTAAAAAAGAACACTTTTTCCCATCGCTTTCAAACGATTTCATATAGTTGATCAACCAAACCAACCAAAACCGGTTTTCTCCCAATAGAACACAAAAATAGGTACGCGGTGCGTACATGTGTCTACTGGAATTTCACTTGAATTTTGGAACTTTAAGACGGAGGACGGCAACGCAATTTTCCCACATTATTGACTCAAGCGTGATTCAAACTTGCATGTACTTTCGGGATTCCGGTCCGCTGTTCTACCAGTTGAGCTACGGAGCTAACATTGCGCTCATGTAAGAATACTCAAAGAAAACTCAATTTATCAGAGCGCGCTCAAATTTTTAGTTGTCTCTCAAATTTGGCATACACAATGATAGACGATACATGGGCGATCGTCAAGCTCGTATCCTCAGAAAAATGATTCTGAGTCCCGGACAGGAATCGAACCTGTAACCTGATTGCCGGTGAGACGCTCTAACCATTGAGCTACCGAGACTCAGATGGAGAGCGAAGGTTACAATGATGTACTGGTCGATAGTCCATGTATCGTCTGTCTACACCAAGCTCTCCCACATTCACTACAGCAGTGTATCCAAACATCCAAACATTACCGATATATAGTGACTGTCGCATAGGCAGTACATATATCAATCGAACCAGTACATCATTGTAACCTTCGCTCTCCATCTGAGTCTCGGTGGCTCAATGGTTAGAGCGTCTCACCGGGACTCAGAATAATTTTTCTGAGGATACGAGCTTGACGATCGTCCATGTATTGTCTGTCTACTCCAAGCTCTCCCACATTCACTACACTACAGCAGTGTGTATATTAACACTTCCACAATCATAATAAGAAATCGGTGTTGAGTCAACAGCCAGCCGCGTGGGATATACCTCTTAGGAGGGGCAATATAGTTTTGGAGGGTCCCGGCAAAAACGGAGAACACAATTTCGCTAAGGACGTTTTTCGCCGGGGATGGGCTTTATCACCGATCGTCGGCGAACCATCCTACATCGGCAATAATCTGTGACTGTCAGTGATGATCGGCGACATATATGAGAACTAGGCAATTACAATCCATTCAAATACCTGTTGGTCGTTTTGTCTTGGAAACTTCAAGAAACTCATCTGTCTCATTGCTGATTTAAGGCAAACAAGAAATAAAGAAACAAGAAATAAAGAAACAACACAATATTTAATATAAAAAGAACAGCCACATACAGTAGTAAACTAGAGTGCAGTCAGAGAATGTATTTTATTTAACAACATTTTAATCTAAATTTAAGCAAAACTTAATATGGATTGGTCCTTGGTGTATGAGCACATTTTTGCATAAACAATGGCACTGACAAGTCCATTGATTTTCATGAATGGTTTTGTCTGTGAAGATTAACGATTTGCATAATATAAGGGGAATGAGTGCAAATAAACCATTTTATTCATCCATTTCGTCTACATGGAGAAGTTTGCAGACAGAATTTAGTGAAATTTTCATCCAAATTTAATCCGAATTCTACCAAAATCAAATGGATTGGCCACTGATCTCTAAATAAAGATTGGATCGAGCAACTATTGACCAGAAAATGAAGCCGGGGAAATAAATAGCGTTGCGCACAGATGACGTATTTGTTAATGTTTGTCTGAGTCTATAATTAAATTCACGTCCTAAACAATAGGAGATGGCTCATTTGGAAGTCAGATTTGGTTTGTTTGTCTGAGTTTTGGTCTATAAATAGTAACTGTGCGCTTCGCTATTATGGGAAAACCTTCGACAACTGATTCATTTTAGCACTGGTTCATTTTAGCATCTTAAAAGATCAGAGACAGATAGTCTCTGTCGCCTACAGTAAAACTATATAATGGTCATGGCTAGATGGTACACTCGCAGTTGAGGTGGACCGTGAGGTACTAGGTCCAGGGGCCGCGGAACACGGGGGCTAGGGTGGGCTATAGCCCCCCCCCAAATTTTTCGAAAATTATGTTTATTTTTATATGTTTGCGTATTTCTCCTAATCTTGGTCAAACTTCCGAAATCAAAACGACATCACAAGCCGAGAAAATCGCGCGCAAACCGACACTGGTCCCGAACTAGTTAGGGCTTAAGTTAAAATTCCGAAATAGCTTGAGCTGAACAGCGTTGTTCAGCATTAAAATATGCTCGAGGCTTTTATAATCTGTTGCCAAACGTTAGAAATCTGAAATCTGCTGTTTACAAGCTTCAATTTGATGCATTACTCAGCAGTATACAACGAATATTTTTCAAATTATTGCCTACCGGATACTAGTAGTCTATCGAAGATGCTTTTGAATTTGAGAACTAAGGACGCGTCGATTTATTTCTTAAAGAGGTCAATGGACTTAGAATCACCACACGAGGTTCAACTTTTTAACTAGTATCTTTAGTTTTGTAAAATAAGCGCCTACATTTGGCAAACACGAGGACGTTTATGGTGTAATATAACGCGCGCTTTTGCGGTGTTGGCGAGGGAAGTTTACATCGAGAAAGGACAAACTGTAATAAAGTCGTCAAAACTGTAATATAGCAAAATAAAAACTTCTGCATAGAAACTGTGTGATTTAACACCATTAAATTGACCCAAAAATTGAAAGCTGTTTGAAGCTATTTTAGCAAAAAGGAGGCATTTCTAGCCATTTCAGAGGCCATAAATTTCAAAAGTTTTCGGGGGAGTTGCCCCCGGACCCCTCGCGGTCGGAATTTAGCCACCCCACTTCAAAATAGCTTCCGCGGCCGCTGAGGTCTGAGTCGTCTTCTGGACGATCCTTTTATTAGTATTAGTATTAAGGTTAGTATTAGAAAACTATTAGGTGGGGGTTAGAAAACAAATTAGGCGGGGGTTAGGGTTAGGATCTAAGTTGTTTTGGGGTTAGCAGTTCCATAATGTATTTTATCATACAGGCATGTCCGATCGTAACAATCTCTCATTTCGTCCAACCTCTCGCGAATACTAAAAAAGATCGTCCAGAAGATGACTCAGACCTAGTACCTCACGGTCACCTCAACTGCGAGTGTACCATCTAGCCACGACCCTATATAGCGTGGTCCCTTCAAGATCACCGCCGCGGAAAAATCCCCGGCTTCATTTTGTCGCAGCATCCAAACAATAGTTGCTCGTTGATTGGTCCTTGTACTATTAATATTCATGAAAATCCATTCAATAATTTTTGAGATATCCTGCTGACAGACTGACAAACAAACAAACAAACAAACAAACAAACAAACAAACAAACAAACAAACAAACAAACAATCAGACAAACAAACAAACTGCAAGCTGGGTGGAAACAATATAAACCTCCTGGAAAAGGTAACGAGGTGAAAACTACTTCCTAGTGGAGGTAATAATTATGGTAAAAACAAAATAATTTAACTCCAGATAGAGCAAATGTAAAGCACTTACCGTATCTTGGTTCGCAGATGGTTTAATGTTAAATAACATCTTACATTTGCCTAAAACAATATCAAAAATATATTTGCTTATTTCATCTCTACTCCATTTTAATCAGTGTACACTTTAATCAGTTCAGTGTATGAGTGCAGTTTAGTAAATAAATAACAGAAAGAAGGAGACTCCTCTTCAGTGGCAATGTCTCGGCTATAACTAAAACGGATGATTGGACTTACAGTATACAAAATAAATTATGCTACTCTGGTATCGTGTTTCAAACGGCCGGATGCGACGCAGGCTACTCTGGTTAGAAATAAATTCAAATCAACTTATCTATTTTAAATAGGGTCTGGGGGGGGGGGGGGGGGTAATGCCTGAAATCACTGAAACTACAAAAGTTTCATTTCTGCATCTACCTTCATCAAAATAACCAAAATGTGAATTTTCTCCCTGCAAAATTTTCTAAATTTAATTTAGAAAAAAAAATCAGGACAAAGTGTTACTAATTTAATGTTTTTTTCCCAATTATTAAGTATGACTATATAGAGGGTAGTTGAGAAGCTTACTTACTCTGCCTCTTTGGTGCTGGACACGAGTACGATATCTTTCAGCACCGCTTGCTTTCAAGATAAATCTTGATGGCATGATCTAAAATCTCCGCTCTTTCTTCTGTACTCGTATACAACCAAGGCATTGTTTATGGCATTGTGGAACATTGAAAGATGCTTATTTAATACCCTATTGGTAACCACACTGAATGTTTGTTCTACGGAAGAATTTGAGCCTGAAATACTGATGATAATTGAGCATGCTAATTTGCAGAGATTTGGCAGCTCAGTGAACACACAAAAGAATCGTGCCATTATCTTTGAAATTCAAACTTTGCGCACACAGTAAATTGCACGTCTAAATACATCTGAGCACATGCCTGCATGTGCTGGCTCGATCACATGCCCCAATTTGAAAGCCCTGCTTTCATAGTCAAAGATGAATCATGGGTAATTAGGGTAAAATTCAAAAGAAATACTTGTACTTTGTCAAAATTACAGGTCAAATTTTCCTTTCAATTTTTCCCTGATTACCCATTTGGAATTCCTTGAAAATTAGTCCAAATTTTGTTTCATATGGGGTGGTAACTTGACGTTACATATACGCCACAGACTGGCATGTTACAATATATGGGCGTTACATATACGGGCTAGGGGTTACAGCATGAGATTTAGAAGTTCCTGTTCATCCCTCGTTTTCATCCCCGTTTTCATCCTTCATTTTCATCCCCGTTCATCATTGTCTGGTCAAAAGTTTCTCGTAACGTGAAACACACGTGCTCAATAATGCTTTACACTTTTGGACTTTAACCCATGTCAAAAAGCTGGTAGCTGGTTTTAACTCATACTTTTCTGCACTACCCTTGAAATCCCTGTTACAGTTTTTTTTAAACTTTACATAATTAACTCGATTTTGAACCTATATTGTCAAGAATGTGAAGCCGACTATGGGCTGTTGGAAAGTGAGGTGTTTCTTTTATACCAGCTCTTTATTTGTCAGGATCTACTTGCTGGGCCATGCCATTTTAAATCAGGCGGTTTCTAAATCTTCGTGCGCTGAGCCTGTATATGTAACATGCCCGTATAATGTAACATGCGCGTATATATGTAACATGCCCGTATATGTAATGTCACGTTACCACCAGGGTGGTAATGTGACATTACATATAGCCAGTGTTCGCCAGTAACGAAGTAAATTTTCTTCGTTACTTTACTTAAGTAAAAAAATCAGTATTTACTTGTAACAAAGTATATTTTTCAACAAATACTTTTTACTTGTAACGAAGTAAAATTTTTGTTAAATAATTACTTTTTAACTTCGTTACTTTTTGTTTTATCGGCAAAGTAAAAAAAGGAAATTCGGAACACGGAGTCGCGAAATACTCGGTTCACTATATCCATCCGCTGGAGATCTAGAGTGGAGAAATTGCGTGAAGTTGGTTTTGCATGTGTACGTGCATGATTGTCAACTGTTGAGTTGGCGCCGCCAAACAGCGCCCAGATTAAACAGGCATTCTGGAATTCCGCGGGAAAAAATCGTGAATTCCGCGGAACTTTTGAAGTCAATTCCGCGGCTGTAAATCCAAATTCCGCGGCCAAAATGGGAAATTCCGCGGAAATTAAAACGATCAAAAACATTCTTTAACACATGCAATAAGCCTGGAAACAAGTTAAAATGGTTTTTTTAATAACAAAACTCAATCATTCTTTACTTACTGTAATTGTCCTACATAAATTTATAAACCTTGTGTAATGTGTCTTATATTATAGGCCGGTTTACACGATCAAAGTTTCTGTGTTCACAGTATGCTTTGATCAAAGTGTGTGACTAAAGTACCTGAAGGATATTTCACTTGCTCGCTGTTTTGCATCTATATTTACAGAAAGGTGTGATTTTTCCTTTGGATGTGGAACTTCTGACACTTTCTTTACAACAAATTTATCCATCTACAATGCTTATTTTCGCTTTTAAATTTCGCAATTTTTTTCCTGGAATTTAAATACAATACGTGAAACGGAAGTGAAACGGACCGGAAGTACTTCCATTTTGATAAAACATTTTTGTTTCAAAGCAAAAAGTAATTTTACAGGCGTAGCAAGACATTAGTGAACGTTGCTTTGTACCAGAGTACATGTAGAGTATCAAATATTTTGTAAATTCAGGGGAAAAAATTGAAAACGATGTGCCAAAATTGAAATTCCGCGATCTTGACCAAATTCCGCGAAATTCCGCGATTTTTGGTCGATTCCGTGAAATCGCGGCATCGCGGAATTCCAGAATGCCTGATTAAAGTACAGTACCAGTTTATCAATTATCATTTGGCATGTTGGTTAGTGGTTCGAGAATATATAGTTTGTTTTAATATATAGAGTATTTTTTGCCATACTTTTACTTAAGTAAGATTTTCCGGCCATACTTTTACTTTTACTTAAGTAAAATGTTCAGGCCATACTTTTACTTTTACTTAAGTAAGATTTTCAGGCCATACTTTTACTTTTACTTAAAGGTGCTGTCCAGTCCGTTCTGCGCATGTCCATGTTTCTGTTTACATCGTTTGTTTACATTGCATTATATAAACATTGAACATGAAGTATTGCGGATTTTTTTCACAGCTTGAGCTTTTCCGCCTAAAAAGCATGTTATAAGAAGCTTTTCTGTTCCTAAATGTGGATAATATATCAAACTACCACTTGCGCCTTCGCCACATTTAACGAGTACTCGCTTTCGAACTGTCGCAAATCTATTCCGTTAAAGTTTGTTGACATGTGGGGTCCCCAACGTTTGAAATATCATACATGTGCAGAACGGACTGGACTGCACCTTTAAGTATAAAATGAGGAGTTACTTTTGACTTTTACTTAAGTACAAAATATCAGTACTTTGCTGAACACTGCATGTGACAGGGATGTTACATATACGGGTACGTATATACAGTGGCGTACCGTGATAATTTTGGATGGGGGGTTGTATCGTCTTAGTTTTACCGACGAATTACACATGGGCGCAGATTTTCTTCCATTTGCCTTGTACGTACCGGTAACAGTTACCTTGTATCCAGAATCTTCACTCGGCGCTCCTTCGGAGAAAAGTACCTGGGTACTAGGTTGGATCGGAAATCAGGAAAAGGGAGGAATATTAATTTAACATTAACCCATGCAATGGTAACAATATTACATTTCATATAAATCGAATTTTATACAACTGACAAAGTTTAAACAGTCGATGAAGTCAATTTTACCAACGATCTAATATGACGAACAGTTTACCGACAGCCTTAACTATTACAAGGTTTTCCCAACTTCCGGTCTGACCAATCGGTTTTACCGACGACGCCAGGCTTTACCGACCGACTCCGCGTTTTACCGACCAATTCAGTGAAAAGTGGGGGTGTCACACCCCTACCCCCCCCCCCTGCACGGTACGCCCCTGCGTATATATACTCAAGCAAAGAGCCCATATATGTAACCTCACGTTACCACCCTGTTTCGCGCGCCGAGCCCGTAAATGTAACATGCCCATATATGTAACATGCCCGTATATGTAACGTCACATTACCATGCACCCCCGCTCTTTTGTTTTGTTATTGTATCTATCATTATGCATGGATCAATTCTTCCTGTAACCATCCCCCCCCCCCCCGAGCAACCCCGGGGACAATGCAGAAAACCAAATCCCGGGGGTGGGGAATTGTTTTATTATTTTTTGGCCCGGGGGTATAGGGTGGGGAAAGGGCCCCGCCCTTGGAAGTCTGGTAACTAAAGTAAAGTATTCGTATTCAAAATGGCGACGAAAAAAGTTGCTGAAAATCGACGTACTGCAGCTGAAAAAGGGAAACGAACTAGAGCTCAAAGGAAGCAGCAACAGAAATAAGCCACTGGTTAAGTTAAATTTACATTTGATGTTAAAATTTGTCTAATTATACATTTGTTTTAACAACTGTGTTTTTGTATTGTTTTGGCTTGCCCCGGGGGTGGGGAATTTGCGATGAGCTTCATAAAAAAATACAAATCCCCGGGGTATTGCCCGGGGGGGGTGGATGGTTACAGGAAGAATTGATCCATGCATTATCTGTGCCAATTAATCAGTCCAATGCAGTATGCAGACCATAACCAAACATTCCTGTATCTTGTAAAAGTGCTTTGCTTTATGTTAATTTACTTTATATCTGTGGACAAACCCAACTTAATAAAACAAATTAAAAAAAATTTAATAAATAAATAAATAAACAAAATAATTTGCACGTTGCAGATTCGACATTCGTCAAGCGTTCAAAGCTTTTAAAACTTTAACAATATTCTCTGTAAAACAACTATAATAGTATAATGCCAGATGAAACTTCTTGTGCGTCTATTTTTAAACGGTTCTTGCGTAGTGCAGTCAGCTTCCGTGTTTTAATTGAACAATTACATCAAATTACTACCTGAATTGTGACAGCAGCTTTCTCTCGCAATTTGTCCAAATTACGCTGTTCTCTTGCGGCTTTACTCTGACTGAGAAAGGTATCCTTCTTACCTTTGTCCACTTTACTAAACATTAGTGCAATATAATTTCAATAACCATCTATAAAAACTGTCAAACTCTTTAAACATTTTTGGTTTCGAAATTTTGTAGCTTTTTGTTATTAATTTGGGCGAGACTTTATTTAATCTAACTGAAGTGTTTCGAACCAATGTTATCCCCTACCTTCCTTACAGTCCTTGCGATCCCTTTAACCTACTTTTAAAAGAATGGTGTTCTCAGTAGTTCTTTCATAATGTGAACTCGGTCTTGAGTTCAAAGCGAAATAGGTTACAGAAAAAAACACATAAAATTAAACATTAAAGAACATTTAAATTGATTACGGTAGTCTCGAGAAGTATTGAGACTATTGTATAATGCTCCTAATACGTCTTTATTATTATTAATTTATTATTATTATTATTATTATTATTAGTCCCTCCTAGAATTCTCTCCAAAGCAACGGGAGCTTACGGAGACTGAAACATGTTTCTCAATAAAGCTAAGACGAACTTATGTTGAACCATTTATATTTCCATATGTCGCTAAAAACAGTAGATTTGTGAATTTGTTTCCCGTTTCAAGAAATTTTTAAAAAATCGGTATAATTTGATAATTTGGTAAGATTTGGGATTGCAAGACTCCTGGAATAATCGGGAGGTAGAATGTCGTGTTCACAAATTAGTCCGAGGAATCAATTGTTTTTAAAAGAAATAACAATAAGGGCAATGCGACGACCAGAAGCGCAGCAACGGATTTAAAGTTGGGGGGGGGGGGCTGAAGTCGACAAACTGGGTGGTCCTCCCCCGGAAAATTTTGAAATCTAGAAGCTCGGAAAGGCAATTTGCAGCAATTTGAGCAAACTTTTTCATTTAATTCTACAGCGAGCGTAGTTCAAATGAATCCAAGCCTACTGTCTCTTACCAGGTGACGCCATTTTTTGAGCATAGTACTGACAGAAGGGTCTGCCCCCCCAAATTTTAATGAACAAGCGTTGCTAAAATTAATGTTTTTTTCCCAATTGTATTAGTACGACTATAGAGGCTAGGAGAGAAGCTACTTAAGGTTATCTACCTGCGGGCTTCATCTACACAAGATTTTACAAATGGGCGTAGCCTCACTAGCCTGAAGTGTTAGCCAATCCCTAAACCCTTGCCACGCGAGTGTTATATTGGTTCCCGGTTCCTACGCCTATGGCTACGACAAGATAATTTTTGCGAGAAGCAATTTTCAGACAAATGGGGGGAAACACGTACGCGTACTCAAACATTGAGTACAAATGCCACATATTGATTCAATATAACCCATTCAACATTCACCGCGGTATTACCGGGGAACAACGTGACCAAGCTCATATTGACTGTTATCAATGGAGGCCTTGAAGTTGCATTTTCGACAACTGGTTCCGGTTGGATCTATTCCATTTCGGTTGGTGGTTACATTCTAGCAATCGGGGACAATTTTCTCAACCATGAATTACTTAGCTGCGTTTTTTGGTTTGGGGTGTTGGTGGAGCATTGGTTAACACAAGAATAAATATCAACAGCTGCTAAGTTCTCAAAAGAACTGGATATAATGTAAAAAGAGAAATAAGAGAACTTCAATGTGTCGAAAATAGTATACAGTAAGAGTTGTATATTCATCGACGACGTTTCGGACGATGTGTTCTTCATTGGTAACACTGCACACGTCTTTCACCTCATGCATGTGAGCCGGGTTCGATTCCTATATATGCTCATCACAGTTGCATGCAGGGATTATTTTAACGTGCAGTGATAACCAATTTGTGCAGTGATAAATGAGATTTGTGCAGTGATAAACGCAATTTTGTGCAGTGATAAATTTTTCTTTAATATTTAAGAATGGCTGTTATTCGTGAAAGGATTGCATCATAAATTATGTTCAAAGGCACAGTACATACTGCATTCCTCTGATTCCAACATATACTATTTAATATCGAAATTTAGCAAATACACAAATAAGACGATGCCCTCTACCATTACTGGCATTTCAACTTTCAAGATACATGAGTTTAACTACTATAGCCCTACTAACGGTGCCAACCAGCCAACCCCACATAACATGCTTGAGGCTTCTCTCAGGTCGATGCGTCTGTGGCTCTGTGCCCGTGTGCTACTGTTTGACCATTGTTATTTTGAAAATGCAATTTTATGCATGCTGTGTGAAAGGGATTAATTGATTAATTAATCAATTAATGGGATAATTAATTGGGAATTAACCATTGAGCCACCGGAAGATTACAGAGGATACGAGCTTGACGATCGCCCATGTATTAACCTGCGATCATGCGTTTCTGGGGCGGAGGGGAGGGGAAGGGAGGGGAGGGGAAAAGGGAGAGGGGAGAAAAGAAACGCCTGATACAAATGTTGGTTGAGTGGCTTTCCTCCCTTTGACACACCCACTTTAAATCGAGCCAATCAAAATACGCCGGAAGTTCAAACTTTCGTTTTATTGGCAATGAATCGCAGTTGGAAAAGTTTACCGAGACCTGTAAACCCGTAAATCATTGCAAATATTCTCTCCAAGATCATACACAGATGAGAGATCAATCATGAAGACGGAATGAACAGCCGAAGAACAGGGAAATATTATTATGCGGTGTTGACATTCATCCCGTGAAACTCTGTAATATTTATCATTATATGAAACGTGTTTTTGTCTCTGTATCGAAATGATCACTTGAATCTGGCGATTCGAACGCTGTAGGTTTCGTCTACTTAAAATGTGAAGATCATACACAGATGAGAGATCAATCATGAAGACGTGAGAGATCAATCATGAAGACGGAATGGACAGCCGAAGAACTCGGTGAATAATTTTTAAATAAAATCATGCATGTTCAATCACTTAAACCAGAACAACAAGAGTGCGCATAAGAAGACTAATCTGTTGTGGTGAAGACGTTCTGGCTGTTTTACCCACTGGTTTTGGCTTATATACCAGCTTATTCCGAAGATGTACGAAAATTTGCAATTCCAGGCGTTTTATACTCTGGTTACTGATGAGAAACTTTTAGAAGTAATGTAGACGTAGTTGCGTAGAGTTGGGCCAGAACTGTGAGAGCAGTTGTAGCAAGATTGATGAGGGGACAAAGAAAAATCACGCAGTCGAAATTTAATGTAAACACTAAACACGGCAATCGTGTGTCAAAACTTATATAAAAATCAGCGGCAAGGTATACGAAACATATCTGTTACGAAATTACATCGGTTTAATGGACATAAAATAATTAAATCACCGGGTGATCTTCACATTTTAAGTAGACGAAACCTACAGCGTTCGATTCGCCAGATTCAAGTGATCATTTCGATACAGAATTGATTTAAATCAGACAAAAACACAACGTTTCATATAATGATAAATATTACAGAGTTTCACGGGATGAATGTCAACACAGCATAATAATATTTCCCACGCTATCAGGATTCAGGAAAGAAACCGGACGTTTATTTAATTAATGAAAACCAATCAAAACACGCCGATTTGATTCTAATTGTATTCTGACCAATCACAGAAAAATACCAAAATTTGGTATGAATACATGCGGTTTAACAAGCATTTGTATCAGGCCCTCATTCCGTTTTTGGATAGGGCCTGATCGCAGGTTACCCATGTATCGTCTGTCTACTCCAAGCTCTCCCACATTCACTACAGCAGTGTGTATATTAACACATCCAAACATTACATATATCAATCGAACCAATACATCATTGTAACCTTCGCTCTCCATCTGAGTCTCGGTGGCTCAATGGTTAGAGCGTCTCACCGGCAATCAGAAGGTTACAGGTTCGATTCCTGTCCGGGACTCAGAATAATTTTTCTGAGGATATGAGCTTGACGATGATCGTCCATGTATCATCTGTCTACTCCAAGCTCTCCCACATGATTCACTACAGCAGTGTGTATATTAACACTTTCATTAGTTTAATGATCAGCTGTTTCCGCGCCACATCATATTACATTAAACTATTTTTCTAAACTTTGTGGAATGTATTTTCCATGGAAACAGTTTTAACAACTTTAGGTCATTTCCTCTTCCTTCAACTGCACACGTAATTTTCCGATTTCTTTCAGGATTTCGTCCAGTTTATTTTCGAGGAATTTCTGAAAAGAAAAATTGTGAAGTGTCTACGAATCAAAATTATTTTTTTGGAGAGGACATTGTATTTGTTAAAAAAATTCATTCCGAGGACTGGAATGAATTCCGAGTACTTGAAAAACTGGTGAAATCCGGATTGGAGACCTTTGAATGACTTCTCAAAATCAATTAGTGTATATGTTAGGTATTTTCATCGTTCTTTGTATCTGGGTAATGTTATTTCTCTTGTATCTGATATTAATTGATTGATATCGATGAAGCAGGGTTTTGTGACCTTCCCCACTAACGACTCGTTATTACTGCAGCGCGACATTCCATTCCAAATAAATAGCCAATCACTGCTCTAGTACCAAAATCGGGAACTAGAGCGCGCCAGAATTTATAATTACCAAAACAAAATGGGGTCGTATGAACAAGTATTCTTCGAAGTTGCTAGAAAATTTCAAATTGATGATTTTAATGATCACCAGAAGGATGCGATTATTACATTTATAAAAGAGAAAAGAGATATCTTCGTGAATTTGATTACAGGATTCGGGAAATCGCTGGTTTATCAAGCTTTACCCTTGGTCTTCGATTACCTGTTACATCAACAAGGACATATCGTCGTCGTTGTCTCGCCGTTGGTGAACCTCATTGTTGAACAAGTCAAGAACCTCAGGGATTTAGGTATCAAAGCAGTTAGCATAAGCGATGTTGAAAGCGAGGAAGAACGGCAACAGGTTGAACGTGGACGTTTTTCAATCATGGCTGTTTCCTGATTGGCCGAGCTAATGAATGTCGCACTGCAGTAAGCAGCCGTTAGTGGAGAGGGAGAATAGGACCGACACTAAGAACGGCTGCGAAGGAGACTAATGTTTTCACCTCGGTTTGTTTGTGTGTGTGTTTGTCTGTCAGCAGGATAACTCAAAAACTTTTCTTTTTTTTCTGTTATTAAACAGTTTAATACGAAAATTTGTGGAGCTAATGACCGTAGGCCAAGCACAAATCGTTCAATTTCGATGAAAATTGGGTGAGAAATTTACAAAAGTATGTTTGCTGGTGGAGGTATGCAGTCTCCGAGTGCCTTCTTGTTGAATATGCAATGACTTCGCGTGTCGCTGTGAATAGTAAGGGGAAAAGCATGAAGATGAAATTTTCGAACGACAAGATATATTACATTTTTTTGGTGTAACCTAAAGATTACGAATATCGGTAAAATGCCCAAACCCCGGATAGGCACTTTAACATTGCAAACATTATACTTAAATGCCTTTTATTTAAAAGTAATTTATTTTTAGCTGCAGTTCCCCTTCAACACCCTTCCTTTACGTACGTTATGCACGCAATGTTAGTAGAATTAGTGTTACTATATTTGGTTGTCCACATGTAACGCCCAGTTGGGGCCTTCCGTATAAAAGAAGCATATCTGTAATCAACCTCGTGCCCGAGGTCGTATCTTCGCTCCTCGCCCGCCCCGCGCACAGGTTGATCTGGAATAATAAAAAGAGTTCTAACTGGAAGTCCTGAAGTGTGTTATTGGTGAAGCTTGGAGCGCTACACACCGTTGCTAAAAGTCTCCTACCTTGTCTTCTTTGTTTTGTCTGGACATCCGTGAAGTGGAAATTCGAAGGAGTGCAGCCTCCAACTTTTAATTCAAAATAAGATTACAAAATAAGATTAGTTAAACAAGTGAATTAAAATTTTAGGCAGTGAGTAAAGAATTAAGGAGTGCGTGTACTTACTCGTCTCCTCTGTTCACTGAGTTCAATAAATTTCTTTTCTGCAGAAATTACGAAAGCTCTTCGACCACGAGCATCAGTCTACAGTGAGTAAAGAATTAGAAGACTGAATAATACCTATTGCTATCATCATTGAATGTTCCGACGCTACAATGGACTTTTTATTCACATATTATACTTTATCTAGCTATAATCTTAAATTACATTTAATGTCCACCCGCCAGGACTTCATACCTCTGCTTTTGACTTGTCTTTCGAATTCCCTTCAAACGTTAGAAAAACATCAAACATTGGAATATTTTAAAAATAAATTACATGGGCATTTTCAACAAAGTTGTTAACTCACCGTCCGTCCGTCCGTCCGTCCGTCCGTCCGTCCGTCCGTCCGTCCGTCCGTCCGTCCGTCCGTCCGTCCGTCCGTCCGTCCCTCCGTCCGTCCGTCCATCTGTCTGTCTGTCTGTCTGTGTTTCTATGTGTGTGTGTGTCTGTTTGTCTGACTGTCTGTGTCTGGTACGAAATAGCTTGCCGATTTCGTTGTTGAATGAAATGAATAGGTGTAACCATTTTAATCAATTAGGATTAATTTATCATGGGAATTAATCTCTCGTGGGAACATTGACTGAATTCTTGAAATTTATGGTTTTGTACTTTTTCTGTTCCAGAATCAGAATCCCCATGTAAACACCGTATGACACTTTTATTCGACATAGCGGAATGAAACTCATTTCGATGGAAGGTTAATAAGCTGGTGTTTACTATACCTATATAAGAACCCCAGGCTCAAATTAATTTGGAATTCTGGCCGCAGTAAATAAGTTCCCTTTATAGTTTATTATGTTTATCACTATTTTAGGTGAATACACTAACAGGCTAGAAGCCCAATTGATAGGGGTTCCGAGGGCCTACGATTTTAAGGTCTGAGTGGTGGTCCGACCCAGGATTTGAACCTGTGTCTTCCAGCTCATAGACACAGCTGGTCTGATATTTAGTCAACAGCTAAAGTCTGATATTTGGAATAGGTTCTTAATATTAAAAAAAAAATCGTTTTTTAATTGTACTATAGCAAAGTCCCAAACAAAGACAATACCATCATCTGGTTGCAGTGAATGAATGAATGAAGACTTTATTTAACGAGAGTTACACATGCCAGTTTACACTGATAAATTTGTGGCTCTCAAACTATACTAGTACAGACATTAAACTAAAAACTAAAGTTTATATACATGTACTATAGATATTACTAAAATCTGGTAGAAAGATTATTGTGCTATATCTTTATCAGTCTTTATCTTTATCTTATGCAGTCTTTATCTTCTACACAATACTGTACAGTACATTTAGATCACAAAATTCAGGTTCAGTACATTTAGATCACATAAATCGTCACAGTACTGTACATTTCAGATCAGGGACCTGGCCCCACTTTAAAGGATATTGGCAACAAAAAATAAGTACTTTTTATATTAAACTATATGAATTAGCTACTCGGAATATAGTGCCATTATGAATATGACCGTGACGTCATTGTAATTTCGTGGTTTTGTGCTACCTATCGTTGACTAGTTTATGTTGTAATAGTGATTACTAAAATAACGTTGAGAAGAAGCTTAATTTATTTGCATTTCCGCCAACACTGACCGCTTTACCCAGTACATTATGTCACAGGTCATGTGATAGAGAACCTTAATTACTCTGGCTACCTGTGGTGGTAGCCTCGTCTAGGTTTCGGTTGCTTCCTGTATTATTTTTCGGGTCGACAAATTGCAATTATTGCATCATCCCGATAGGCTTTGCGAAAATACGCGGTGTGCTCATCTTCGTGCGCCATCTTTTTTGGTCGCTATTGCTCGAGAGTGTTCGCTCAAACTATCCAAAGAAATCTAGTAAATTTGTGACAAGATTCATAAGGAATGTGGTTGGCAAATATCATCATCCCAATTAAGCGCAAGTAGCCCGAGTTAACGCCAATAGCGGGTGTCTTGTTCAACTTTGATACGCGTTACGAGCATTTTACAACCTCAAACTACAATATTCCGGTTATTTAGTCACATACTTTGATCTAAAATGTACTTATTTTTTGTTACCAATGTCCTTTAAGCCCGACAGGTTTTGCTGTTTTCACTCAGTAAAATAATTAAGAACATTTTATCTCAGAGGTATTAAGGCATGGCTCTTGACTTCGAAACTGAAATTTCCTATTTTCCAGAGATTTTGTCCAAACTAAGTCAAACTTACCAAACATATTTATCATACAGTAGGAACTAATTTACGGTTTTGTTTCCATGACAACAAGGTCATGGCGGACATTTTGGATGAAAACATAAAACGTTCTTGACTGCACGCGAATATATATAATTTAAACAATTAAACAGCGTAATTTGATGCAAATATTGATCTAGTTTATCAAGCTAAGTTGCCACTTTTAGCGAATGATTTTTCCTCTAATTACAATTTCTCTAATATTTTTGTTTGTGCAAATTGATTCCTACCATTCAACTTAACATGATAAACTTAATTACAGTTTGCATCAAATTGCGCTGTTTAATTGTTTAAATTGTATATATTCGCGTGCCTCAAGAACGTTTTAAGTTTTCATACAATATGGCCGCCAATGAGTCACGTGACCTTGTTGTCGTGGAAACGAAACCGTAAATTAGTTCCTACTGTATGATAAATATGTTTGGTAAGTTTGACTTAGTTTGGACAAAATCTCTGGAAAATAGGAAATTTCAGTGAGATGAACCTAACATCTTGATTTTTTATTAGATATCAAATAAATAAGAACATATCTTAGGCTAGTTTGGCAAATGTAAATGTTATTTACCGTCACGTCGATTAATAAAAAATGATTCGTATTAGCTGATGCATGTTTACTATATTACATGTGTCATGTGTGTTTAGCCTACTAAAAATGTACGACATTTGCTACTCACTCTCCTCTCCATTGATGAAAGGTTTTGTTGTAATTCGTTACCTTTTGAATTTGAAAATATTTCTTTTGACTTCCTATCCTTATTTTCTCCGGAAGAGTGCTTTCTGAATTTCGTCGTAACGCTGTCGAAATCATAAGATGCCTTCCCTTTGTCTACATGCACGAAAGAATAAAACAAATAAGTTTGTCATAAAGAGGCCACATTTTCTTTACAAAGCAATACTTTAATTTTCTATTTCAGAATTATCTCACTAAAGTTACGGCATGACTCTTAACTTGATATATAATATGAAATTCAATGTATGTTGTATATAACTTGACTTGATATATACAACTATTACATTGAATTTCATATTGGCAAAACATGTATCAAACGTGACTTACTTTTGTTAACGGGTGTTACAGTCGCTTGATTGCAAAAGCTACACTTTAGGCTGCCATCTTGGGCGATTTGAAAATGAGAATGAGATGTGTCAGACACATGAAATACCTCTTGGAGTTGAGGATCTTCGCTCATAGGAGCCTGGATTTGAGACAGGTCAACGAATTCCTCCTTTTCAGGTTGAGCGCTAGCGAGAAAGAAATTTATTTTTATTTAAGAAGTAAAATTTAAGAAGTTTATTTTTATACTTTAATGAATAGAGACGCACGGCAGGAGAGTTCACTGAAAATTTCAAGTGAATCTGCTGCGTAGTCTTGGAGCTATAAACTCAAAGTTTGGCATGGCTAATCCATTTTTGGAGAAATCTAAACAGGCTCGATTAGAGGTGCTGATGACATATGCAGGTGTACAACTATGCATAACAACAATATTTTCCACGTCCGTCCGTCCGTCCGTCCGTCCGTCCGTCTGTTTGTTTGTTTGTTTGGTTGTAAGTATACTTTTCTCCTTTAATGTTTTTAAAGCCTTGCATCATGTTTCTAACTTTTTTTTTTTTTTTTAATTTTTTTAAAATTTTTTTAAAATTTTTTTTATTTATTTATTATTATTATTTTTTTTATTTGTATATATGTAGTTAATTCGGCTTTTTTGTAAAGCAGTTTGTAACTGAAAAAATTCCGAATTTAAATAAAGATCTCTGTGTCTGTCTGTCTGTCTGTCTGTCTGTCTGTCTGTCTGTTTGGTTGGTTGGTTGTAAGTATACTTTTCTCCTTTTTCAAAGATTAATAAACTATAAACTATTTGTAAAATATTAGTCTTCTGGCCTGAAGATAAAAACCTGATTTAAGACCATTAGATTTTGTTTTAAAGAGCTATTAAGATGATGGAAAAGCCATTTCAGAGACCCAAAATTTTTACTGACCCCCTAACAATGACGCCACTTTTGCCTAAGGTATCAAAATTTCTAGATATTAATTAGAATTAATCCTCCTTCATACAGTATTAATGAGTGGCGATTTGTTCTAAATGTCCCTCATTAATAATCACCAGGATGATGATGACAGGTTGGCACACTCCTAATGTTGCCGTAAACCAGAGGTGGAAAATGATTAGTATTATTAATAGTATTATTTTAATAACACAAGTTATTATTATTATCATACCTTTTCCTCCTTGTACTTTCCATATTCTCAGAGATTTTCTGCTTCTCGCCATTATTGTCGACGTCTTCGTCACAATGAAATGGTTCGCCAGTGAAAAGATTGAAGTTTTCTGATTGTTCCCACGTCCTTCGGGTGGATCGTTCCGCAACTCTACGACAACTGCAACGAATTTATATGTCAGATATTGAGAAACACTTTAAAGTGCCATTGAAACGAAATTTTCTGTTGCAGTTTTTAAATATTCAATATGCATTTAGAACATATTGAACAGAAGAATTATTTAAAACATTATTATACCACTGAAATACAACGAACATTTTTGTTGTAGTTTTTAAATGTTTAATATGCATTTAGAACATATTAAACAGAAGAATTATTTAAAACATTATTATACCACTGAAATACAACGAACATTTTTGTTGCAGTTTTTAAATGTTTAATATGCATTTAGAACATATTAAACAGAAGAATTATTTAAAACATTATTATACCACTGAAATACAACGAACATTTTTGTTGTAGTTTTTAAATGTTTAATATGCATTTAGAACATATTAAACAGAAGAATTATTTAAAACATTATTATACCACTGAAATACAACGAACATTTTTGTTGCAGTTTTTAAATGTTTAATATGCATTTAGAATATATTGAACAGAAGAATTATTTAAAACATTATTATACCACTGAAATACAACGAACATTTTTGTTGCAGTTTTTAAATGTTTAATATGCATTTAGAAACATATTAAACAGAAGAATTATTTAAAACATTATTATACCACTGAAATACAACGAACATTTTTGTTGTAGTTTTTAAATGTTTTAATATGCATTTAGAACATATTAAACAGAAGAATTATTTAAAACATTATTATACCACTGAAATACAACGAACATTTTTGTTGTAGTTTTTAAATGTTTAATATGCATTTAGAACATATTAAACAGAAGAATTATTTAAAACATTATTATACCACTGAAATACAACGAACATTTTTGTTGCAGTTTTTAAATGTTTAATATGCATTTAGAACATATTAAACAGAAGAATTATTTAAAACATTATTATACCACTGAAATACAACGAAACATTTTTGTTGTAGTTTTTAAATGTTTAATATGCATTTAGAACATATTAAACAGAAGAATTATTTAAAACATTATTATACCACTGAAATACAACGAACATTTTTGTTGCAGTTTTTAAATGTTTAATATGCATTTTAGAACATATTAAACAGAAGAATTATTTAAAACATTATTATACCACTGAAATACAACGAACATTTTTGTTGCAGTTTTTAAATGTTTAATATGCATTTAGAATATATTGAACAGAAGAATTATTTAAAACATTATTATACCACTGAAATACAACGAACATTTTTGTTGCAGTTTTTAAATGTTTAATATGCATTTAGAACATATTAAACAGAAGAATTATTTAAAACATTATTATACCACTGAAACACAATGAACATTTTTGTTTTGGTTTTTAAATGTTTAATATGCATTTAGAATATATTGAACAGAAGAATTATTTAAAACATTATTATACTACTGAAATACAACGAACAATTTTGTTGCAGTTTCTTAATGTTTAATATGCATTTAGAACATATAGAACAGAAGAATTCTTTAAAACATTATTATACCACTGAAATACAACGAACATTTTTTTGTAATTTTTAAATGTTTAATATGTATTTAGAACATATAGAACAGAAGAATTCTTTAAAACATTATTATACCACTGAAATACAACGAACATTTTTGTTGCAGTTTTTAAATGTTCAATATGTATTTAGAACATATTGAACAGAAGAATTCTTTAAAACATTATTATACCACTGAAATACAACGAACATTTTTGTTGTAGTTTTTAAATGTTTAATATGCATTTAGAACATATTAAACAGAAGAATTATTTAAAACATTATTATACCACTGAAATACAACGAACACTTTTGTTGCAGTTTTTAAATGTTTAATATGCATTTAGAATATATTGAACAGAATAATTATTTAAAACATTATTATACCACTGAAATACAATGAACATTTTTGTTGCAGTTTTTAAATGTTTAATATGCATTTAGAACATATTGAACAGAAGAATTCTTTAAAACATTATTATACTACTGAAATACAACGAACATTTTTGTTGCAGTTTTTAAATGTTTAATATGCATTTAGAACATATTAAACAGAAGAATTATTTAAAACATTATTATACCACTGAAATACAACGAACATTTTTGTTGTAGTTTTTAAATGTTTAATATGCATTTAGAACATATTAAACAGAATTATTTAAAACATTATTATACCACTGAAATACAATGAACATTTTTGTTGCAGTTTTTAAATGTTTAATATGCATTTAGAACATATTAAACAGAAGAATTCTTTAAAACATTATTATACCACTGAAATACAACGAACATTTTTGTTGTAGTTTTTAAATGTTTAATATGCATTTAGAACATATTAAACAGAAGAATTCTTTAAAACATTATTATACCACTGAAATACAACGAACATTTTTGTTGTAGTTTTTAAATGTTTAATATGCATTTAGAACATATTAAACAGAAGAATTATTTAAAACATTATTATACCACTGAAATACAATGAACATTTTTGTTGCTGTTTTTAAATGTTTAATATGCATTTAGAACATATTAAACAGAAGAATTCTTTAAAACATTATTATACCACTGAAATACAACGAACATTTTTGTTGTAGTTTTTAAATGTTTAATATGCATTTAGAACATATTAAACAGAAGAATTCTTTAAAACATTATTATACCACTGAAATACAACGAACATTTTTGTTGTAGTTTTTAAATGTTTAATATGCATTTAGAACATATTAAACAGAAGAATTCTTTAAAACATTATTATACCACTGAAATACAACGAACATTTTTGTTGTAGTTTTTAAATGTTTAATATGCATTTAGAACATATTAAACAGAAGAATTCTTTAAAACATTATTATACCACTGAAATACAACGAACATTTTTGTTGTAGTTTTTAAATGTTTAATATGCATTTAGAACATATTAAACAGAAGAATTCTTTAAAACATTATTATACCACTGAAATACAACGAACATTTTTGTTGTAGTTTTTAAATGTTTAATATGCATTTAGAACATATTAAACAGAAGAATTCTTTAAAACATTATTATACCACTGAAATACAACGAACATTTTTGTTGTAGTTTTTAAATGTTTAATATGCATTTAGAACATATTAAACAGAAGAATTCTTTAAAACATTATTATACCACTGAAATACAACGAACATTTTTGTTGTAGTTTTTAAATGTTTAATATGCATTTAGAACATATTAAACAGAAGAATTATTTAAAACATTATTATACCACTGAAATACAATGAACATTTTTGTTGCTGTTTTTAAATGTTTAATATGCATTTAGAACATATTAAACAGAAGAATTATTTAAAACATTATTATACCACTGAAATACAACGAACATTTTTGTTGCAGTTTTTAAATGTTTAATATGCATTTAGAATATATTGAACAGAAGAATTATTTAAAACATTATTATACCACTGAAATACAACGAACATTTTTGTTGCAGTTTTTAAATGTTTAATATGCATTTAGAATATATTGAACAGAAGAATTATTTAAAACATTATTATACTACTGAAATACAACGAACATTTTTGTTGCAGTTTTTAAATGTTTAATATGCATTTAGAACATATTGAACAGAAGAATTATTTAAAACATTATTATACCACTGAAATACAACGAACATTTTTGTTGCAGTTTTTAAATGTTTAATATGCATTTAGAATATATTGAACAGAAGAATTATTTAAAACATTATTATACCACTGAAATACAACGAACATTTTTGTTGCAGTTTTTAAATGTTTAATATGCATTTAGAATATATTGAACAGAAGAATTATTTAAAACATTATTATACTACTGAAATACAACGAACATTTTTGTTGCAGTTTTTAAATGTTTAATATGCATTTAGAATATATTGAACAGAAGAATTATTTAAAACATTATTATACCACTGAAATACAACGAACATTTTTGTTTGCAGTTTTTAAATGTTTAATATGCATTTAGAATATATTGAACAGAAGAATTATTTAAAACATTATTATACCACTGAAATACAACGAACATTTTTGTTGCAGTTTTTAAATATTTAATATGCATTTAGAACATATTAAACAGAAGAATTATTAAAAACATTATTATACCACTGAAATAGGTTATAAAAGAACAAACATTTCAGAGGTGGTCACTTCCACGCGCGGCTAAATACCACGTGATTTGTTGGTGTGACGTCAAGGTGTTTGCAAGTAGTGTAAAGGTGGCATAATTAATGAGAAAGCTATAAAACACGGTGGAAGATTTATTTATTTTTTATTTATTTATTTATTTACAATCTTTGTCACAAGTGACAGGTTAGTCCCACAGAGCTTTTGCTCCATTACGGGTAACCGTAACATGACAAATACAATAAGAATTTACAAATTACTGACAACACAGTTTTACAGAAAGACTAGACAAGGGATTGATATTGAGATATTGCATAGATATTGCATATATATAGATATTGCATAGATATTGCATAGATATTGCAAGATATTGCATCGCTAACGCTCCTAACAACACTAGTTGCCGAATCGCTAATTGATATTTTTTTTAAATATACGCTCTCTGAAGCTCTCACACTCATGTGTTTTTCAAAAGAGCTCTTCGGACGTTTTTATACTCTTTTGAAAACACTCGCCGTGTGGTATAGTCCCAAATCACACTCGCGCGAAGTCGTATTATTTATTAACAAATTAATATTAGGGTTTACGTATATGGCGAAATTCTGCTTGGTAGTGTTAGTTATGTTGTGCCACCCAAGCAGAATTTAATTTAATTTCTCACCCATGACAAACCATTTTTTCATAGAATTGTGGATGACTTTGAAATGTAGGAGAAACAGAAGCCATTTAGCCTGGAAAATCTGGCGGCCCTTTCTGGATTCTTGAATAATTTGACTTATAAACTGTTATGGAATAGACCACGTTCTTCAAGTAAGTGCGATTTTTAATGGGTAATCGTTATAAAGTACATAGTGATTTATTTAATAAAACACTATATTTATAACCCCTTTTAAGAGGACACCCTCTTAAGCGGACACCTACGCGAGGTTCCAAAGCTGTCCGCTTAATAGGGGACTGAAACATATTACAGTAAAGTAAACTCGAAAAAAATTGGTGACGTCAGAGAAAGCAACCAAACATAATATAAAAACTGACCAACACACACCTGGTTTGATTTCCTAAAACTTGGCGGAGAGAGTGTTCTAAGTTCCTTCTTGTTACACCCAGTTCAGATAGTTCTCTGAAAACATTTAGGTAGAATATACACTTGTTTGAACTATTATACAAAGTAGACAAATGTAAGACTCAAGAAAAGGGCTACAAACATCTTGGTGAATAAAACCTCATGCACGAGAAAATAACTAAATATCAACGATGGAAAATCACCAAAGGTTAAGGAAAGTTAACAATGATGCAATAAATGAAGTACAGATTTTAATAATTTCACAATGTCCACTGTGAACATGAAATGTCACAAAGCAGTCTAAGTGATTAATAACAATTACGTCAGAGCAGCCTTAGTGATTAAAAACAATGACGTCATAAAGCAGCCTTAGTGATTTAAACAACGTCATAAAGCAGCCTTAGCGATAAAAACAATGACGATACAAAGCGCAACCTTAATGATTTAAACAATGACGTCACAAAGAGCAAGGACAAGCTTGGTACGAGAGAGCTACGAGTAAGGACGAGCTATGTACGAGAGAGGTACGAGTAAGGACAAACTAGGTACGAGAGAGGTACGAGTAAGGACGAGCTATGTACGAGAGAGGTACGAGTAAGGACGAGCTAGGTACGAGAGAGCTACGAGATAGGTACGAGAGAGGTACGAGTAAGGACGAGCTAGGTGCGAGAGAGCTACGATCTAGGTACGAGAGGTACGAGTAAGGACGAGCTATGTACGAGAGAGGTACGAGCTAGTGAGTTGACACAAACAACTAGTGAAAATAAAATCGTACAAAGCACTTTCCATGTTGTTTTTGTTTATTACAAAAATAACAACAATTTTTGACCATTTTTGATCGCTGAAGGACAAGTACCAAAATACTTTTAAGCTACAGGATAATGATTAGTCTAAACTCGAAATGAAACTTCATGGAAGTTTCTAGGGGTCTTCTACAAAAAGTTTAAAAGGTTTCCAATAGGCCTCTAGCCCTGGATTATAAAAAGGGTAGGTTATTTAAATATATGGGCGAATCAATAAAATAAACGATACCCATATCTTTTTTTCTTTACAATTAAACAAATGAAACATTCTTCCTGAGGAAATGAGGCCGAAATTTAATATCCTAACGCTAAGTCAAGAGCTTCTTACTATAGATTACGATATTGTGCTGGGACGTAACTACTGTGTAGATGACCCTCCGAGGTGGAAGTGAATTTGTCCAAAGTATAACTCTTGGACTCTGTGCCTCTTGAACTCTCTCACGTGTTGTACTTTGAAATGCCTGCTGTACATTGAAACATTGGTCTTTTTATATTTTACGTATTTGTATTTAAAGTGTTTATGCAGTGAAATTAGGTTCGAAATAAACTCACTTATAACTTGAAAGAATTATATAAATTATAAAGATTGGCGTTTCCAAATCTTCTATATCTCACGCTGCATAACGAATTACTGAAAAGCCTGTATATCTTTGGGATTATTAAATCAAATCACTCAAAACGTAACGTCGTACGTTTAGTATATCATGGGACACACACACATGCACAGTTTTATAATTTACTTTCATAATCCCAAAGTTATAATGCAGACTCCTTCAATAAAACATTATGCACTGTGACGTCAAAGTGAGGACATTTACATATCAAACAAATCTTAATATCTCAAGAACAAAGTGAGATATAGAGGAGTTGTAAATGACAATTTTTATAATTTCTCTAGTTCTTTCAAGTAAGAGAGTTTATTTCAAACTGAATTTTTCACTGCATAAACACTACAAAGGTCTACAGTAATTGGTCGTTGTGGTTACCCATCCAGATTATCATATTGTCTGTTAAGTATTATAAAATAACCGGAAGTAAATGAGCGAGAACACGCTATCTGATTGGTTACTGAGCTCAAAAACCGTGCATTATAACTCAATAAAGCATAAGCTGACGTGATTCTTCGCGTAGATTTTGTTTAAATCACAAAAGGAAGTCAAAGAATACCTGGATACAAGGCTAATCAAGGTACTAACACAACAGAATGTTTTAAATGCAACGTTTAGTGTATTCTCATCGCTAAAATCGCCAACGTGTTTTCAATAAAGGCTTCCTAGCAACGCACATAACAACGCCTCTTATAACAGGTAAATCTACATTTTCATGGCTTTATTGTTAATAATAATGGTGTTCTTTTATAAAAGAAATAAAAAACTTTGTCTTGTGTGATTATCGAGTTATAATCGCACTCGAGAAGCTAGTAAAACGGCTATCGCCTCGTGTTTTACACGCATCTCTCGTGCCATTATAACTCGATAATCACACGCGACACGTTTTTTATTTCTTAATTGCAGTCATTGTATGTATTTTTCTTTTTTCTCTTGGCGAAGACTAATAAATCATTAATCAACTACACCTGGTTCAATCAGGCTTTATTTTTGACAACCAGGCTCTACGCGAGACGATTCTTATGATAAAGAGAACGCAAGAATTATAATGACTTCATAAAATAATGCTCTACGTACTGTCTTAAACTTTGACCCTGGCATTGTGAATCCGCCAGTTTATCTTCCAAGCGTTGCACTTGATCCTGAACAAAATGCAAAGAAAAAAGATATAATAAAAGATATAATAAAAGATATAATAAAAGATATAATAAAATATATAATAAAAGATATAATAAAAGATATAATAAAAGATATAATAAAATATATAATAAAAGATATAATAAAAGATATAATAAAAGATATAATAAAAGAATAATAAAAGATATAATAAAAGATATAATAAAAGTTCCAATATAAGAAATTTAAAGAAAATCAATGGACAAAGTAAATGAAAAACTGTAGCACATGCATATAAACGTTGTGCAAAATGTGATTGCAGATTATATCGAAATTAGTTCAATGACCTATCAAAAAACAGACGAACACAGATATAGGAAAACAGACAGGCCTACAGTGTAATATATCGCTTAATATATCACATATTATTCATAAAAATTGGAGTTTTAAATTGGAATTGATCGGTCCCATAACCTTCGACATAGTTCTGACAAGTTTACTGACTCGGGCATCATATCGGCGATCAGAAAGACAAAAATAGATTTTTTGTGAGTAATATTAACTCGACGACCTCAATCATCTGTGTAGTAACCGCTACCATAAAAAAAGACATCCATGAGTTGACTATGATCGAGCTATTCTGCAATCTGATCATTGGTTCTTATACTAGAAGGCTATCAGCTCCTATCCTATTAGTAATAATAAGAAAAAATGGTGGAATGTTTTGCTAAAGCAAATGAGGAAGAAATCATGTATTTGCTTGATTTAACAACACCGATACCGAAAAATACCTCGAGTGTCTAATTACCAACTCGGTGCGCCGGCTATGAGGTTAAATACGACAATAAACGACTTAGGGATGGACCATTAGATTTTTGAGGGGGGGTTGGGCAATTTTTTCGTGCATGATATTTTTTTTGTCGGGCGAAGATGTACAGGTTTGTTTTTTTCGCCATGATTCGCTTGCAGGATATTTTTTCTTCGAATATATGACATAGTATCAAAACCATGGCGCTTTGCACGATTTTTTTTCCTGTAGTTTTCTTGTGCAAGATATTTTTTTCCTTGGTTAAAGTTCTGCTCGAATTTTTTTTTGGTATTTGCCCAACCCCGCCCCTCAAAAATCTAATGGTCCATCCCTTACCTTTGTTTGCTCGTTTTCTATATTCAAGGAATCATGTTCACGCACCATCTGAAAAGAAAAAGAAACGATTATGAATGGTCAAACGGACTCGACCAATCACAGAAATTAAAGTGGGCTATATTAAAGAAAAGCTATATTAAAGAAAAGCTATATTATATCTCAATGTCTTAATCCATCAAGGGGTGTGGGCTTGAGGGGTTAAATTAAAAATAGCGTGATCATTAGTATTCCATGGGAATACTAATAGGGCCTCAAGACAAAAGGAAACAAAAAGTCTTAGCAGTGGACTATATAGAGTTTAGTCAACTCAAATTTTGCAGCCACTTGAATTTCATGTATTAGATCAAGCACGAGTTTGAGTGTTTCATCAGGGGTTCCAAACACGAGAAAAAATGAAAACCGAAGGGCGTAGCCCGAAGTTTTTATTGTTTTCGAGTGTTTGGAGTCCCGTGATGAAACACGATAAACGAGTGTTTGAGGTTGCTTCTCAAATGAGCATGCGTATTTGTGTTTCATTGATTTGAATATGGAGACTAAGAAATGTGATCCAGTTCGACCAGCAAGTTTCCTACAGGTTTTCATTGGGTAGCAAAACTCATGCATGTGACGTGGTATACGTTCATGGAATGGCTACGATAATTCATGAATTAGTGATGAGTTTGAGGAATATAAGAATCAAATAACATGTTTACATTTCTTCGTCATTGCAAACATTATCTGAGACAATAAGAGAATGAACACTCAAGATTTTTTTTGAATTTATTGGTCAATTAACAAAATAATTGCACTCCAGAGCACATTTTTTATGAAAACAAACATAATGGCGGAAATACACTTTTCAAACATAACTGATCTTACTCTGGAGGAGCGACAAATACCACATCACCAGCAGTACTCAAAACTGGTTAAATGATAGGAGAGGTTGCCAGATGTGATTGTGTAATAAATATAATTAGACGATACATGGACGATCGTCAAGGCTCATATCCTCAAAAAAATATTTCTGAGTCGCGGACAGTTTTTGAGGATACGAGCTTGACGATCGTCCATGTATCGTCTGTCTACTCCAAGCTCTCCCACATTCACTACAGCACATCCAAGTATTACTGATACATCGACTTCTTTCATACTGGCGACCAATTTAAATATTTCTTTATGTGCATCTTAATTAGCCTCTAGGACCTCGTTTGTGTGTCAGCAATTCAAAAGAATCTTCGCTTCCTGACGAGGTTATAAAGGGCAATTTAAAGGTGCATAAAAGAATATTTAAAATGGAACCATTATGAACTCGCTTATTCATTGCTGTTTTCGTCCTTTCTACTTTCTTTTAATACTACGTTCACCCGATTGGTTGCTTGCAGGTGAGTGATTCCTACACGCGTAAGAAATTTCGCTTTCTATGTTACAACTATAGCTATTATTTAGTATTAAATGTTCTTCCAGATTATTTAAAACAAAAATGTTATTCTTGTCTGACGTTTCGGCTTTCTGTGCGGAAGCCATCTTCCTCTCTCCTCCGCAGAGGTTCTTCGGAGATATTTCGGAGGTCGTCGGAGAGATTTGTCGAACGAGTCAGCTGGACACAAAGATTGCAACTCGTTCCACTAATCTCTCGGACGACCTCCGAAATATCTCCGAAGAACCTCTGCGGAGGAGAGAGGCCATCTTCAGAGACGTGAAAATGTTGACGGTTGTTAATTATGGTGAGTCAGCGGCATTATGACGTGCCTGTCCTCGTGTGTTCTCGGGAAGCGCGCGCTTCTGATTCTTCAGTATAGTCTCGAATATGTTTTCGGAAACTCGCGACAAACGTTAATGGTGTTAGTGTTAAGATTAGTGTACCAGCTTTCAAGAAAAGTTCTATTAAAATAATTAGTGGATTCAAACCATTTGAAGAACTATAGCTATATTAAACTAACCCGTTTTAAAAGTTCTTTATCTCTTTTAACACTTTCTCTGATTTCATTCTGCAAAGAAAATTCAAACACTCATTAGTAGAAACGCATTGAAGAAATACCTAATTGTTTGTGTGTTTGCGTACCCTGGGTGCCAGGGTTCTTCTTCGCTCGTTGGGGGATAACGGGGGCACGCGAGGATGCGAGGGGTAAAAGTGGGCGGGACCGCCTCACGGTAGTGTTTGCGTGACCTGATCCAAACACGCTGGGATGCCGTAGGTGAGTGTTTTTACGCTTTTCTCAACTCAAGCAACACCCCGAAGTGTTTTGATCACCATCCAAACACGCAAACCATTATGTATTTCTTTTATAAAAGAACAATAACACACTAGTTTTGTTTCCTTTAAATCCCGTGTTTCGATGTCCTGATTCAAACACGCGGGTATTGATCAATCAGAGCTTGCGTTGTATAGACATGTTATTTTATAATATGGTCTAATGTAAATGATGAGATTTGAATGGCCAACCTACTCGCTGTCTATTAGCAAACAGACTATACAAGAAGCTTAGTCAATCAGTTTGCAACATGTATAATTTCAACCTAAATTGGTTTGGGTTGGAATGGTTATAAATTGCTAAATTTTCAAGACAGCGCATTTCCAATGGTTTCCGGTAGAAAACGCGGTGGCGTATCTGGGATGGTAAATACTGGTGCGACCGACCGACCGACAGACAAAACCAACTAAACCACCCCAACCAGCCAGCCAGGCAACCAACCAACCAACCCACCATCCAGCCAACCCATCCACAAAAAACCAACCAACCAATTTATTATTTTTATGGTAATATAACACGACCCAAGATTTCTTATTTATACGTACCAAACCAGCTTTACCGGTGTTTCCAGTCACTTCCTTTATAGTTATCTCCAAACGCTGGACTTTAGCCTCGAGATTTTGAATGATCAAATCTTTATCGTTATTTTGAACAACCAGACGATCTACCCTCTGTTGAGTTGAATTGTACAAACTGCGGTCTACTTCTAGCTTTACTTTACTATCTTCCTAATAAAAAAGCCATATAAAATATTCATGCCTCTTCAAATGCCCCACAAATGCAGATACTTTTGGCACAGATAAAACAATTATGTAGTAAAACACATTTAAAGTAAAACACATTTAAATGGGAACTGTAAATAGAAGGCCTTTAAAGTGCACCTGACCCCAAAAATGATAATGCTATGTTTGAAAGAGCACTTAAAATGATGAAGAATGGCGCTAACAATTCTTCGATATCTATTTTCGTTCTCGATCTATTCAGTTATATGTGATATGTTAATGAGGCGCGTGATGACGTCAAAGCGGCAAACAACATTGTGGAAATTCTAAAATTCGTGGATATCTTCAAAATGTTCCAATAAAATTACTTGAAACTTTGCACGTGGATGCATACTACCAAACTAAAGAACATCGTTCAAGTTATGTTATCACCATAGTAACAGATTAGCTTTCAGACCTCTTAGTTTCTAAAACAAGATAATTTGTTTTCTCTCATGTGCAGAACATGTTGAAATTGGCAGTTCTCAATATCTTTTTCAACACAACATGAACCATGTTCTTTAGTTTGGTAGTATGCATTCATGTGCAAAGCATCAAGTAATTTCATTGGAAACTTTGAAGATATGCACGAATTTTAGAATTGCCACAATGTTGTTTGCCTGCTTTGACGTCATCATGTGCCTCATTAACATATCACATATAACTGAATAGTTCGAAAACGAAAATAGGTATCGAAGAACTGTTAAAGCCATTCTTCATTATTTTAAGTGCTCTTTCAAATATAGCATTGTCATTTTTTGGGTCAGGTGCACTTTAAGAATAATGTTTAGAAATATTAATAGTTTTATGTACAGCGGTGGTTATTTTTCAACTTTGATGTCATTGATTGCTTGTCTTTTGTTTTTTTGCACGCAATGACGTACCTCCGCTGTACATGGAGTTTGAGCCGTCGAGCAAACTCTAAATTTACGGCATCCAGTAGCATAAAATAGGAGAAGGTTAAAAGGGATAGACAAGCACATTCTTATCCATGGCTTCTTCCACTGTCCTATGGTATGGCTTTCCCCATTCATAACATTGAGAGCCGGTTTCATAATAAATTCGTCAAAGGTCAACTATACCTTTTGAGGTTCTATTTTCCTCCGAAAGAGATATCATCTTAATTTGTAAAAGTGAAGAAAAAAATGAATTTCATGATATAGCGCAGATTTATTGAGGAGTGTTTCTTCGGATCTCTTGTTGCACGACCGCGTTTTGAGAAGAATGGCACTATTACCGGTACGACGTCACTGGTAATAGGTTTATTGAACAAAATAATATTCCAGTGCTTGATATTTGGTTTGTCACTTATCACTCACCCAAGAGTAAACAGTATTCCAAACTTCACTAAAATAAAACCAAAATATACAGTATTTTCTCGCAGTTTCATACCGGTATGACATCACATACCGGTAGTACCAGGCTTTCTTTCGACGCGGTCATTGTTCAAATAAATTTAGCAAAAGGGCTGAAAACTCGATCTTTAACAGATCATAAAAGCGGAACCGAGTAACCAATTTCAATTATTTCTTCGGTTTGGAATTGAACTTTTCGAATTCTAACGAAAAATAGAATAACCTCAAAAGGTATAGTTGACCTTTAAGAGATATCATTAAAAACATTATATGAAGAACAGAAATCGCAAACTTACTAATTCTCTCTTAAAAGTTTCGATGCCACGTTCCAATTGGCGAACATTTCTGAAAACCAAGCACAAAAAAGTAGGAAAATACGTTCAATCTGGAATAAGGAACGCTTTTTTATCATGATCGTTCTTTGAAAGCTAAAGAGTCGATGACGCCACAAGCTGGGTAATTTAATGGAAATTTAATCTTCTGCTGATCAAAGAGCTTATTGTATTATTGCATATTGTACATGTATGTTTATCTCATTGCTTTTCATCTTACAACTTTCACTTGTTCTTGTCTTAAGCGATGTTTCAAAGTGAGATCGGGTCTTTCATATACCCATTTTTATATCGTCACTTTTTATACTCCACATTTCATTGGAATCGTTTTTAGGGGAAAATGCATGTCCAGCGTGGTAACACAAATATAATATCACCGATACTACAAGCACTGTCATTAACACTATAGTCCTCGGGTCTTCTCGTCCAGTTTTTTTCCACTTGAAGGAGTATCAGTAGAAGTTTGAAATCGAAAGTTTTGGATGTTCTAGTGTTAAAGCTGGAGACTAACATGATATTTCGAGGCAAACTGACACATGCGGACTCTCACAAAGTCAGTCCCCAACATCAGTTTTTGTAAAACTACCCCAACCTGGACAATCAACTTCGCATTTCCACTAGTTCGTATCACAATTAAGGCTAAATTAATAAGATTCATCATACTATATAAACATTGGGATTTTATCAAGAATTATCACAGAAAACTTACTTATTTGACTTTTCGATCAGGTTTTCTTGTGTTGTGTTGCGATCACGAAAAATTCGACTTTCTTCTTTCCACTTATGACACTTGTCTGTAAGTTTCCGATTATCTTCCTGAAGTTGGCTTATGTTTCTTTCTAACTCCGCTTTAGAGTTCCTTAAAATTCCTAGGAAAGAAACGAAAACGAAATAGGAAGTTATGCCCGTCTATACCAACAGAAAGCTACAGCCATCATAACCAGCCAACAACAACAACAAAGAAGAAATAATAGAAAAACTGCAGACCACCAAGGAAAGTCAAGAAGCAATATTTACTGTGAGCCAAAAACAAAAATAAACAGCACGCGATAAACATAAGAAATCCTAAATTCTATAATTGTAACATTGTGTAACCTGTTACTTTTGCATGTTTTACATAGTGTTGAGTCTAGTGTAGAAGTTTGAATTATATTATAGCTGAAAATTTATCGATATAATTAACCTACACTACTGAGTCGACCGAAAATTGTTGGGGGTTAGGATTAGGAAGATACTTAAAGCGGGGGTTAGGGTTAGAAAATTCATTAGGCGGGGGTTAGGGTTAGGATCTAAGTTGTTTTGGGGTTAGCAGTTCAATGATGAATATCACAATACGAAATAAGAGAATGTACTGAATTCTTCATATCGAAGCTCGATGTTAAAGTGCCTATCCGGGGTTTGGGGATTTTACATATTTGTGATCTTTGGAATCTCTTGAGAAGAATTGTAAAATATCTTGTCGTGCGAAAATTTCATCTTCATACCTTACCATAAGTGATTTACTATTCGCAGGAAATAACGTCAAAGCAGGGACACGCAAAAACATTGCACATTGATTCAGCAGTGAAATACAATGAAAGTTTGAGAATTGAGCGAATTTTGACTAAACAAGAGTGTTTAAAGTTGTAAGCCAAACTTTCTTTGTATTTCACTGTTGAATCAGTGTGCAATGACTTCGCGTGTCCCTGCTTTGACGTCATTTCCTGTGAATAGTAAATCAACTTTAGCAGGGGGAAAAGGCATGAAGATGAAATTTTCGAACGACAAGATATACATTTCTTTTTGGTAGAACCCAAAGATTACGAATACAGTAAAAACCCGCGAGTAAGAACCTGCGTTTTCCAAAGTTAGCCTAAACAGGTTCTTATATAAATGGTACTTAGCACAAATTGAGGCTATTTAGGTTCTTAAATAGATTCTTACTTTCTAAAGAAAAAAATACATTGTAGCTAATAGAATTTAGTGGTATTCAGCCTGTATTCCTTATAATATAACATCTGCATACCATGTAAGTATTTATAAATAAATTCATGAAAAAAACAGACTCTTGCATATGCTGATGTGTAGCCATGGAGATACTGTATAAACAATATATATACAGTTACAGTATTTATGTGTAATTACAACAATAACAATTCTATTTGATTTTCAACATTGGCATTTACATTGTATTAAATTGGAGTAATAAGGCACCTGTGTCTCCAAAAATGTTGATCTGTATCTTATTCACCCAAGTGTACACATCTTTTTATATAGATTTTAGAAAATAAGAACCTGTTTCAAATTTTAGGCTAAACAGGTTCTTGTATAGAGGGGGTATAACTGGCAAATTTTAGCCTAACAGGTTCTTAAAAACTAGGTTCTTACTCGCGGGTTTTTACTGTATGCAAAATCCCAAAACCCCGGATAGTCACTTTAATGCTGACCATGCTGTTTGCATATTCATCCTGGGGTAGCAACACCCAATAGATTCAGTTGCTGCTTGCTGAATAACACATTAACTCACTAAAATTACTCCGATCAAATCATTCTAACCTTTCTCTTTGGCAAGAACATCACATCGCGACTCTATAATCTTTAATTCTTCTTCAAGTCCCCTCATCTTCGCGCCAGTTTCGTCTTTAACTCTTTTTACCTCATGTGATCGCGCATCGATGATCTGATTGGTCGCAACCAACTGCTGGCATTGACTTTCAAGCTCTCGTTTCTGACCACTCGTTTGTTTCAACTGACCTTCCGCCACACGTTTGTCAGCTTCTAGCGCGTCGCATTTGCTGCTTAGCTCCATGTTGACGGCAGAAAGGCTTTCGAATTCCTTTTGTATCTCGGCCTTTACCGAGTCCTCGTGTTTGTTGTGTCGAAATATTACATTCTTCATGTCGGTCAGCTGTTTCTTCAGTCCAGAAATTTCCCCTTCGTAATAAAGCCTCAAGTCTTCCATTTGTCGCGCATGTTGTTCCCTCAAACTTGAATTTCTATTTTATAAATTAATAAAAGACAAAGTAAAAAAGAATACAAGTTCTTCATTCATAGTGCCTATCACGCCAATGTATATTTATAAATAATCTATATGAGGAAAATAGTTGTTTTAAATTCGGGATTTAAAGTGCCCCTAACCTCAAATTTTTTTATTGTTTTATTTGGAAGAACTTTTAAAATGAAAAAGTAACTTCTTTTAAAGATTTTCGTTTCTTCGCTTTCTTTTTGAGATATATCAGTTTGTTTGATATTCAAATGTCCGGAATGCATGTATGAACATATATAATGACTTATTGGAGAAATGTGTGTATCTCTTTCATTCTCGAACGAAATCCTTTAAAATCAAGACGTTTGGTGTTGTGGGAGAAACGCACACACGTGTTATTCACACTTTAGTGTTTTTATTTCATGAACGCAAAGATATATAACATTCTCGATTCTCTGATAACTCATTATGCATGTGTGACGAAATTCCAGATATTTGCATATCGAACAAACTGATATATGTCAAAAAGAAAGCGAAGTGAAAATCTTCAAAAGAAGTTACTTTATCATTTTAAAAGTTCTTCCAAATAAGACAATAAAAAATTTTGAGGTTAGGGGCACTTTAAAAGATTTGTACCGCTAACCTCAAAAATTTTTATTGTCGTATTTGGAAGAACTTTTAAAATGATAAAGTAACTTCTTTTGAAGAATTTCGTTTCTTCGCTTTCTTTTTGAGATATATCAGTCTGTTTGATATGCAAATGTACCAGAGAATGTTATATATCTTTGCGTTCATGAAATAAAAACACTAAAGTGTGAATAACACGTGTGCGTGTTTCTCCCACAACACCAAACCTCTCGATTTTAAAGGATTTCGTTCGAGAATGAAAGAGATACACACAATTCTCCAATAAGTTATTATGCATGTGTGACGTAAATTCCTTACATTTGCATATCAAACAAACTGATATATCTCAAAAAGAAAGCGAAGAAACGAAAATCTTCAAAAGAAGTTACTTTATCATTTTCAAAGTTCTTCCAAATAAGACAATAAAAAATTAACATTTAATTTTTATTAGTAAATTACCGAATAATTTGTTAAAAAAGGGGAAAAAAGGAGAAATAAAGTAGGCGGGAAGGAAACAGGCCACCTGCGGGAAGATTACAAAATCTAGAAATAACTGGATAAGTAGTACGCTAGTTTATCCTTTTACCTTTTCTGTCTTCCCATAGATTCATCTAATTTTTCAAAAATCTTTTGGCTTTGTTCACTCTGATGTTTAAACAGCCTTTCAAGTCGTTCCGTTTGTTGTTTCTGTAATTCTTCAGCCACTTCCACCCTCGACACATCAAGGTAGGTTTCTGTGTGAGCTTTCTCATAAAGGGGATGGCCGTTTTCATAACTTTTATCCATCGGAGTAGAGCGTCCTAAAATATCTTCAGCTGTCTTGGACAGGTCGTCAAGTTCATGTAACTTGGACGCTCGACCTGATGTGACTGACACATTTGGCTTTTCGCCATATTCCTTTGAGTGAGATGCTTCTTCCATTAAACGTTTAATTTGATTGGTTTTCTTTCTCTCCAAAGTTTTTATACGATTTTCAATGCAACTGCGAGAGTTCACATGTCAATCCCAACCTATCAAGAAACCTGCAATGCTAAAAAATCGGTCAGCACGATCTAATGCAAAACCAATAATTGATGACGTCATAATCACCAAGACGTTTGTCATGCGCGCGTTACGCAAGGATTAATGACGTCATTTATGATTTAAATTCGGTGAATTATTAAATCACCCGAGACCATGGTACGTTTAGTGGAAAACACACACACACATCACCAATTAAATTGTTCAGTAATTTCTGTATTCTAAGAAGCACCGTAGCCACCAATTTTGAAGTGGTCCGTTTGCAAGTTAAGGGATGCGTCCACGAAAATTCAACATGTGTTGGACGAAATGTTGCGCTCGCAAGGTGTCGTACGCAGGACCGCAGGTGTATGGAAAGTGGTCCAACCGCGGACCGGTTTCTCGGCGCTGTCAAGTACCTTTTAGTGGTGGTAAATCAAGTAATTTCTCTATTGCAAACACAGTCGTTTCCCCCCCCCGGAGGTCATGTAAACATAAGTCAGTGGAATGTATCCTTCAGCAACATGATGATAACAAATACAATGCAAATACGGTCTAGTTGTTAAAAAAAACGACCTAGTTGTTAAAGTTTTAATAAGACTTGTTATGGTCATGTAAACGTTTACCGAGTTTATTTGTCGATCCATGAACCTCGTTTCCATGCTGGTCGTCATCTTTATTTCTCAAACTCATTAATAATTCATGAGCTAATGCTCCAATAATAAAGACCCATCTAGTCACGGGATTGCATTTGGATAACTAGGTCAAACACCGTGTCTCAGAACACTACAATACATTTAATCGGCATACGTAATTAGGATATTTGAGGAAGATCACTAGTGATCTTCCTCAAATATCCTAATTACGCATGCAAAAACCTCATTTAAGAAGTTATATAAACAACTCGAGCTCGTGTCCCACCGGGATATCCAAACACTCGAAAACAATGGACAAAAACACTCGGTCTTCGGCCTCGTGTTTTCATCCATTGTTTTCTCGTGTTTGGATATCCCGGTGAAACACTCGCTCTCGTTGTTCATATATAACATAAAACGTCGAAGAAATGACCTAGTGTCTTTCTCACCCATAATAAAATTATGGGTGAAAAAAATAAAATTATAGCAACCAGCGCAACCACAACGTTCGCCATGTTGGATTCTACCGCAAACTCATGATCGCGGGCAGAAAAGTATGTGGATTCATCGGAATAACCGTTCACACTACATATTGTTTCGGATTCAAAAGTATTCGGATGCAAAGTTTCAACTTTTTCCGGATTCGTCCTCGCGAGTGTAAACGGCAAAATGTTCCGGTCACAAATCCGGAGACTTTTCCTCCAGCGTAAACGTTGTCTCCAGCGTAAACGTTGTCTTAACTTAAAGTGTCTCTGAAGTAACTTAAATGTCTCTGAAGTGGAAAAAACCGCTAGCATTTTTTCGCTTTAATGAACAGAGAAGTAGGGAAAGAGCGTTCTCTGAAAATTTGAAATGAATCTGGTGCATATTTGATCTGTTGGGTAATTTTAAGTCAGCAGTTAAGACTTTTCTTTTTTAAAATTAATAGTTTTTTGTTCACAGTGGTAATATATGTAGTAGGCTTTATCTTATAATGAAACTGTAATAAGTTTTATAAGTAAATTTAAGAATATATTGTTGTAAGAGCATTGAGACTATTGTATAATGCTCCTAATACGTCTATTATTATTATTATTATTATTATTATTATTATTAAAAAAAAAATTTGAAAAAAAAATAAATTATTATTATTATTATTATAATATTCCTGGAGCTATAAACTTTTAAAATTTGCCATGGATAGTCCATTCTGGGAGAAATCTGAATGCTTGGTCAGAGCTACTTATGACGTATGCAGGTGTACAACTATGCATAACAACAATAGAAATATTACTGCATCTGCGTACGTCATCAATTCCGTTTATTATACATTGTAGTCACTTCCTGTCTTCTCATTGGCTGCTACGCAGATTATTCACTAATCTGTAGGTTGCGCCCGCATTGTTGTGATATTTGTTGTTGTGATTTATAATTTTTGAAAATAATAAACTGCATGTTCCGTGCGATAGTGCGTTTATTGTTACTTTCTTTAAAACAATATATGTACATAATAACAATGTACAATGAATACAATATGCAATAAAACAATTATTGGATGAGTTTTTTGTGATATCTGGAATAACCAAGGTCTTGGTAAGTGTTCTTAGCCTTAGCCTTCGGCTGATAACACTTACCTCGACCTTGATTATTCCAGATATCACAAAAACCTCATCCAATAATTGTTTAATATTCGATCCCAGTCTTTCACTATAATTTGTAACGTTTAACTACGCCAACGGGCCATCTTTAACATTCAATATCCCGAAAAGTACGGAGCGCATTTATTTCATTTTTGGGGAAATGTTCAAGATTATGGACTTTGATTTTATTAGAAAATATTAGATTGGCATTTTTCACTTCAAGGCACTTTAAGTAACTTTAAGAATTTATTGTTGTAAGAGCATGGAGACTATTGACTAATGCTCCTAAAACGTCTTTATTATTACAACAAAAAACATCACACTCTCAAACTTCAGGAAGTTACTATTCAACTACTACATTAACGCACTTAACAACACATATGACATAGACGACTCACGAACATGGAAAAGCATATGCTTAAAATGTAATACAGCTCGAAGCCTTACGAACCCACCATCGTGTTGTTTTTAGTATATATCGTAGTGAATTTGTTGTATTTAATGTGTGTTGTATATCGCTATGTATCTTTAAAGTGACTGTTATATCGTACTTGCTTTGGAGCCGCAGTGTTGCAGTTACCCAGCCTATTGTCTTAATGTCTGTATTTATGTTTGTAATGTGTATGGCAAAGTTATTAAAATTAAAAAATTAAATATCACACACACACAAACTCTAGATTTTTATAAGATCTTCATAATATTACTTTTATTTTCATTTAATCTTTTATTTTTCTAGGATATAAAATACGTAAGATGTGTATATATATATGTGTATATATATATGTGTATATATATATGCACAGACATATTAAGACATTACTACACAAATCATGAATAAAATAACAATTTTGCCGCGCTAACTAATTTAAACAAAGCCTCGAAGCATGTACGTGGAAACAATGGTAACTGAAATGGTATATTGATTTCTGGTATTTGCATAAGGATTTTATTATATGGTTTTTGTTTCTTTTCTCGTCGTTTTTAAAGTGCCCCTAACCTCAAAAATGTTTATTGTCTTATTTGGAAGAACTTTTAAAATGATAAAGTAACTTCTTTTGAAGATTTTCACTTCTTCGCTTTTTTGTGAGATATATCAGTTTGTTTGATATGCAAATATCTGGAATTTCGTCACACATGCATAATGAGTCATCAGAGAATGTTATATATCTTTGCGTTGATCAAATAAAAACACTAAAGTGTGAATAACACGTGTGTGCGTTTCTCCCACAACACCAAACTTCTTTATTTTAAAGGATTTCGTTCGAGAATGAAAGAGATATACACATTTCTCCAATAAGTCATTATGCATGTTGACGAAATTCCAGACATTTGCATATCAAACAAACTGATATATCGCAAAAAGAAAGCAAAGAAACGAAAATCTTCAAAAGAAGTTATTTTATCATTTTAAAAGTTCTTCCAAATAAGACAATAAATTTTTTTTGAGGTTATGGGCACTTTAACTGTAGTCTTTTTGAGGACCAGAATATAGTCTCAAACGGTTGTTCTTTTGAGAACCTGGGTTTTTTATTCGGGTTTATTCAAAATCTATCATTGAAGTTTTCAACACTCATATTAAGAATAAACGTAGTATATTTACTTAATCACCATGGTTTCAACATGTTTCGAGGCTTTGTTTAAATCAAATAATTATAAATAGACATTTTTCTGTACATAATTTATCATATAGATTTTAAATACTAAGTATATTTTTTCATGAAGCCAGCTGGCATAAATAAACGATAAAGATATTTATAGACTGTGTAAATGTAAAATATTCGATGATAAATTTAATTTAGGGGATATTTACACGAGGCTGGCCTAACCTAAAACTGAACTGTATTTGCTCAATTCAGCTCTTACCTACATAAGGCAAACCTGACGCTCAGCCTTGGTTAGTTTCTTCATGATACATGGACGATCGTTAAGGGGTTGCTAAGGACAGGTCATTAAGCACCCAATATATTTCATGAGTGGACATAAATTCAAGGTATAACCAAGATATTTTATGTGTGGAATATGTTGGCAAACCTCTTTCGTCTGGTGACGTATTTGATGACGTCACCATGACGTCATCAACAAACACAAAAACTCTATAATTTTCGTCATTTGTGACAGTGCGCTATATTTTTTGGTGTCATATAAATCTAAATTACTTCCTACAAAAAAGTACGTATGGATTCATTGATAAATTAAATAAAAACGAAGTTATGAAAATTTTATTGTGTTTATTGACCTTAAAAATCCGATATATCGGCTAATTTTTAAAAATTCTTAAAATCCATGCATACTTTTATGAAGGTAACCGTCCAGATTCTAATCACATGTAAAAAAATTATTTTTCTTAAAAACCTTCGAAGATTATGACGTCATCATATGACATTTCCAAACGAAATAGTTTTGTCCACATATACTACATACACACTGTCTTGATGGATTCTTAAAACTGTGAAATTCTATGGCAAATTTTGAAGCTTCTTCAAATTCTAAGCTTCCTTAGCAACGGATATAAGATTTCGTGAGTGGACAATAAATTCAATTAGGTATAACCAAGATATTTTATGTGTGGAATATGTTGGCAAACTTCTTTCGTCTGGTGACGTTTTGGATGACGTCACATGACGTCATCGACAAACATAAAAACTCTATAATTTTCGTCATTTTTGACATTATAGTACATTTCTGAGTGTCGTGTAAACCTAAATTACTTTCTACAAAAATTACGTATGGATTTCTTGATAAATTAAATAAAAATGAAGTTATTTTCAATTAAAAATCAATATTTTATTGTGTTTACTCACCTTAAAAATTCGATATCCCGGCTACTTTTTAAAATTCTTAAAATCCATACGTACTTTTTGGAAGATAACAGTCCAGATTCTAATCGCATGTGAAATATTAATTTTACTTAAAAACCGTCAAAGATTATAGGAATTTTCATTTTCGGGTGACGTCATGATGACGTCATCACGTCATGATGACGTCATCATATGACATTACCAAACAAAAGAGTCTTGCCCACATATACTAGATATAGACCATCTTGATGGGATTCTTAAATCTGTGAAATTCTATGACGAATTTGTTAATTCTAAGCTTCCTTAGCAACGGAATAAGGTCTGCAAATCGAAATACATGTACGTCCGAACACCCTTAAGCTCAAATCCTGATTGCCGGTGAGACACACTGCGGTAAGACACTCAGATACAATGATGTACTGGTTTGTAACCTTCGCTCTCCATCTGAGTCTCGGTAGCTCAATGGTTAGAGCGTCTCACCGGCAATAAGAAGGTTACAGGTTAGATCAATCAAGCCTCAATAAATAAAGAAACACGGACTCTCTACATAAATTCAAAAGGTTAATCAAGAAACTAACCGTATAACCTTCTATATATGTATTGGCCTTTTCCTATAGGGGAGTGGGGCGCTGGGTTGGCGCGCGGGTGTTCTTGGGATCGTTTGTTCTGGACAAATGTCACACATGAAAGCACAAACACAATATGAACGTCCTCCAAACGGTCCCACGTGCACTTATACGCGCCCGCTTTGTGTCTAGTCTTCCGCTCTTTTAGGAGGAGACCAATTGTATTGCATTATTGTATTGTATTGTATTGTATTGTAATGTAATGTAATGTAATGTAATGTAATGTAATGTATTGCAATGTAATGTATTGCAATGCAATGCAATGCAATGCAATGCAATGCAATGCAATGCAATGCAATGCAATGCAATGCAATGCAATGCAATGCAATGTAATCTTGTGAAATGTGAAGTATTACAGGACCCCACTGAAAAACGCTTCGGTGACGTGGGTATCCTGAATAAATATTATTATCATATTCCTGTCCCGGATTTGGGCTTGACGATCGTTCATGAGAATAATTGGGAGCGTTACAAGTAATATTACTTGTAACACACTCAATTAATATTCATGATAATTTTGACATTCCTGCATTAATATTCTTTTAGAAGGCAAGTTATATAGAAGCTGGATCGGACTTCGATCGGGAATCAGGCTGGCCTGAAGTGTTCAGGTCGGTGTGAACTGAATCTCAGGCCGGTCTTACGTATACAACCTACAGGAAAAACACTACATCCAAACTAAAGTCAGACCGACCTGAAATCAAGCCGGCCTCATGTAAACATCCCCTCATATTTGTTGTGCACCGCCGCTTTCTTAAATCTGTTTTCCCTTTAAATGAGATACTTTACTTTCCTTCAGAGGAGAAACTCCACTTTCCTTGTGAGCAGAAGCTTTAATTTCCTTCAGAGGAGATACTTCACTTTCCTTCAGACAAAATATACTTCACTTTTCTTCAGAGAAGATATTTCACTTTTCTTCCGAGCAGAAGCTTTACTTTCCTTCAAAGGAGAAACTTCATTTTCCTTCAGAGGAGATATTTCACTCTCCTTCAGAGAAGCATTACTTTCCATCAGAGAAGCTTCATTTATCGAGTTTTCTTATAAAATTTTCGTTCTTTAAGGGAAGATACCTGATTTTTTGTTATCGAAATGCTTTCTTAAACATTTTCTTGCCTTTAGAGAAGATACCCTTTTTCTTCTTTTGTTGTTGTTCTTGCTCGTTGGGCGACCCGTTTGTTAAACCAGGAGAAATAACTGCATACTTCTAAAATAAAATAAAGGACAGAAAAATATATGTCAAAACAGCCTCACTAGCTTTTCACAATAAAATATCCAAGCTTGACAATAGTAAGATTACAAAATTTTGGAATAATTACACATTACTACATTTTGTCACAATTGAATAGATTTTGTATATGAAAGTATATGAAGTAAAAAATAAGTACGGAACAAACTCTGTTATTTGAAAGAACTTTCCCAATTACAAAGATTGGCATTTAAGTTCTCCCATAATTCACTTCGCTCTTGCAATATGGAGGTTTGTTTGATATGGACACCACTGCATAATGACTTCAGTAAAATCAGGAAGTGACGTCACGGTGGCCATGTTGGAGGTAATTTAACAAAATAATTTCAGATTCTATTGTACCTATCAACCAACAAGGTCTCCGTCACTTTCTATCTTAGAGTCTCTTAGAGTATTTCTATCAAAGGGATTGATTGCAAATGACCAATAACTGCGTTGACTTGTTTTCATCATGTCGTTATAGTTACACATCGAATTTCGGATTAACAGGGATCGCAAAGTATTATTTTAGATTGAGGAATGGGGCAGTGTTTCCACTTTGGAAGGGGGGTAGTGTTTCCACTAGGGGGGGGGGGGGGGGGGGGGGTAAGATATTATTACAAGTAATATTTGGCATTTCACTCGATTGAATTACAGGTTCTAAGGATTTATGGTGAAGAAAAATTTCGAGTGTTGGAATATATATATTTTAAGACCAAACCGGGACCAGTTGCGAAAAATACAACTTAGAGGCCTTCCGGCTGGAATCGAACCCGCGACGCTAGTGCAGTGCTCTGACCACTGAGCTACGGAAGCCGTTGCCGTCGCATGTGAGGAAGGAAATTTCCTTCCAAAGTGGAACCACTGAGTGGGGGAGGAATTGAACGTGAAGGCTCAAGCCGGTGGGGGGAGGGGAATTTCTCATTGCTAAAATCGGGATCTGGGCAACCAACGATATTATACCGCAAGTAAGAACAAAACTTAACGACATGTTGCAACGGAGTAGAACTAGAATTGGCAGCCATATTGGATTATGCGGTGTATCTTCTTAGCGTAGTAATCGTGTGCGCAAATTTCATGTTCGTATTTTTCGCTGGTATGTTCAAGCTTCGCTCTAGTGTCTCAAACGTCACTGAAAATTAGGGGAGGCAGACCTGAAGCCATTACGATCCTTCATTCAAAAGGTTATGGTTAGAATTACAGTTTCACGTCATTTCTCAATGGGATTTCTCAATCTCCTGTATTACTGTGTAAATGTCTGTATATTCGTAATTTTTTAATTTTAGATCTTCAATTTACAATCTTAGAGGTGAGGGTTCTATCCTAGTTTTGCCTCTTTTTCACCTTCAGTGGGAGAAAAAATCATTTAGTTATTTAACATCTCAATACCTGAAAACGTTCGTTTGACTGAAACTTAGTTTAGTTTATTATATTTATCACTCTTTTAGGTGAACGGAATATCCCAACAGGCTAGAAGCCCAATTGATAGGAGTTCCGAGGGCCTACGATTTAAGGTCGTTATCCGAGAAGACCCGAAAGTCTTATCATTTGCTGGCATTATTGCAAAGGCAGCAGTTTCTCCTCAATTATTTTAAGACCCTGAGGAACATTGCATTCTAGTCTAATTCTATTAACTATTGTTTCTATTTTCCATTACAACTTGCATCCCTAGTATAAACATAGTTTACGTATGCATGTATTAATTATTATCATTTATCTTGTAACTAGTAGCATTTTATTTATTCCTAGTAATATTTTATAATTATTGATGCACGTTCGTATTTTGAACGAGCTTCCTAGCTCTTAGACGCAACGTATTTAACTAAATTATTGATATTGATTGATTTCATGTCGCTATATCGTGTGAACGCTACTGACCTGTGAGGTAGACGCATTTGGCCGACTGGTTGCTCGTGTCCTTGGCAGGAAGTTATCGTCGGTGTCAAATTCTGTAACTTTGACAGGCTCCAAGAAGTTCGAAGGTACCAATCCTCGAATACCTTGCAGTTCACCCTGTAATAAAAGTGCAGGAAGAGTGACTGGTCTGTTTGATGGTGTTGTTTGGCTTTCACCACTCTCGGTGCCAGGCAACCAGAAGTGTTGCTAACCCACTGTGATTGGAGGATGGGGTTGTCCATGAGTTACATTTACCCGAAATTCTATATTTTATAGAATTGTCCGAACCTTAGTTTATACGTATTCAGAAATACAGCTACAAATGTTGGAAGATATACTGTAGGTTCTTTCTTTCACCAACCAAAAGTAAAATCTCATAATGTATACTCATTTTTGCTTACGCCTGCAGCCTTACTAAATTTCCTTCTGTTCTTTTAACACGCATAATAACTTGCGTACTTTTGCTCAAGTCATGATTTTTTGGTTACATACTCCCCCTTCCCACCTGCGGCTGACGCAAAATAATCCATTAAACCTTGCAGCGCCTCTTTCGTGTGCGCAAATAGCCCACAATCATCTGCATAAATTGAGCTGACTGGGACATGTGGAGAGGATGCCAAGCGGCCGCCTGACTAAGGAAGTTGTTCTCTTCAGCGAACTTGAAACTGGTTCCACGAGGAAGCGTGGTCGGCCACGGCTGTGCTATAAGAACCCAGCAAAGGAGACACTAACCAGCAGTGGTGTGGACGAAGATAGAGAGGAAAGCTACGAACAGAGAGCAGTCAAAAAGCTCGGTTATCGCCTCGAGAAACTCTTAAGCTTCCCATGTACATCCATAACGCTAAACCATAAACCATGTCTTAATTTGATTGCGCGGGTGGAAATAGCGTAAATGGACACGCTTCGGGCCCAGTCCGGTAAATTTTGGCGCGCTGCAAGTAATCGAAGTCTGTCCTTTCCTTTACCTCGCACGTCTCCTACGTTCCTCGCTCGCTACCCTAGCTTTTGAGGTATTTGATCTACGTCTAAGATACTGAGAAGATTCTAAGGGAGAACCGTACCGAACATAAGCCTGGATGGAGGTGCGTCAGATAACCATAGTCGAGTACACGAGATCAATTACTTTAATGGCTACCAAGGAATACATCAGAAATATAATAGCATAATGCTTCCGCTCAATTGAGTCACCAGCGGATAGAGATCTCGTCCAGCTTGATCTCGATGCTATGAGCAACTGGTCACACTCCTGGCAAATGACATTTAATGTGTCTAAAACTCTTTTACTAAGGATATCCCGAAAACGTACTCAATCTAGTCATTCCTACCACCTCGACAACGAATTAGTGAAAAGTGTAACAAATCAAACCGATTTGGGTGTGGTCATCAGCAATGACCTTAAGTGGTCCCCCCATATCGCTAAATGTGTTGCTAAAGCTAATCGTATGCTTGGGTTTCTCGCAGGAACTGTACTCAAATGTCAAATGTCCGTTGCCGTCGTCTACTTTATTTAGCGCTCGTAAAAGGCTTAACTTATTACCGTCTTAAAAGGCTTAACTTATTACCGATATCATATTGGCTTGAAATTAAGGATCTTCTCTTCTTTTTTAAGTGCAAACAAGGTCTCTACGATCTAGATATCTCCCGTTTTGTTACTTTTTCTTCTATTCGCTCGTCTCGCACTCGTTCAAGTCAAAACAACTTGCTTGAAGCCAATCCTTGTAGGACTTCTCTTTTTAGAAATTCTTTTTTCAACAGAATTGTATTTCTCTGGAACGATATCTCTCCGATAGTTCGTAATACTACTTCTGTTTCCATTTTTAAACATAAACTTTATATTCACTACTCTTCTAAGTTAGACTCCAATTTCGATGTTAATAGACTGCGCACCTGGAAAAGTTTCTGTTCTAAATGTCGTTCTTTCAATCCAAGTTGGTGCTCTTAAATCTTTATTCTTATGTAATTTGTGTATTAGTTTTTTTATTGTGTTTTTACTTATATATGTTTATTATGTAATTTTTTGTTCGGTTGGTCTTCACATGGGACTCCTGTCCTGTTGATCATTCCTTCAATCATGTTCAAGTATTGCACTCTTTATTTACTGTATATTTGCATTCTTGTATGGTTGTAAAGTTAATAAATAAATAAATAAATAACTGGTATAACCATCCATCCACTTACTTGATAGAAGCCATCATCATCCATATCTCCAAATACGTAAATAATTGCTCCCGTCTTAAACATTAGCTCCACCTATATCCGATGGAAAAACTATAGTTACAGATGGACACAACTTCTTTCGCGTTTTACGGAGAATACAACAACACTTACCTCGCTATCGACATTTGGAGAATCTCGTACTGGATCATAATCGAACAAAGCTCGCATTTTCCTCGGTCCCAACTTTTCATTACCTAACGTCTTCCACACGGCCAGCCCTGCATCATCGCTGGAAATGTAGTCTTCGGAAACAACGTCCACATCAAGTTCAGAATGACTATTTGTTTGGGCATCGATGAAATGATTTACAGCTTCGAGATTTAATTCGGCGCTGTTGGTTGCTTCGTTGAACATATCCTCTGCTTCATCGAGTGCAACCACAGACACCATGTTGGAAGGTACATAGCCTTGTCGTCTTTTACACTCACCCCAGAAAAATCCATCGTCGTCTTGGTCACCAAATACCTACGTTAATGATAGATGCGTCCATTTAGTTTTCATGGATATAGCTCCTAGATATATCTCTGATCTGGTAGAAAGTTATGTTCAAGGTAGGACTCGGTCTAGTTCTTCTAATTTGTCAAGAGTACCCAATATTAAATCCCATACAGATCGGCTGCTCATGCTGTATCTATTACTAACTTTACAAGTATGAGATAAAAGTTACCAGAGAAAGCTGACAGATATCATAATAGGAAAAGCGGTGCGGAACCAATATTGGCGTTTAAAGAAGGTCTAAGATTGAGAATGAGTAGACTTCTTTCGCATAAGAGGAGTTGGGACTCAACTTCTTATGCGAAAGTCTACTCATTTGAAATCTTAAACTTTCTTCAAACGCGAATATTGGTTCTGCACCGCTTTTCCTATTATAATATCTGTCAGCTTTCTCTCGTCCTTGTTTATTAGTGTTATCTCATACTTTTAACTTTTATTTATAGTACATTTCTGATTGGATTATGTCTAACTCGGTCCGGATAGGGAAAACTGTGCCTTCGGTCTCCTACCTACCTACCTACCTACCTTCCCACCTACCCACCCACCCACCCACCCACCTACCTATTTACCTAGCTATACCTACAGTACCTACCCAACTACCCACCTACCCACCTACCTAAGCTATACCAACTACCCACCTAGTATAGTTGGGTATAGGTACTGTAGGTATAGCTAGGTATACTCACCTATGCGAGGAAAGTGAAAAAGAAAAAATCATACCTTAATTAAATCTCCTTCATTAAAAGGCAACTCCTCTTCAGCGCCGTCAGGATTCGGTGACATTGACGACGGATCATAATTATACAGCCCGACAAAATACCGAACGAGTTCCGAGCTTTTTTCGCTCGTTTCCGACTGCATTCGCGAATCATCCGAATGCAAATCTGGCTTTCCGTCCAAACCAGTTATCCCAAGATGCACGTCGTCGTTCATATCACTGTTGCCAGACGTTTGCTCCCGGTTGCCTGGTAACGACAACGTTTTGTGAATAGCATCGTAAGTTTCATCAGGAAGAATGGGTGCATCAGACAATGTTGAAGAACTATCGGAGTTTAACGACGTTCTGGTTGGAAACGAAGACTCAGAGATATGCTCAGTTGATTCCTCGCCTGTAGTATTCTCGTTTACAGCTACATTTAGTTTCTCCAATGTCTCGCTCGAATCGCTGGGATGTTCTTGGTTTTCAACACTCGACATGGCTTCGGAGTTTCTTAATTTATTGCCTACTTTACTTCTAGTTTCCTCAGGTTGACTAACAGACGAGTTAGTCTGTTCACTATCTGTGTTTTTGTCGTGGTCAGTCACTGCTACTTCACCAAGAGGCGTTGTTGTGTTGTTATGAGTTGATCCTACAGCCTTCGAGTGTTTTTCGACGGGGTTTTTACCGAAATAGTCATCAACGTCGTCTAAGAGATCTAAGACATCATCGTCAGTCCTAAAACCTTCATCTTCAGAGCTCAAGGTTCTTGTTTTACTTCCAGATAGGACCGAACTTTCCTGGTAGTTCGAAACAGTATTGTTTGATATACTTTCGTCCCCCCCTGGCGAAGCATCGTTCTTCGGTTCCGAGAGATTTTCTTCGTCGACTTCGTCGATGACAGACAACAGATCACCAAAGTCGGTGTCCGTTTCACTTTCTGAAGCCCGTTTGCTCCCGACACTCGTGCTTGGAGCTTTTTCATCGTCATCAGTTACAGTACTCGGTTGCGAATCATTCGCCTGCGCTGGGTCACCATCGCCTTCGCTTTCTTCCTTGGCCATCTAAAAGCATTTATAACACAGATTAATTAATAATGTCCCTGATCCACCAAATGACAATTTCTTAAGATACGTAACTTTCGTCAATACTTGTACCTCTATTAATGGCGTAAATTTTAAAATGCCGATTGTCCTGTTGTCATTACAAGTTTGGTGGTCATTAAAACCTTCGTATAAAATTTTAGCCGAATTACCCAATATTTAAATTATAACATGAATGTATAGGTCGTTTCAACGTCGGAGGGTGACGAGCTTTTTACGTCCCACGCCGACGCTTGTTCGACGTCGATGATACAACGTCGATCCATTTGCGTTTACAACGTTTTTAAACGTCGGAGGGTGAGGTTTCTGCGGCTCATGGCGATTTAGGAATAGTGCTCAACGATACTCCATCATTCACATACATCACCTGTATCCGACCGATTATGGAATATGCTTGTCGAGTTTTCCATAACGCTCTGCCGTTGTATCTTTCCGATGAGCTGGAATGCTTACCGAAGCGCGCCATGAGGATTATCTTTCCTTTTGTCGCCTATAACGATGCTCTGATAGCTTGTAATTTAGATAGTCTATCTGAGCGCAGGAGAATCATAACTACTAAACTATTTGAGGAAATAAGTAACAATAATGAACATAAGCTGCACAAACTTTTACCCAAGGAAAACCATTGTAACAGTCTGTAAGATTAATCGACTAAAGAATAGTTTTATCTATATAGTAATTGCATATAGTACTCTCATATTTTTATACTTATATATTTTTAAGTAATCCATAGATCTATTTGATGTAAAGTTTTTATCTAATTCAGCCTTAGTAGGCTGTAATTTTGAAACTTAATAAACTATCTATCTATCAATATCATCCATTCAATAATAATTACATCTTACTATATCACAGAGCTCGTTAATTATCGGATCACTATGCAAAATGACGCGCTGCCTAGCCGTACAATACGTTTTGCGTATTAGTCCTATAAATGGGACATCTATAAGTAACACATCAAACAATTGACAAATCGAAAGGAGTATTGATATTCACGCGGCCAGGTTACAAGGCTCAGATGTCCCATTTATAGTGCAGCTAATGGATATTTCGAATCTCGATTCTAAAATGAAATGAAAACGTCAAAATTTTGCAGTTTGGTTTGGATTTAAGGCCGATATTTGGATAAAAGGGTTATTGTCCTTCGACACTGTGGTGATTTTGTCGGAGATTGAATGATTTATTGCGAGTTTCTAATGGGCCATCGAATGTCGGGATAGCGATTTGTAGTCTCCTGCATTCTCTTACTATTATACATATAGAGTCTAAATAAAGAAAGCCACCGGAAATGCTGTTAAAAACCACCCAGAATTATCGTATTTACACAACGAGGAACAACACCATACCAAAGGTATTTTAGATTTTAATATATTTTTAGACTTTTTATCCTCAGAAAAATGATTCTGAAAAATTACAGGAATCGAACCTGTAACATTCTAATTGCCGGTGAGACGCTCTAACTATTGAGCTAACGAGATGGAGAGGTTACAATGATATACTGGTTCGATTGATATATGTACTGTCTATGCGGCAGTCACTATATACAGTATCAGTAATGCTTGGGTGTATTAATATATACACTGCTGTAGTGAATATCATTCTGGGTGGTTTCCAAGCTCTCCCGCACTGTACAGAACAAAGAACAACACCATACCAGGTATTTTAGATTTTATTACATTTTTAGACTTTTTATCCTCAGAAAAGTCCCGAACAGGAATCGAACCTCTAATAATCCAAGCATTACTGATATATAGTGACTACCGCACAGGCAGTACATTAATCGAACCATAACATCACGGGCCTTACCTTGGGCTTGCCAAATATTTCCACAGATTCCTCTTCGGTCTCAGTTTTCGAGTCGGCAGTACAACTTTCGGTCTCCGTTTCATCGTCGTCATCGTCGACGTCGTAATGAACAATGACTGGTGGCCTACGACCGTCTGGTGGGAGTACATCACGTCCTTCTAATGACTCACCCCCCGTCCCTGTTCCTCGTTCAGTGACATTACTGATCCCCTCGCTATTCTCAGAAGAACATAATCCAGGCACCGAAGACGGTTTGTTATGTTGTTGATCTAAGCTGGCCTCACTCGTCGGCTTCATCGAATCACTAGTCGACAGTCGGTCACGAGTTTCCGACTTAGAATCTTCCTTCTCTGCTTCTCGTTTCTCAAAATTAATGTTACCAGAATCGCTAGTGGAAACAGAGGAAAGCGTAGGCCCCAACGTCGAAACCGGGTTGTTACCGTGTGTTTCCGAACTGGAGGCAGTCGGAGGTTTCTCGGAAGTCCACGGGTCAACAGTTTCCGAATTAGAATCTTCCTTCTCTGCTTCTTGTTTCTCAAAATTAATGTTACCAGAATCGCTAGTGGAAACAGAGGAAAGCGTAGGCCCCAACGTCGAAACCGGGTTGTTACCGTGTGTTTCCAAACTGGAGGCTGTCGGAGGTTTCTCGAAAGTCCAAGGGTCAACAGTTTCCGAATTAGAATCTTCCTTCTCTGTTTCTCGGTTCTCAAAATTACTGTTTTCAGCAGATTCACTAGTGGTATCAGAAGAAAGCGATATAGGCCCCAACGTCGAAATGGAGGCTGTCGGAGAGTTATCGGAAGTCGACGTGTTCGGATCAAGACCGTTTGGCACATCCTCGTCCAGTCGCTGATCGTCTCCGTTAATAACCCCTATATCGTTTTCTTGGTCAGCTAAGCCACTGTTAGTTCTCGTTTCTTTTCCTTCTGAATGTAAACATGCAGCCCCTGGCAACAGGCCACCCGTTGAACCATTTTCTTCTGTTGACAAAACCTCGACAACATTCGAATCCACGGACTCACCGAGTACGGAAAGCGTACGAACAACAAACCGCATGCGCGTCATGTCCTGGCGTTTCCCAAGATTGCGAAGACGTTCAGTGGTGATACTCAAGGTGTCCACAGAAGCCGAATCAGTTTCCGTACAATAGATATCATTCACGTACACCTTGTAACCGTTCACTTTGAAACCGTTGGAGTAGCCATTTGGACTAATAGTGACCGGTAGCCAGGTGAGTGTGATCTTCTCTGTGGTTTGCTGTTCAAGGCGCAGGTCTACGGGAGGTTCGGGCATACCTAGGAAAGAAAAGAAAGTATCTTTAGACAAAATACATGGCCGTAGGAGCCGGGGGGCATGTGCCCCCCCCCCCCCCCACGTTTTTCCCAAATATTCTTATTTTATTTTAGAATATTTAAAGTACTTTGAAAAAGTAATTATATGTAAGTGTATTTCAATTTTAAGAAACAAATAGTCTTGCAGCCATGCCCAAATAATTATTAGTGGCGAGCTTTGTTGGAGTATGTGTTTGCTGCAGGCTTGCAGCAAATCTGCTTACAGTCTGTAGTAAACTGTTTATTTTGTCAAGGCTTAACAAGCTTGCAGCCAGTAAGTTTGTTGCAACTTGTTATAGGTGCAGAACCGTAGGACATCGTTGAAACAATCCAAAAATGCTTGTTGATATAACGAGTATCTCAACCGATTGCCAACAAGCTTGCGGTCAACCCATTGCAGATTTGTCACAATTTCGAGAAAAAATGTCACTAAACACTCCCTATTTCGGCCTTTAAATTTTGTTAACTTCTGCTCTCTAAAATGCAGGAAATGCCATTTCAGAGGTCTCAGAAATGCAAAATTAATTTTCTCAAAAAAAAGAAAAAAGGGGGTCGTTACAGTTAGTTTGCCCCCCCCCCCCCCCCTGGTGAAAAATAGTTCCTACGGCACTGAAATATCAAAACGTTCCACTGCTCCTAACTTGGAATTCTAGCTCATTCCGTAGAGCGTCGGACTATAGTAAGTCACACTTGTTAAATCACAGTTATGCTTCGCGACTGAGGTGTGGTCTCCAACTCATACCAAGGTGAAAGCAAAAGTGGAAAGAGTTCAAAGACGAGCAACAAGGTGGATTATCAGAACCAAGATCGGAGAAATGTCATACAAAGATAGACGGATGACGCTGGACCTACTTCCATTGTGCTACGATAGAGAACTCAAAGACCTAGTTTTCTTCTTCAAGTCCCTACATGGGCATACTGACTTAAATGTCCACGAATTTGTTTTCGAATTAAGCTTTGCCAACCTTAAAACTCCACTTTGTAAAACAAGAACTTTCCAAGCCTCATATTTTAACTTTGTTTCACCAGTTCTATGTCATTTAAGAACTTTGTAAGACAGATACTATATAGTGTAGTTGTTTCTACTTTTGATATAGATTGGCCGTGCACCTGGACATTGGTACGCGACTTTTAGAGCCTCTATGACATAAAACAAATTTTACATGTATATATTTTAATCTAAGAGGGCGGCGCCTCGCATGGGACATTTAGTCCCGTTCGCGCTTTCCCTTTTGGATCTCTTGTTGTTGTCTTTTTCATGGCAAGTTGTTGTCCAATAAAATTATTAAAATAAAATAAAATAAATAAAATAGCTATTGTCAAATAATCTCTACTTGCCCGGTATGTTTCGCTACCTCGGAGTAGCATCTAACAACCTAACATCACCTAGCTGCCGACATTTTTAGTAACGAAATACTGACGTTTCGAGCGGAGCACTTCATCAGAGTAAAAAGTGATAAAATAAAATAAATAGGGCTTATATATATACAAAAAGAGTGACACAAGTTGAAAGTAGCCAATCAACTGCACGGGAGATAAACAAACTGATAATTAATGAGATACAAAAATGTTAAGGTGGCAAATACGTGAAAATGGGCTAAAATTTCGCCGATATGTATAAAAACAATACATGGGTACAATACACAATTTATGCTACGTAATACGCTATAAATGGTATTAAATGAAAGCTACATTCATGTAGATTATGGTAAAACATGAATTGATAGCAGAGTGTATACCAGTTAGCAGCTAGTTAATCATTTAATAGCTTACATAATGAGTACATTTGATCAGGTACCGATGGGAAAACAGTGATATATCAACAAAAACTAGTTCTAATGATACGAAACTTGGTAAAACATCTAACCAAAGACAGATCTGTGTTCTATAGTAAAATCAGGGGTTATGGTGAGATATTTAAAAAATCATATTTTCTATTATTATTTGATTCACAAAGACTTACCCTGGTGATAAGTTTATGATTTTACTACAGAACACAGATCTGTCTTTGGTTAGATGTTTTACCAAGTTTCGTATCATTAGAACTATAGTTTTGGTTGATATATCACTGTTTTCCCATCGGTACCTGATCATATGTACTCATTATGTAAGCTATTAAATGATTAACTAACTGTTAACTGGTATACACTCTGTTATCAATTCATGTTTAATCTTAATCTACATGAATGTAGCTTTCATTTAATACCATATATAGCCAATAAATTGTGTATTGTACCCATGTATTGTTTTTATACATATCGGCCAAATTTTAGCCCATTTTTACGTATTTACCAGCCTGGCAAACAGACTGAGGGGAGAGAGAACTATTTAAAGGGTAATAACAAAGTAAAAATGGTCAGTGAGCAAAAATGAACCCCCTTCTCTGCTCCCCCCACCGCCGTCAAGCAGAGGTTACGGAGTAGAGGATCCAACCCACACCGGTCCACCCGCACGGGAGCTCATACTAATAAACATATTGCGCAAGCTATCTATACACGACAAACACTATACTTTCTAAGCATGTGGGTGATGATTTGTGGCAGCCAGTGAACCAAAATTACCGAGTGTAGAAAAGTAGGAAACCAAATTAACCAATTTAACCAAATTGGCATAAATTTTTATACGCGTTCTTTAGCCGACTTGGAACGATGATGAAAAAATCAGAGGAAAATATAAAATTGATCAATGCGAAAAAATATCTGCCATACTATATTAACAATTAGTATAATTTCTGAGCTTAAACGAGTTCTGATTGGCTGACTGGCCAGTAACTCGCTACGCGGTGACTATCACATCACTAGATACTTGAAAAAGTGTTTTTTGGCATACCAGACTGAGTTTATTCGTTCCAGACCCCTCTCCGAATCATCATTTTGATGTTTGGTTTCTAAAATATGACGATTTTTTTTTTTAAATGGTGACTATTTTATTATAACTAATAAATCGTCGAAAGGGCTAAAAAACTTAGCATAAAGATACTGTATACATCAGATTTCTCTCAAGATAGAACTGTCTAAGGGTGAGGAAGTTGTTTATCGTATAATTATTTGTATTTTTACGTCCGTTTTGATCGTTAGTGTGTTTTTGAAAGCTGTCAAGCGTGAAGAAAACATCGAGCATTGGATTTATAAATTATATCAAACACAGTTCAAACTGTCTGTTTAAAACGTCTCAATTGGATATTCAAATTCAGGACTGAGATTATACAAAACAAATTAGTCACCTCAGTTTCAGTGACTAATTGTTAAATAGTTTTTGAAAAACACTGCTGCACTTAAAAATAGTTTATCTTATCGTTTACAATTTAAAAATGAAATAAAAATAAACAAATAATAAAATAATAAAATATGAACTAAAATAAAATAAGCAATCAACCTTCATTACCTCCAGCAGAAGTTGTAAACTCTATTTCAGAGCTTACGTTATCCTCCGTCGCAGCTTTGCCCAAGGCTAGTCTGAGATGGTTCGGAATCTGAGTTCTAACTCGTACATGGTAGAGAGTGGAAGGACTAAGTTCATTGAACGTATGAGATGAAACAGCTGGTTTAACACTGAATAGTAATGAGTCATCGAGAAAAACCTCGTGGGCATATGAACTGTTCGCTGGTAACCACTGAATCTCTGCTGACGTCTGTGTGATCTGCAATGTTCGAAGATCATATGGCGAGAGCTTGGCATCTAAAAGGAAAAAGGAATTGGTAATGTGGTATTAAAAAGCACAATAGGTTGATGATACAATTATGAAAGGTCAATTAACTGAAGATATCTTAAGCTTAAATCCTTAGAATATATATACGCTCTCTACCCTTGTGGCGGCTTGAGCACTATGGGTCCATGCGCACTTCACACTATCTGGATGTACTGATCGCCGGTGCTGTCCCACATGCGGTTGTCTCTGACGATCGCATGTGTATAAGCATCTGGTTACACTCATCCAAATTGTTCCAAGCTACACTGATGAGCTGTGGTATAGAGAAACGTGTGTCTGTAGATTGAACTACTATGTACGCTCCTTCACTTCGATGTGGTTGACCACTCTGTGAATTAGCATGGGTGTCCGTTAGCAATAATGCAACGCTCTCTACCCTTGTGGGTCTTGTGGCGGCTTGAGCACTCTGGGCCCATCCGCACTTCACGCTATTATCTGGATATGCTGATCGCCGGTGCTGTCCCACATATGCGGTTGTCACTGACGATCGCATGTGTATATAAAGTGTTTGCTTACACTCATCCAGATTGTTCCAAGCTTAACTGATGAGCTGTGGTACAGCGAAACACGTGTTTGTAGATTGCATATACTACTAATGTGGTTATAATTAAACAGCATTCGAAACGTGGTAATACCGTAATAGTACTACTTACATATTGTTTATTACATCTCGTACACGATATCAGATATATAACACAAGCGGAATCCCAATCAAAATCAGGAAGCAATTGAAATTTCGAGCTCTTTTATATATCACGTCGTTCTGGAGATATTCATGATAGACTTTTGTTATATGCAAATGAATAACCACCGATGTCACGACGTTTTTAGAAAATCAGGTATATCTGAGAGATTATTCAACAAAATCACTTGAAACTTTGCACATTACGACACTTCGTGAAACTTAACATCATTACCCCAAAATAGCGATGCCAAATTAATTTACTATATTTCTAATTACTTGATTTTCTGAAAATTTGCAAAGCTCGTGACGTCGGTGGTTATCGTTTGGATATCACATAAGTCTAAATATCTCAAGAACGACGTGCGTGAGATATGGAAAGAGCTCTAAATTATCATTACTCGTTATTACTAAGAGATCGTTTAAATACCTAAAACTTAATTTTCGTTTCATAAACACTTTAACTATCGCCTCATAGAAATCGAGAGCGTATATAATCTAATTGTTTTAGTAGAAATTAACTTATGATCGTTATTTCTTCAAAATTATTTCAAAAAACGAGACATAAGCATTGTTTTTTTACGAAAACCTCGGCTTTTGCTGCAGACGTATCAATCACAAAAATTGTCACAATAATCATTTTGTTTCATTACGTTAGACTGGAAGAAACACAGGTTAGTAAAGTAAACATAGGTTCGCAATCATCCACTAATTCATTGGAATGTAACTTGTTAATAAAGATAAGAGTTGTGTTGGTATTTCCCGAGTTTTATTTCGCCCTTATTAGTGTTCCTCACCTGGACCAAACACCATGGTTGATTCGACATCACGTGATTCACTTCCACTAACTGACCTGGTACGCACAGACAGACGATATGTCTAAAAGGAAATACATGAAACATACTGGAAAATAGTTCTACATAAGTCAACAAATGAATTGATGATATTATTCCAATTTTCATACTGTACATACACAAGTGGACATGCAGACACAGGTGGGACATCCCACCCAAAGTTGTGGTCTAGTGGTTACCACACATGTCTATGAACTGGGAGACACAGGTTCAAATCCGGTGTCGGACCAGAGTTTAACTAGATGTGTGAAGTTGGGTGAAGGCAAAAAGGGATGACTCAAAAGGACCTTCACATTTTTTATAACTACTAATCCTAACCCTAATCTCAATCCTAATCCTAACCCTAACCCTAACCTTGATCCTAACCTTGATCCTAACCTTAAACCTATAGCCCTAACCGTAGCTATCCATAACCTAACCAAAAATAAAAAACAGAAAAAAACAGAAAGGTCCTATTGAGTCATCCCTTTTAGCCTTTCCCGTGAAGTTGATCGTACAGGTTGTTGTAGTCTTGAGAAAGACTATTGTTGGTGACTGATGTTTCGAGGTATTGTTGGTGACTGACGTTTCGACATTTGGTCATTAACACGAGAAAGGATATCTCGCAAGGAATTATGGTGGTGATAGTAGTGGTCGTAGGGGTAGTAGTAGGGGTAGTAGGGGTAGTAGGAGTGGTGATGATGCAGTAGTAGCAGTAGCAGCAGCAGTAGTTCATATGTTATAATGGGGTAAAGTGGATACTCTGCGTCGCGCGAAAAACACCCTAAGTACGACGCTGCCGAAGACGTACCTCCTCAGGGTTCACGTCCTCAACAAGGGCGTTAGTTTTTTGGCTTCCTTGGGTCTGAGTTTTTAATTTCCCATCAACATAAATATTGTAACCTTGAATATCGTCACTAGATAAGGTAGAGCCTCGCCAGCTGATCAACGCGCTGTTTGTAAACTGACGATCCAAAGACAGCTTGGTAGGAGAGGGTACACCTAGGAATGACAGGATAATAAGAATTATAATAGAAATACGTAACCGCAGTAACCCCTCGCCCGGGGACCTTTTCCAAAGATGGCGCCAAGTCGGTTTCGTTCGACTCACTGACCTAAAAATTTCGAGAGTATACATTTTAAGACCAAACCGGACCTGCAGTTGCGAAAATGCAACTTCAAGGCCTTCCGGCTGGAATTGAACCCGCGACCCTGCGATGCTAGTGCAGTGCTCTGACTACTGAGCTACAGACGCCGTTGCCGAGAGCCTAGTCACAAGCTCTGTATATATGGTGGTGGTAATACCGGGATAAGATTCTGGGTATATTACAAGTAATATTTGGCATTTCACTCGATTAAACTACATGTTCTAAGGATTTATGGTGAAGGAAAATTTCGAGTGTTGGAATATATACATTTTAAGACCAAACCGGGACCAGTTGAGAAAAATGCAACTTCAAGGCGTTCAGTGTAGGTCAGTGCGACCTTCGGAAGACCTTGAAAAGGGTTAGGTTTAGCGTTAGACATGAGAAGTTGATCGTCCAGGTTGTTGTAGTCTTGAGAAAGACTATTGTTGGCGACTGACGTTTCGACGGCCTCAGCGGCAGTCATCTTCAGAGTCAAATAAAGCGTGTTCAAAATTAAAGGTTCAAACCATTTACTTTATTAGCGTTAGGGTTGTACTGTTAGCTTCCGAAGCCGACACTAAGCCGACAGTGACGTACTGGGCGCCATCATCGGAAAAGGTCACACAGAGTCATCCCATCTAATCTCTTCCAGAGTACACAGACGATACATGGATGATCGTCAAGCTCAAATCTCAGAAAATGTTTCGAGTACCGGACAGGGGATTGAACCCGTAACCTTCTTCTCTCCATCTAAGTCTCGGTAGCTCAATGGTTAGAGCGTCTCACCGGAAATCAGGAAATCTTACAGGTTCGATTCCTGTCTGGGACTCACAAACATTTTTCTGAGGATATGAGCTTGACGATCATCGTTGTATCGTCAGTTCTTTTATAAATACAGTAATAATATGTACATTCGCACCGGATCTCTATCAAATTATTATATATTATAAACCTACGAGGAGGTGGTACATCCGAGTCCATTGAATCCAAGTCATCAGCAAAGTTCGCTGACGCCTTATTATTTCTTTTCTGTACGTTCGTCTTCACATCAAGATCATTTTCAGAGGTAGTGCCCAGATCCTCCTCCTCTGACTCTCGGATATCACCCAGCTGGTCGTTAAGCATGTAATCCAGTGACGTACGAAACATTTCGTGACGTCTCTCTGGTAAGAATACAAGTCAGTTAGTGCAAAGTCAGCGAACTACGGGGTAATAAAACAAAAGAAGTAAAAGAGTTTCTATCGAACTTATTCTTCATTTCATATACCCTTTAACTGATGAGAATATTAAGCAATTTTAATCAGAAAGTACCAAAGATTATGAATATATAAAAAACTCATACATGAAATAGTCACTTTCATTTTAAATACAAGTATCGATATGCAGTCTTTACGTCGTGAATATAGTTAACATTTCAGATATTACTTTTACGTAAATTATGTGTATAAATTATTTATGTATAACTAAGGTTAATTTTGTTTCTATTTACCAGAGAAAGCTTTGGGTCGTACCACTTTCCTCTCATCATCTTCATCTTTTAGAGTGATTTCTTCTTCGGAACTGTCGTCTTTAGAGTGTTTAAACAGATTTTAATTTAACATGGCAACAAAAATTAAGTTTGTCTAATTATGAAAGAACTCGTGAAATGATAGGTAACACCTTTTACAACTTTTCCGTATTTTACTTCGTTTTTGAAATATTTCAGTTTGTTTGATATGCAAATGAATGCAAATGAAAAATAATAATAAATTATTATTATTAGAGCTGTACGAATTATCTGGCTTAGCGTCAATTGGCTTAGTGTCATTAAAAATGTCATATCTCAGTGATTGCTAAGTTTACAACGTTCATTATCATGAGGAGTTATTATACGCACATTTTCAAGTAAATTTGTGGAACAAACTTGAAGATGTAACTAATATTTTAGTGAGTGAAAATTCTCCACCCAGCACCTGACGTCATAGACCATCTCATTTACATATCAAACAAACTGAGATATTTCAAAAACGAAGTAAAATACGGAATAGTTGTAAAAGGTGTTACTCTATCATTTTGCGAGTTCTTTCATATTAGACAAACTTAATTTTTGTTGCCAATGTCCTTTAAATATAGTTTTTTTAAGTCGGTAAATATTAAGATTAATTTTAATTTAATTAAAATTGAAAGTAAATATTCTCGATGTTTTAATATACCTGTATACATAATGTGGGACCGCGGGGCGTATTTTAGATGTGAGGAGGGGTGTGTGTGGTTAAAACGAACGCCGAAGGCTCGAGCCTGCTAAGGTGGGAGATGATTGAAAGGGAGGACTCAAAGGACCTTCCTGTTTTTGTCTTTATTTTTGGTTAGGTTAGGGATAGCTACGGTTAGGATTAAGGTTTAAGGTTAGGATCAAGGTTAGGGTTAAGTTAGGGTTAGAATTGAGATTAGGGTTAGGATTAGTAGTTCTAAAAATTGTGAAGGTCCTTTTGAGTCATCCCTTTTAGCCTTCACCGCTAAGGTGGTCCGGAGAGTGCCCCTTGGGAAATGTTTAAATTCACCTCTTCTGAAAGGGCTGAAAACGCATCTAAAAGTGCCAAACGTAAGAATACTATGGTAAATTGTTTGCTACTCAAGCTTCTAACGCAAACGCAGAAAATGTTTCTGAGCCCCAGACGGGAATCGAACCCGCAACCTTCATGATCTCCGGTTAGACTTAGACGCTCTAACCATTGAGCTACAGGTGTACCAGAACTCAGATGGCAGAACGAAGGTTACGTTGCGTACTAGTTCGTACGTGCGACATACGTACTGCTAATTCAGCAGTCTCGATATGTCTGTATATCTTATCAGAATATATTAAATGTGACTTGCAGCTTGGTTATTTTAATATGGTAATATCATGGCTACCTCGAAATCCTTTGTTTCACGAGGGACGATTAATCTCTAAATAACCTGATCAATAACCTGCATAAAACATTAGGTACGATTAGTAACTAATCTTACCTAATGTTTATGCATTAGGTACGATTAGTAACTAATCATACCTAATGTTTATGCAAAAGACCTGTTTTATTTTACTCACATTGCACTGCCAAACATGCTACTCATCCAGCTTATATACAGGGTGTATAAAAAAATGCGCAACCTCGGAATTTCCCAAGAAATCCACTTTGTTTTTATTAGCACAAAAGATTTTAGGCCTCTGGGAATTTAAAATAGCTTCTAATCGTATTCCAAGGGCATAACTGTCGAATTGCTAATAAATAAACAACTTGCCATTAAATAAATGCATAAATTTCGATTCAATTCTTTACGTGCTCGAGTTTGTAGTAATTAGACAGTTATGCCCCTGGAATACGATTACAAGCTATTTTAAATTCCCAGGGGCGAAAATCTTTTTTGTTTAAGAACACAGTGGATTACTTGGGAAATTCCGAGGTTGCGCTTTTTTTGATACACCCTGTATATGCTAAACTACTCTAAAACATTTCAATAGAATAACTAACGAAGACATGAAGTGAACCATTATTGAATTCCCAATTACCATTAATAGCAACTCACAAAGTTTTATTCCATTTGAACTTGTTGAATCGGCTAAACGTGTTCCTATTTCCTATTGTCTCGGTAGCCATAATATTACAAAGTGATAGCATGGCATTACGGTTGATTAGTGATTAAATGTCCCTCAAGCCTCGGGAGGTTTAGTAAAAGTCCCTCGGGCTTCGCCCTCTGGACTTTTACTAAACCTCCCTCGGCTTTCGGGTACATTTAATCACAGATCAACCTCAATGTCATGCTATTACTTATAATAAATTGTTTGCTACTCAAGCTTTCAACGCAAACTCAGAAAATGTTTCTGAGCCCCAGACGGGAATCGAACCCACAACCTTCATGATCTCCGGTTAGACGCTCTCACCCCCGTCTGGGGCTCAGAAACATTTTCTGAGTTTGCGTTAAAAGCTTGAGTAGCAAACAATTTACCATATTAAAATAACCAAGCTGCAAGTCACATTTAATATAGTAAGAATACTAATTTATTATCAATAAAGGTATTACATTAGATGTGTGAAGTTGATCGTTCACACATCTAATGATACTCCTAGGTTCAAACTATTTACTTTAAAGTGCCCATGACCCCAAATACGATATTAGTAATATAGATTCTACATGAAGTAAATAGTTGAATACGAAAATATTTTATGATTTGAGCTTTGAGTTGATGTATTTATAAAGGTTTGTTTGTCAGAAATGCTAATGAGTGTGACGTCATTTACGGCATCATTTCGGATACAATATTCTACTGTTAAAGCAAATTAATCTAACTCACACATTGATGATGTACTTGACCACTATAGTAAATATTTTATCAACTTTTTCACTCAAATCTTCAACCAGTCTATCACACGGAAAGCAGAAAAGAAAGCGAAATGCCGTAAATGACGTCACATCATTAGAATTTCAGTTGAAACAAACCTTTCTAGCACATCAACACAAAGCTCAAATCATAAAATATTTTGGCATTCAACTTTTCACTTCATGTAGAATATATATCAGTAATATCGTATTTGGGGTCATGGGCACTTTAAAGGTATTACACGTCAAATGAAACGAAACCAAACAAAACAAAGCTCAAATTATCAAAGCATTCTCAAATTGTAGCTCTATTTCGCGAAACAGAGATCTGCCTCGGAAATGTTCCAAAGTTGTGTTCACGCTTCGTGTGATAATTAAGTCATTTGTTACATCAACGAGCCCAAATACTTCTCGCAATATCTGATGGCAATGAAGGTTGGCAGAGCAACCAACGATTATTATACAACAAGTAACAAAGCTCAATGTGATGTTGCAAGGGAGTCCACCAGAATTCGCCGCCATATTGGAATATGCGACACATCACCTTAACGAGTAATCGTGGGCGCAAGTTTCATGTTCTCACCTACCGCTGGTCGCTGGTATGTTCACGGGCTTCTCCCTAGTGACTCGTTCTGGCTTCGCATTCAAAAGTTTCCTCAAAATTATTGGGGGGATGATATGTTGGACCCACAATGCCCCCACGGTCCATGATAATATAACTAACGTGTAAATTGACCGTATTGGAAGATGTTGAAGTTGGAGAGAAATTTCGACGCCATATTTGTTTCTCAAATATAACATCACTGAGTGCTTCTATCTCGTATTATGCCTAAGAAGCTCCTCTACCTTCCCGCATGAAGAATTAGAAGAGTCGTTTATTTCGACTAATTTTCGTCCAAAGTGCACTCACAATATCTATCACTACGTGATCGCCATCAAACAAATCCACTGCCAATAAAGAAGCATCCAATGAGTCATATTTTCAAAACAAATATGGCGTCAAAATCCTCAAATTTGCCTTCGGTTTTCCACACGGTAGGAAAACCAAAGGTAAATACTTGAACATACAGAACTCGCTGTCGGTTATCTAAATGTGCCCATGACGCTCTTTTGAATTAATTGCAAACATCAGAATGATACATCAACCAGATTAATCGTATTATACAAACGTAGCTTTACGTATTAACTTTTTCGAGTCACGGAAATTTCATGGAAATGTGTTGTCTAATTTCAAACTACCATGAGTTGTACTTAGCTGCAAAGAAGACACAGAGTTCGGCCAAAACAATACAGCTAGGAAGACACAAAGTAGCCTGCGGAAGAAGCTAGAGTCGTACGTACCTTCGCTATCGTCGTCGTCATCTACCAAAAAAAAGTAATGTCAACTTAAGGTATTTGCACTGGCAAAATAATATTTTTTGAAAATCTTTTTTTTCTCCTATATTATAAGTATTATATACAGTGTATCTAATTTTGTTTTCCAAAGTTAATTTTCTTAAGACAGTAGCTTAAATGCTAGAAAACGCTTAAGAAAATGGACTGAAGATTCGGTCGGTTGTGGACTGAATTAAGAAAATGGACTGAAGAATCTAAAGATTCGGTCGGTTGCGATCTACGAGGTCTAGGACAGCGGCAATCAATCCAAAATGGCGGATTTAAAAGGAAATACACAGAACGAAGGACTTATCACATAAATATGCTATTTTAAATGAATTTCTAGAAACCAATACCGACAATTCTACCTCAAAGATCATAAGCATTCATCAATCGCATTTTCCGGCGACCATTAATTTGACGGATAAACAGAAGGAAAGTGTGTAGAACTGTTTTTCTGCGCATAGTTTCGTTCGTAAATTTGTCTTCAAACTCTGAATAGAGTTCTGATATACGAATAATGGCGAAGGCGAACTTCGTGTGTGGAGTAAATGACGTCACAAGCGACTCGTCTCACTTTGAACGAATTTACGAACGAAACTTTGAACGAATTTACGAACGAAACTATGCGCAGAAAAACAGTTCTACACTGCGAGGTAAGATAATTGTATTTGTATTGACGTCACAGCGTGTAACCGCTGGTGCGATTTTGCAGACTAAGAGTGGTGCTTGTTTTAGAACAGATCTCAGCGAGCAAAACCAAAAATAAATGTTTTCATTGTCATTTTCGTGTAGCACGTGCTTTTTCAAGATAACAGTCCAGATTCTAAGCGCATGTGAAAAATTAATTTTACTTAAAACCTTATAACGAAGATTATAGGAATTTTCATTTTTCGGTGACGTCATGATGACGTTATCATATGAATTACCAAACGCAAGAGTTTTGCCCACATATACCACCTACAGACTGCCTTGCATTCTTATGTCTGTAAAATTATATGGTAATTCAGTATCAAATTTTTCGGCAACTTTAGAGCTTAGAATTCATGTGATATTCTAGAACGTTTGTTGTTCATCCTTTTCTTGGCAAACATGAACACTTATTAAGCTAAAACTAAAGTGTATTCTATATAATAACAAATGGCAGGAAACCATCTCTAATATTTCGAGCACATATATAACGCATGTAAGTATCAAATGCACATGCACATTCCAAAGTAAATCGACATACAGTCAACCAAACATACCTCTATCACTCTCTTTTAATATGGCTTCGTCTTCTTCTAAAAGAAATAGAGGAATGAAAACTTCAATCTTTAATATATGTAGACATGAAATTCAATAAGAACCATGAACAGGAAACGAAAGCACTAAAATGTTGGTATATATCGACGAAGGCCCTTCGTCACAGAGTGAAACGTTTCACTTTTTAGAGTTTTTGAACACTGCTTACGTAGCACAACAGTTTTATATCACTGTATGAACAAGAATCCTTTTTAGTCAGACATCTGAAATCAGACGTGCCGGAGCAGCTGGACAGTAGCCCATCCTCGCACCAGTGGTGGTGGTGGTGGTGGTGGTGTTGGTGGTGGTGGTGGTGGTGGTGGTGGTGGTGGTAGGGGATGCAAATAAAACCATTCAATGGGATATTTTTACATGACTTTTCAAATGAAAAAGACAGTTCGCATCCGACATTTTACTTTGGATTTTCCATACAAGGCAGGTTGAACCTCTTCTAATCAGGTTAAATAGGTATGGAATTTAGTGTGTATTCTGTTCCTGGATTTGACCAGTTCTCTTAGCATTATTAAGAAAAATGCCATTTTCATATAATAATCTCTCTTGTTTTTGAGATAATAAGATTTTTTGATTGATTCAATATTAAGATTTTTTTATATGTAAATGATCCTCACATTGACGTCACACTGCATAATGACTTACTGAAAAAGCCTGTACATGTATATCTAGATATATCGTAGATACGTATCTTCGGCCCCATAGCGAACGTAGTACTCGAAGAAGCCATAACTATAAATATGTACTTGTCAAAGCTACCAAAAATGTTTATTTTTATTCCTTTTTTCAAAGAACAATTAGACAGTGGAATATTCTCCCTGCTGATATTGTTAATGCAAACTCTTTAGACTCTTTTAAGCTTAAGTTATCAAATTTTTCGTCTTTAGACTTTTAAAACTTTTAGACTATTAAAACTTTTAATATGTAGTTTTTACAGTTGGTGTGATATCCGTATGGAAATTACCGACTTAATTCAACGTAAATAAATCTTTGGGGTTGGCAAATCAAATCACTCAAAACGTAACTTCGTATGTTTAGTAGCGTATAGGACACACACACACATGAATACTTTCATGATCTCGTTACATAATCCCAAAGATATAAAGGCTTCTTGAAGAAGTCATTATGCAGTATGATGTCATTTACATATCAAACAAATCTTAATATCTCAAGATCGAAGTGAAATATAGAAAAGTTGTAAACGCCAATCATTATAATTTCGATAGTTCTTTACAGTAAGAGAGTTTATTTCCGCTGTATAAACACTTTAACCTTGTAGCTTTATCAGGTTGACAAAGTAAAGTCACGTGGTTTGGCCAAAAATGGCGCCTTCATTTTTAGGGCCTGTTTATAAGGTGCTCGGGTTACCCTAGGAATAGGGTTACCCTAGCACCCGGGCGACCCTAGTGTAGTTATTTTTCTAGGGTTACCCTACTAGTCACCCTATCACGTAGCTAGGGAAACCCTAGCACTATGGATATGTTTTTGCCTTATAAACACAATCGATAGGGACAAATCGGACACCCGGGTAAAGTTTTTAAGTACCAGGCCTCTTGATGCACTCGCAAGCCTCGCATATGTCAATTTCTTCGACGAAGTCGTCGAGATTGGGCATAGTTGGAATGTAGAGCCGCATGAAGGAGTGTTAGTAATTGTTTAACAGTTATAAACATGATCGAATAACAAAGAAGAATACCATCTAACTGAAGAAAAGTACGCACAGGTAGTAGAGAGATTAAAATCGATAATACAGCAAGAATGTTCTTTCTTTCCACCATGTTTACACTCGAATTTCCCGCGTACACGCTTGACAGCGCGAGTATACTTCACCCTAGTCCTAGGGTTACACTAGCCCGATCATTTCCTTATAAACGCAAGCTATCTTTTCACCCTGGCACTAGGGTAACCCTAGTACCCTACTCCTATAGGGTTACCCTACCCCTTAAAAACAGGGCCTTAGACGCCTTCATTTTTATGAAATAATACGCTGAAGGAGAAAATATTTTGTAGAATTACTTACCAGCGATTCTTTCGATGAAATTTGAAGGAACAAGACCTCGTTCGCCATTCATCAATTCACCAACGAAAAACCCATCCTATATCGCAGATGACATTAAATTAGGAATGTTAAACGTTCAACTAGATTTATTTATAGATCGAAAACTGTATAAGGTTGGTATAAAAAGGTTGGTACTAAATTTATATCTACTAGGGGATACCCACAAGCCCTGGAAGATGCGCTGTAATACTAAAAACAACAGCGTTTTCGCTTTCGCAGTAAAATTTCGTAATATGTAAAAATCGTTGAAACGTCCAGGTAATATTGTATTCTCTTCCCACTGCCCACACTGTCAAGAAAATGCAAAATTCGAAGTCCGGGTCGTATCCCCCCTTAATAAAAAATAACAGTTGTTCTCGAAGAATTAATGAAAAATCTCAATTGAGTTTTGCGAAATATTATGCCAAACACAAGTGAGATGTTTCATTAATTCGTTCCAACAGTGTTATTTCCTACACAAATCGTTCTCACCTCTACCTACCCTAATTATTTTTCACTTACCTCACCGACACCGCCAAATATGTACAAGTAATCACCAGCTTGAAACGCAAGTTCACTTTCGGGATTATCATTGGGCGAGTACAGCATTGGATCATAATTATATTTGGCAATGAATATCGAGAGCTTCTCTTCCACATCAAGCACCTCGTGCAATTGGTTGCCAATAAAATCGTTTCCGTCTAAACAAGTTAAATGTTGTTATATACCTTGGGAAATAAAAGGAGATTATAGCAAACAAATACAGCACGAGAAGGGACGTGAGGTGAATGGAAGGAAAGGAAAGAAATAGAAGGAAGGGAAAGGAAAGAAAGGGAAGAAAGAAAGGGTAAGAAAGAAAGAGAAGGAAACGGGAAGGGAAGAGAAAAAACGATATATGATTAGTGTATATGATGTAGATGATCCAAGAACATGGAAAACAGTATGTATCAAGTGCCATACTGCGCGGGCACTCACAAATGAATTAAGGAGTCTCTGTTGATATCTTTATTTATTTATTTATTCTATTTATTATTTTTATATTTAGTTGTATTCGCATTCTTAAGTATTATAATGTATATGATGTAGATGATCCAAGAACATGGAAAACAGTATGTATTTAGTGCCATACTGCGCGGGCACTCACAAATGAATTAAGGAGTCTGTGTTGATATCTTTATTTATTTATTTTTTCTCTTTATTATTTTTATATTTAGTTGTATTCGCATTCTTAAGTATTGTAATGTATATGATGTAGATAATCAAAGAACATGGAAAACAGTATGTATCAAGTGCCATACTGCGCGGGCACTCACAAATGAATTAAGGAGTCTTTGTTGATATCTTTATTTATTTTTTCTCTTTATCATTTTTATATTTAGTTGTATTCGCATTCTTAAGTATTATTGTTATGTTAAGGGTGCACCGTAATTGGGGAAACCTGTAGTGGTATCCCATGCTTGTATTAGATTTTTTCCCTTAGCTGAAGCTTAATAAACCATAAACCACAGTAGGAAATGGAAAAAAATTGAAAAGCTAAAGAAAAGAAAGGAACATAATGAGAATGGAAAGGGGAAAGAAAGGGGAAAAGGAAAGGCAATTGAATTAAGGAAGTGATGGTAAGAGAAGGAAGTTGAGGTGAAAAAAGAGAATGAAAAATCAGAGGGAGACAACGAGGGAACTGAAAAGGAAGACAAGACGAATAGAAAGAACAGAATTAAAGAGAAAGTAGAGGAACAATGAAAAGGAAGAAGTATCTCTACTAGGAAAAGAAAAACGAGTAAATGGAATGAAACGAGAGGAAGAGCAAAAGCGAGACGAAGAGAAAAGGAGCAGATAATTGGGGAAAAACTGCAGACAATGCAAGAGGTAAACAAACTGTCCCATTACCTTCGTCATCGCGATTTAGGACCTCTTCCTTGTTATTCTCATTTGTCCGATGAGGTTCCTCAACGTCACTTGTACGGCTAACATCAGCACTATAACTTATGTCTTCACTAACACTGTTGTCACTCACTTCTTCTTCGGTATCATCACTTAGATCTGAAGCTTGATAAAAAATAAAGGATGTCTTTGCTGCGTTCGACGAAGGAGAACGATATCCTAATGGAGTCGTAATCGAGATTTTTGGTACATATTTGTATCGACAAGGTATCCTATAGGGTTAGGTATAAGGTATAGGGTTAGGTATATAAGGTATATTTGTACATTTTCGCATAAAAATGAATTACAATGAACATACAGTTTCAATAACAAAACCCCAAAAGTGATAGCAAATTGTCCTACCACCTCGCCCCGTGCGTGCTCTTAGCCACCATAGCGATGGAATCGTTTGTAAGGTCAAGGTCACATATTTTCTATACCGGAAATGGCCGATAACGGTGGATATTTGCATGATTAATTTTCCTCATAATTATCCTCATAATGCCTCTTAATTATCCTCATAATGCCAGGGTCGTATATTAAAACTGTCTAATATTATGGATATGATAGAGCTGGATAGGATCGGACTAGATAGGATATGACTCACTGGATAGAGGTGGATAGGGTAAGACTGGACAGAACAGGACTGGATACGATAGAGGTTGATAGAAATGGATAGGATAGAACTGAATAGGATGTGGCTGGATATAAATGGATAGGGTAGGACTACATAGCATACGACTGCATAGGAGAGAGCTATATACTGTAGGCTGTGGCTGGATATAACTGGATTGGCTAGTCGGATAGCACTGGATAGGATAGAGCTGGATAGAACTGGATAGGATAGAGTTGGATAGGATGTGGCTGGATAGGATGTGGCTGGATAGAACTGGATAGGGTACGATAAGATATGGTACCACAGGATAGAGTCTTCGCTGGAAACGTAAGAACTACTATTCACTGTTTCGGTAGTAAAACTACCTTTTACTGTTTTGAATCCGTATTCAGTTTCTAAGCTGTGTCGAGCTGTGTTAATGCTGACCCTTTCTATAAACTATGCTTTAAATACTTACAAACTGAAGGTGAATCTGGTGTTTGTTGACTATGGAAATCATTTCCATCCGAATCCGATGCAGCTAATTGCTCTATACGTGTCGCAGCTTGTTCCAAATCAAAACTCGTCGACGAACTTGTCGCATAGCCTGGTACACATAATGAATCTTGAACTTGACCCTCATTGGCTGCTTCAGGGAGATGGTTAAGTTCATCAGCTGCAAAAGCAAACACGTGTGCTCAAGGTTTAAAGGTCGTTCATTCACTACGAACTGAGAAATATACGAGAAAAAGCACCCGGGTGGTTGGACGTATTTAGATTTACAGACCTTATATCCGTTGGAATTAACAAATTTGCCATAGAATTTCACAGATTTAAGGATCCATCAAGACAGTCTATATGTGGTATATGTGACTGTCACATGCCTAGCATATATATATATATATAATATATATATATATATATATATATATATATATATATATATATATATATATATATATATATATATATATATATATATACTATAGACGATGTAGTAAAAACCGTTGGAAGAGTGCTCAATGGAAATCCAGAGCATATTATAGTAAAAATTCAAAGACTCAACAGTTGTGACTAGACATTTTATTACTAGTTAGTTTCGTGCCACACGCAATTTGGTGCCACACGCAAGTGTGCCACACCATTTGCGTGTGGCACGAAACTAACTAGTAATAAAATGTCTAGTCACAGCTGTTGAGTCTTTGAATTTTTACTATATATATATATATATATATATATATATATATATATATATATATATATATATATATGTATATATAATAAACCGAACTTTCAAAACACATTTGGGAATTAAAAGAAAAATTTCAGACTGAAATGGTCCATCGTGAAGCACGCCGCTGTCTACCGAAACGGAGAAAGGAGATGCCACCTCTGTTTAGAAGAAAAGCTAATTATCATGAAAGCTGATAAAACTAACTTATTAAATAAAAGAGCAGAACTTTTCTCGAAGTGCCGACACAAAAACAGATTCTATTTGGAGAACATATGCCGGAAAAATAGACCAAAATAACTTGAACAAAATGACACCTTGACTTTCCGCCGAAGACATCATAAAAGAAGAGTTGAAGCGGATCTTATTTCAGTTGCCTGATGATTGCCTTGTGCATGAAACTCTGAGTAGTGACAAACGTATCTCTTAGGAAATATTTGTATATGTATATATAATAATAAATAAATAATTATCATTATTATTAATATTATACCTTGCTGTCCGTTTCCAGATTGGTTATCGATAATAGGAGACAGTGTTGGCGAGGATGGACGCGATGTTTGAGTAAACTTTACATTGTTTGGTGTCGAACTCAAGACGGGCAGACCCACAGAAGGTTTGCCTGACACCACGAGTTCGTCATTTAATGCCAGATCAGATTGCTCCTTCAGCCTTTGAACCATTTCATCCAGTTCACTCACTTGCTCGTCATGTTTCCTTTGCGCTTCGTCCTGGGCCTGAAGGGAAAAGGACAGGTTATTACGACTTATTATTATAATTTATACGACAATGCTACTTCCGGTAAAATTACGCAATGTGATTGGTTAACGTCAGGTCTGCAAATGTCAATGTCAGGTCAGGAAAACATTCGGACTCGAGTGTAAAAGTGCAAAATGGTAGCACCAACTCCTTATGAGGAAGTAAAAAGTCGTTTTGGGTGATCCGTTTGAATCGGACAATATTTGGGCAGACAACGCGTAGCGGCCATCTGAGTGACGAACTACATAAACAGGTTTTTACGAAGGGTATACACGTTTGTTATGTATTGAGACTCGGTAATTCCAAATCTGTTTTCAGAATTGAAATCGAGTAAATATTGATCGAGGTAACGTTCAAAATCTACGTACGACGAATTTGTTATCTACAGACTCAGACAATACACGGTGTGCACGGTCTGGGGCCTGGGGACCATGGATGGGGAAAAGAAACTCTAGGGGGGCAATTTCGTTCCCAGAGCCTTCGCCGCGCCAAAGAAAAGACGCGCGAGGGGTTATTGCGGATACGTATTTCTAGTACTAGAGTAATTTGGCTAGAAAAAATGTTGTTCACAAGAGTGTTTTTCTCGCCATGAAACACATTTTCATTGCATTAAATACCAACATCCTGTTAGTTCACGTCATATAAACAATATATGTGACGTTTAAATTTCAGAATCATTAACTAGGTTAATTACGTCGATTACTTTTCATGACGTTAAAGTGGCACTACGATGAAAATTCACCCCCGTCTTTTAGATTTTCTTTAGCATAGAATAGTATTTCAGGGTCGAAAGTGATCATCGATGTAAAAATTAACTAAAAAATGGTATTTTGAAGTAAGTATTTTGAGCTTTGAAATCACTATTATTTAGGCCACCATTACTAAAAATGTGTTCCAAGTGAGCCGCAATTTCAAAAGGTAATATTGTTTGTGACGTCAGATTCTCAATGCTACGCCTGAATTTCGGTCGAGGTTATTTGTTTTCTTGTTTTTTTTGAGAAGTAGATGAAATGTCCAGCCTTTCAGACGAATAATTTGAAAAAACGACCTTGATTTACTTGAAGAATTAGCCACGTGGAGTCTTCGCGTTGAGAATCTGACGTCACTTCGTTACGCTGGTCAGGAACATGAACGATTAACGGCGGACATAATAACTCCAGATTCGGAGTAAGAAAAATAATACTTGCCATTGTCGAATCGCAAAACGGTTTCGACCAAGTAATATTTAGCAGCTCTGCTTTATAAATACGTAAAAATATCGATAGGTAAAAATTTGATCGTAGTGGCACTTTAAAGTTGTAAATGTTTTGCTGTGCAAGCTGTGTTAAGTTTTCAATACTTAGAAAAACTGTGAGCTCCAGACAGGACTCGAACACGCAACCTTCTGAATGCTAGACAGACGCTCTAACCATTGAGCCACTAGGTTCAAACCATTTACTGTACTTTATAATACAGTAATACTTACTGTATTATATACATTATGACGTTTGTTTATATGACGTGAGCCAACAGGATGTTGTCATTTGCTCTGAAGAAGACCTGAGTCAACAGGTCAAAAGCTCAGCAAGAAACAATAAAGTCAAACCTTACTAGTTCGTAACTGTAAACACAAAATTTAGATCCAAAGGTTTGTCAGTGGAAATGGCTGTAAAAAATGTAAATATAACTATACTGGTTAAAAATCATTTTAGATAGAAATATAGTAACCTGATGAAGACGTAAAATTTCTTTCTCTCGTTCTTCCAACTTCAAGACAGAATCTTCCTTTTCTTTTTGAAGACCAACGTTGTCTTGTTGTAATCTTTCCATTTCCTAAATTGAAATAACCAAGTTGTAAAAGGAATGTTAGAATTATAATTACCGGGATTTGGCATTCGAATACAGGTACAACCTTTTTGCCTCATGATAGCACAAACAAATTGATCGTGCATTCGAAAAAGTCAAGGCACATATTACGACAACGTATGTCGATACATGGGCGATCATCAAGCTCGTATCCTCAGAAAAATGATTCTGAGTCCCGGACAGGAATGGAACCTGTAACAATCAGAAGGTTACAGGTTCGATTCCTGTCGACCGGGATTCAGAATAATTTTTCTGAGGATACGAGCTTGATGATCGCCCATGTATCGTCTGTCTACTCCAAGCTCTCCCACATTCACTACAGCAGTGTGTATATTAACACGACAACATATGTTGAATATATAGCAAAGTGAAAAGGTGGTGAACTGCCAAGATTTTAGAAACGAAATACTGACATTTCAAGCGGAGTCCTTCATCAGAGTAAAATCTAAAACACTACCTACGGCGCCGTTAAGCTACGTAACCATTTATATCTCAGGAGTGATCAGTACGTACGTTCTCCTCACAATATCAATGGTTAACCAAGTATAGAGGTAATGAGAATAAAGGAAATGATCACCAAAGGTGAACTCAGACCTGTTTTAAAACAGCTTCTCCCAACTATTAATGTTAGAAATGCTTGGAGACCAATAAGGACAAGTTGTATGTTGATAACTACAAAACTATTAAAGTGCCTATCTCACGTTTGGGGGATTTTACATATGCGTAATATTTGGGTCTTCCTGAGCAAAATAATAATATATATTGTCAGCAGAAAATTTCATCTTCATGGAGTTTTTCGCTGTTAAAGTTTACGGATGTGATGTCACAAGAGGCATTCCAAACCAGTTTTCTTTTGTTACTTGTCACAAAAATACCTCTGGTGACATCACATCCGGTAACTTTAACAGCACAAATGTCCAAGATGAAATTTTTGGCTGACAAGATATATTATGATTTTGCTTAGGAAGACCCATATATTACGAATATATAAAATCCCCAAACGTGAGATAGGAACTTCAATTCGAAAAAAGGAAAATCTTAAGTACTGACTTAAAACTATTTAAACAAGTAGTTATCGGGATTGCTTCAGTATACAAGAGCTGTGAGTTAGAGCTGAATATTACGTTAAAGTGCCTATATCTGCGGTTTTGGGATTTTACATATTTTTGTGATCTTTTGAGTCTCTTGAGAAGAATTGTAAAATATCTTGTCGTGCGAAAATTTCATCTTCATACCTTTCCCCATGCTAAAGTGATTTACTATTCACAAGAAATAACGTCAAAGCAGGGAGACGCAAAAACATTGCACAAATTGATTCAGCAGTGAAATACAACGAAAGTTTGGGAATTTTGTCCAAACAGGTGTGTTTTGGACACAAACTTTCTTTGTATTTCACTGTTGAGTTAGTGTTCAATGACTTCGCGTGTCCCTGCTTTGACGTCATTTCCTGTGAATAGTAAATCAACTTTAGCAGGGGAAAAAGGCATGAAGATGAAATTTTCGAACGACAAGATATATTACATTTCTTCTTGGTAGAACCCAAAGACTATTGTATAATGCTCCTAATACGTCTATTATTATTATTATTATTATTATTATTATTATTATTATTATTATTATTATTATTATTATTATTATTATTATTACGAATATGTAAAATCCCCAAACCCCGAATAGCAGCAGTCAGATAAATTTTCAAAATATTATTCTTAATAATTATTTGAATTCTCTCTAGTGGGCAGGAAGTCTAACGTTTCGAGTGAAGGCCCTTCGTTTCACTCTCTGACGAAGGGTGTTTTATGTACTGTTTAATAAACGAGCAGCAGTGTTTTATCAGATTTTCTTGAAAAACGACCCATTTCATAAGTTCATTGGCGTAGTAATTTTGAAAATCAATGTTGTCTAAGCCGAGAAAATCAAAGATAAAGTTTATGTAAATTAGGATGAAATTTTATCACATAAAACCTACGACACGGTAGTGATTTCCTTTGTGTTTTCCTCGTGAATTATTAATGAGTTTTTTAAGTAATAGATAAAATACGAGCGGCAGATCTGTATGGGCATTTACAATGGCGAGTGAGTATTTTATCGTACTTGTGAAATGAACCAATGAACCAATGAACCAATGAACCAATGAACCAATGAACGATGCTATAGGCTTAATTAGTATTAAGATCGTCCTAATAAGCATTCATAACTTTGTTAAAGATTGTCTAATCAGTATTCAATCTTTATTGAGCTTTACAAAGCTATACATGTGACCAAAATACCACGCTGTGATTGTGGCTTAGCCTCATTAATTATTCATGAATTTCACAAGTTGAAATAAAAGCCTACCTTTTTAAGAGCGATTAAACTCTGAACCTGTGCTCTTAATTTACGATTTTCCTCTTTCAATATCTCATGGTCGTACTTCAAAGTCTGTAGGTTTTCCTTCAACGTTGTGCATTCCTTCTCCACCTTTATAGACAAAACAAATAAATGTTCTCGTTATAGACATATTGAGAGGCAGAGGTAAACAACTGTTGGGCGAGTTATCATTTTAAATCGAAAAATAAAATCACCATACATGCATGAAAGTACAATCGAACGTGCATAAGTGGCTCTCTATTAAACAACCACCCTCTATTAAACGGCCACTCGTCAAAGTCCCAAAATATTCGTAGTAATTTTCTGTATACGGTCCCATCTGGCGTTTCATATTGTTTTTTGGTCTTAACTGCACGCATACCATTACGAACGTCGAGAACAAAATAATGCAAACAGTTATTCAATGTACAAAAATACTTTACCTTTCCCAGTTGATCAACTTTGTGCAACAGCTCACTATTCTTTTTCTGTAAAGCGTTGTTCTTGGCGACAAACGTTTGTTTTTCTAACTCCTACAAGCAAAGCACACAACGCTATAAATTAAGGCATCACAAATCCCTCAAACACTCGAATATTCCTTCCAAAATGGAACAGTATTCTTGAGTTCCAATCGAGGATAGAAATGGCTAACAGTTAAAAGCGCGACGAAGGAACATCGCTTCCCTCGAGACCACTAAAACCTTCATCACCGTGATGTAGAGAGGGTCGGTATACCAGATATACCGGTATTTCTTTCAAATATCGGCATGGCGAAATGACTAATTTCATAAATACCGATATTTCATTTCGCTGGCCATACCGGATAGAAACGCCATTTCCATACCGGATTGAAACGCTATTTCGAATACTCGACATAGGAAAGCAATTCACAAATCTTAGCATCGATAGTCACGTTTAGAAACCATGCACGACATTGAATTAACATAACTGACATAATTAATATTAATGAAATTACTATTATATAATTAATAAAATTAATTACTAATTTCAATAATCAAGAGTTATATAATTGGTTTCTGTCTGCGAGACAAGTTAGTGTTGGCAGACTTTCCCACTCAATACACCACACAAATTACACCCACAAACTGCACCCAAAAATTAAGCAGTTTGAAAATCTGTTCAGATTGGCAAATGAATGATTTACTTGTTTTCAAGTAAAATAACTGAGCACTACACTAATAAAGCTAAACAATAAGCGGGCGAGGGGTTGTTGCGTAGACGTATTTCTAGTTATATACCCGAACTTAATGGTCTATTAGATAACTTAATATTACAGTATGAAGCCCATTCACTTCCCGGTATCGTTCCACGTGTAAACAGATAAATTAAAATGGCGTCTCAAAACATGAAAAGTACACAAAAGCTGGAAGTACAAAGCAACTGAACAACGTTCTTCGTCTGAAGTGCATTTTTAGTGTCTATATTCGGTATATTTCTCATCTTTATCACTTCATTTGCATGAATAAAACGTATAAACCAAAAAACGAAATAATAATAATAATAAAGACGTTTTAGGAGCATTATACAACAGTCTCTTAAAGTTACTTAAGTTACTTATTTCATTTCCAGCTCTTTCCAATACTTTTTCCTTCTTAACCGTTTCAGCCAAAACGACGGAACCAACTATTATTACTATTACTATCACTACCATTACCACTATTATCACTACTATCACGAACTATATCGCAAGCAAATAGAGGAGTAACTGGATGTAAATGATTGTTAAGAGCAAACTGCCTTCTTAACCGTGAGTTTTTCTTCCCTCAGTCAGGCAATTCAAGAATAAGTGTACGCGGAGGCAACAATAAGATTTCCACTGGTTACCAAATTGACATGCACTCTCTACATCGAACGGTTCCCTTTATTTTCTAATACACTTTCCATTATAAAAATGGTCTCGCACATAAAATTGAAACACCGACATCACAATGTATATTTTTACTTATACTCATGCAAAAACAAAAACCAACCAAGCTTACCAGTTTGTAAATCCTTCTTTCTTTTTCGGAACTCGCATGTTGTAGAGTGTCGCGTTCTTTTCTAATTTGATTCATTTCAAAAATCTATGAAAAATAAGGCTCGACGTTGGTCGCTGTGACATTTTCTAACTAAAATTGGCTAACTAAACGGGGGTGTACTATATGTATATAGCAAAGTGAAAAGGTGGTGAATCGCCAAGATTTTTAGTAACGAAATACTGACGTTTCGAGCGGAGCCCTTCATCAGAGTAACTGTAAGACGTTCTGATAAAGGGCTCCGCTCGAAACGTTAGTATTTCGTAACTCGTTACTGAAAATCTTGGCAGTTCACCACCTTTTCACTTTGCTATATACCAAATCACTGTCTACGCAGCACTCTACTTTTTACTACTACATGTATACATGCATGTATTTACGTTTAATCGTTACAGTATAGAGGTATAGAGTAACGCTCGCCTCACTAGCATGAAGTAGTCAGTAAGGGGTCATCCATTTAGTACGTACGCATGGGAAGGGGTATGATTGGTGCTTATATTAGCGTACAAAGGGGGAAGGGGTAAACCAGTTCTTTCGTACATACGCAAAACTTTTTTTTTTTTTTGAGAGCATGCCGCAGACCGTTCTAACGTTACTGATTTTTAAAAATAGTTTTAGAGTTGAGATAAAATTATCGAGTGAATACCATGCATTTGAATCACGGAAGGTCAACAACGATATGGGGTTTTTTCAAAGGGTCTTCATGTACGCGTACGCAGAGGGGAGGGGTACCAAATAGCGTACAAAGTGGGAAGCTAATCTGTTACTATGGTGACAATATAACTTGGTGGTATGTATCCACGTGCAAAGTTTCAAGTAATTTCGTCGGATAACTTTGAAGATATACACAAATTTTAGAATTGCAACAACGTTGTTTGCCTGCTATGACGTCATCCTGTGCCTCATTAACATATAATATATAACTGAATACCTCGAGAACGAAAATAGATATCGAAGAACTGTTAGCGCCATTCTTCATTATTTTAAGTGCTCTTTCAAACATAGCATTATCATTTTTGGGGTTAGGTGCACTTTAAGTAATTTATTAAAGTGCCTACGAAACGAAAATTAAGTCTTATTTTAATTAACTCCTAAAATTATTAGAATGGTAATTTAGAGCTCTTTCATATCTCACGTTCTTGAGATATCTAGACTTGTGTGATTGCAATGACGTAAAGAACTTTACGCATTTTTAGAAAATGAAGTACATCTTTGAAATTATTCTACGAAATCACTTGAAGCTTTGCACAGTACGACACTTACGAACATTATTACATCGAAATAGTGATGCCAAATTAATTTACTATTTCTAATTTCTTGATTTCCTAAAAATGTGTAAAGCTCTTTACGTCATAGGTTAATCATTTGCATATCACATAAGTCTAATTAGGGACTTTAAGATCTACGACGGCGACGGCAGTGAAAGCAAAACAAATTTTAGTATTTGAGGAAATCACGGTCGATTGACTAGCATATTTAACACTCAAAGTTGGTTTTATGATCTCCAAAACGCTTCAATATTTCTAAAACGATTGTAGTGTCTGCGTTTAAGTCAGTCTTAAGAAACAGCTCTCATCTCTCCACGAGTTACCGTCGTCCTAAAGACGTGAACATGTTCTCAGTGGCGTTGTAAACAGAACGAGGACGGCGTTGAGATTACTCTTGGGAATAAAAATTATCCATTCTTTTTGTTTCGCATAAAGATTCTTTTGTTTGAACGACGTCGCCGTCCTAAGTTGCCGTCGTAGATCTTAAAGTCCCTAATATCTCAAGAATAACGTGAGATATGAAAGAGCTCTAAATGACCATTCCTATTCATTTTCGGAGTTCATTAAAATAAGAAAAACTTAATTTTCGTTTTTTAAAGTAAATATTACGTAATTTATCTTTCACTGCAGTTCCCCTTGAACTTAGACATTTTCAAGCTAGCTTACTGTTCCGAAGTGTTTGGCTTCGACATCTTGTAGTTTACAAAGTTCTTCTTTCAGCATTTCGTTGTCATTTGTCAATTTCAAGCTCTTGGAACGAATTTCCTCCGCCAAAACCTAAAACCAAAGAGCTGGTTAGAATGGAAGAACAAAAATATTTTGAGCTATCAGATCCAATTACCAAGGCAAGGTAATTACCGAAATTACCTTAATTGCATTAATTAGTGACTTATTTAGGGGTAATTATGCAATTAAGGTAATTATGCAATTAATACTAACATTATAATTAATAATAACATTATTAATAATTATTATTAATAATAATTATTATGATTGTTAAACTAGTTGACATTTATCACATGACTTAAGCCGTGGGCAAACTAGGAAACATTGTTGCGGAAACATTGTTGAATTTCGATGTTTCTTCGAATGTTTCCCCGTTTGCTCACCCTTGGAAACATTGTTGCGGAAACAAAATTTGCTTCCCTGGAAGCAAAAATGTTTCTCAACAAATTCAGAAACATTTGTTGTTTCCCAAGTGTGATTTTTGTTGCGGAAACATTTTTTCCCCGTTTGCCCATGTTTTCCACAACGAGAAACATTGTTTTCCTGATTGGGCATGCGCAAAGACAAATAACGCGACAAAATGGCTGAAATCACAGCAGCTGTTGTTCACGAAAATCCCTCGCAGATACAGAGCAATAAAAAGAAGGTAAAACGACGCTGTGTCTTCATCAGCTAATTCTTTGAAAATGTTCTGAAATGCTCCATTGGTGTATCTTCTCTGTATCCATTGTCTATCTGGCCCTCTTCATTTTTTCTCCTCATCTTCGTCTTCCAGCAAAAGCTGAATTAAAATACATGATACTGCCTTTGGTTTTGTTGATATGGGTTTGACCTTGACCCAGGACTATTGTTATTCGCGCGTAAATGTTTCTCCCCTAATTGTTTCATAGTTCGCCCACTCATGAAACATGGCAAAACATTGGTTAGAAACAATGTTTCCGCAACAATGTTTCCTAGTTTGCCCACGGCTTTAATTGTATGGATGAAAGTTACCTCTTCTTTAAAAGAGAGTTGCTTCTCAAGCAATAAACGCTCTTTAGCAGTTTGTTGAACAATTTTCTCAAGCTCATTGTCATTTTCATTCTAAACAGAGAATCATAGACAGAATGAAAAATAATTAGAAGTGACAAAACATAGACCAAAAAATTAAGAAGGAAAGTTGAAAGTTGTTTGGTTTACTTCATACAGAAGTATGTAACCTTATACCTTGTAACCTTTTACATTATATACATTATATACATTATGTACATTATATACATTATACACATTATACACATTGTACTTTTTTTATAATATTTTCAACAAAATGCTTCGGAGGATTTTTCTGTTTCCTTTCCTTTACAGAGAGCACAACTAAATGAAAAATTCAGTTGTAAAATAACTCTTTTGTTTGAAAGAACTCTTGAAACTATAAAGACTAACCATTTACAACTTTTTCATATCTCACTTCACTCTTGAGATATTAAGATTTGTTTAATATGTAAATGATCATACTTATGACATCAATGGTAAAGATATGCAGAATTTTTCAATAAGTCATTATGCATTGTGATGTCATAAGAAATATTCTGCATATCTTTACCATTATCACATGGAATCGTTCGATGATTTTCATATTTGATGTAATTGAATACATCCACGCACATGCACCTGCATTTCAAGTGATTTCATTACATAATCTGAAGGATATATAAGCGTTTTCAATAATTATGCAGTGCGATGTCATAAGTATGATCATTTACATATTAAACAAATCTTAATATCTCAAGAGTGAAGTGAGATATGGAAAAGTTGTAAATGGTTAGTCTTTATAGTTTCAAGAGTTCTTCCAAACAAAAGAGTTATTTTACAACTGAATTTTTCATTGCGTAGGCACTTTAACTCTTTCATGACCGTCAGGAAAGAGTTAATGGTGTAGAGACCAAAAATTACAAACGATTATGCTTGGAGGTTTGATTAGAAAACGACTTAAAAACTTACGTGAATAAAGCCATTGTAGCTCCCTTGATGAACCTCTTTCCTTAAATCATCAATTTCACTATCCCTATTCATCAACAGCTTGGCATGCTCAGCCAGGTCCTTTGCACGCTGTCGTGCGAATGCCTTCTTTAAATTTCCCACCTCAGGGCTAAGTGAACTTGATTTCTAATATGAAACGAAAATTAAGTTTTAGGTATAATATTTAAATAAACTCCTAAAATAAGAGCTCTTTCATATCTCACGTCTTTCTTCAGATATTTAGACTTATATGACATGCAAATGAATAACCACCGACGCTACTCTGGATTAAAACGTTTTTTGAACGTAACTTTAATAGTTACTGTCCATGACCCAACGTTACGACACTCCAATCTAGTGTCTTCATCAGGGGTGATCGTTGTAAGGTTAGGATCCCTATTTATACCCTCATAGAACCGATGACGACGTTATATTTTAACAAGATGCAAATAAGCTTCTGGTAATAGACCACCGTCATCGCGATTCAATGAGGCGTGGGCGCTATTGATATGCCAAGCCTCCCAAGGGATGTTATATGACATGAATAAATATGAAAGCTGCTAAGTTCTCCAAAGAACTGGATATAATATGAAAAAGAGAAATAAGAGAATTTCAATATGTCGAAAAAGTAAGAGTATTTACGTATTTTCATAAACGACGTTTCGGACGATGTGTCCCTCTTCAGGTCAGTTGAACCTGATGAAGGAGGATACATCGTCCGAATAAGGACACATCGTCCGAATAAGGATACATCGTCCGAATAAGGGCACATCGTCCGAATAAGGATACATCGTCCGAATAAGGACACATCGTCCGAATAAGGACACATCGTCCGAATAAGGACACATCGTCCGAATAAGGACACATCGTCCGAATAAGGACACATCGCCCGAATAAGGACCATCGTCCGAATAAGGACACATCGTCCGAATAAGGACACATCGTCCGAATAAGGACACATCGTCCGAATAAGGACACATCGTCCGAATAAGGACACATCGTCCAAAACTTCGTCCATAAAAATACGTAAATACTCTGGCTTATACTTAAGTATTTTTCGACATATTTAAGTTCTCTTAGTTCTCTTTATCATATTATATCCATGTTATATAACATCCCTTGCAGGGATGTTATAAACGTATTCATGACATAAGTATATAAGCTATAATTTATTAGCCACGCTCTTCCTTGCTGAATTCAAAACCCACCCCTTTTTTAGACAGTCCAATTTCCACTATAGGTCATTTAACAGGATTAATAACCGCGGTAAATTTTACAGAACCTCCTTTATAAAATGAACTAGAAATACGCGTACGCAATAACCCATCGCATGCCGGTCCTATCAGACCTAATTTTAATTTTAATCATTTCAAAGTTGCAATTAACATTTGTTGTTGTGTTTCGCAATCAGAATGGCCCCTCCGTCGCACGAATTTACACTCAACCGCCACTCCTAGGAAGTTTAAGGAACGACAACGAGTACGAGATTTTGAATGCGGGCTACCGCGCGTGGGTTCTGCGCACAAATACGAGTTGGACTCGTCCGCCCTTGTCGCAATACGACGAGTTTTGAGTGAAGTATCGTTGACAAGGAACGAGTTGTGAGTGAGTTAAATTTTAATATATTAAATTTTCTTCACGTTTCTCTTGTGTGTATACTTCTTGCTATTACTTCTATTATTTATTGGAATAACAATTTAGAGCGTGGTTTCATCGTATTTTACAGATCATGGCGTTCGAAATCCCACAACCTTAAGTGATCCTGTTTAATTACAGGGTTACATATAAATTTACAGACACAGCAGACGTGTGACTTTACAAATGTTTAGCTCGAACGTGGCCGAGTCAAAGGTTACGACCGATGTCTGACCACGGAGCACAGCTAAGATCTAATTGTTGATTTTACTGAGGGAGGAAAACCGGAGACCCCGGAGGAAAACCCTCGAAGCACGGGAGAGATCAACTAATAACTCTACTCACATGCGTTCAAGCTCGCGAATCAACACGGGGTTATTCCCAGATGGTCACCCATCCAAGTACTAACCCCGTCCGACTGGGCTTGATATAGCGATGAGTGCAGGCAGCGTCTTAATAGCACACGCCACCCGTGCATAAATATACTTTTCAAGTATGAGATCGAGTGCGAGTACCAAACAATCTTGTACTAACACCCTATTTAAACATGTTCAACGACATTTTTAACCAAATTATACTTTATCTAACGGCACCGCTCCTTTTTCTAGCCCATTTTACGAAGAGCTTTATTTTTCTCACAATAATTTTTTGTACGAGTTGTCTATTCAAAGTTATTCGAAAGACAGTTTCGTCTTAGATTTTTAACGTTATCTCAGTCAATTAATATTTAACCCATTTCAAAATTTGGAATTACCTATTTGGAATTACCGAATCTAAGTACATAACATACCTGCCTATTATAACGTGCGTATCCATCGAAAATCCTGTTTATTTTGCATTATAAATGCTGGCAATTAATAGGCCATGTTTGTCTGCCAAGATCCCTAACAAATATTGGCCGAATAAAACGGATCACCCAAAAGAAGTACTTATCACGATTTAGGGGGCCGCATATTATTTTATTGTAATTCCAAAATAATCAGTGAATTTTATAAGGGCCGAATACTAATCCTAACATAACCCTAATGGGTATTATACTACATCTAAACCTTGAGGCTCATATAATCAAACGGTTCCTTCTAAACAAAAGATCTGAACTTATATCTAAATGTAGACACGACAATAAAATTTATGTAAATAGCCTATAGGTTTTAGGTACTTAACCCTTGTTTTCAGGTAATCACTTTTAGTCTGATGATCGCCTTGAGCGTGAAACTCGAGTAAATGTTTTAACTGTAAGTAAAACATTTTGATCATATATTTTATATATATATATATATAGTTCAATCTACAGACACGTGTTTCGCTGTACCACAGCTCATCAGTGCAGCTTGGAACAATCTGGATGAGTCTGGTTGGACTATTATACACTTACGATCGTCATTGACAACCGCTTGTAGCGTGAAGGCCAGAGCGCTCAAACTGCCACAATGGTAGCGAGCGTTTCATTATTGCTAAAGGACACCCACGCTACTTCACAGAGCGCTCAACAACACCGAAGTGAAGGAGCGTACATATATATATATATATATATATATATATATATATATATATATATATACTGTCATTGTCAAAAAGGTTGTCCAAGTCAAGTATACCAATATACATATATACCTATCACGTGTTACATTAAATATGCGTTAACGCGCGTGGATATTTAAACGTTTAGCGTAGGCAACCGTATAGGCAAAGTATTTGACAACTATAACTGCAGTATTTGACAAACAACGCAAGATGCCACGACCATACTCGGATGACTTGAGATGGAAAATGGTTTATCAACATTCGGAGTTATAAGTTTGTCCGAAAACTGTCTACTGTACCTGTTCTTTAACACAGGTGATGTAAGGCCTTGTTGCCTTTGTCATTTAAGTGGAAGTATAACCATTATATCCGCAGGAGGAGTTCTATCCTTCAAAATCCTAATTTCAGTTACATGAAATACCAACTGAAAATCAACTGGTTCTGCATTTAGTGCACAGACTTTAAAGCTATTCACAGACTTGGAATTACACGCAAGAAGGCAACAACAATTATTAAATCTTACTTATGAGTCGTACGCTGTATTTGCCATTTCTTTTCTCGTGTGAACACTAAATGTACTTGTAAAACTGATGGTGTAAACTATTTATTTACGAATGAAAACATTCATGTATGATGTATGCAAACTTCTTGGATAGGTGCAGCGAATTGCATATCAGCGAAATGAACGTCTCAGGCAAAGATTCAAAGCTGAAATTAGCATTTTTAACCAACTGGTTTTCGTGAATGAAACAGGCATTGTCACCTTGTATAGTTACATCAATTTTACTACCTACTTGAAATCAGATTTTCCAGTGTGTGACAACGGTCCTTAGCGCGTTAACTATTTATAGAACCAAAACTCAGACAAACAAACCGAAATTGACTCTCAAGGGGATTCCTAACGACTCTTAGTTTTCTATTGTTTGGAATGCAATAATTATAGCAAACTCAGACTGACATATGTACTGACGTCATCACCGCGCGCTTCGCTATATGGATATAGTCCTAGTGGAACATCAGCTGTTGTTAAAGATTACAGCTATGCAAGTTGGGGGCCTGAATACAACTATATTATAGAGCGCTTTACGCGAAGTAGCCTTGTGACGTTAATCTAATTGTCTTTATCTGTTCCCCTTTGGGAATTAAACATTTGCATTGTGACAAGTAATCTGTACTGCTGTTGTTGTATATCTCCACATTCAGTACATCTGGTAAAACATTCCGCAATTATTACTACATTTCTGCTACGCTATCGACTAGGGGGAAATTTGTGATCCGTCTGACCTGGAAAGTTTTTGTTTTGTATGAGTTTCAGTGCTATTTGCTTGCACGTGCATAATCCCCGCGCGCGTTAACGCATATTTAATGAAACACGTGATAGGTATATAAGTATATTGGTATACTTGACTTGGACAACCTTTTTGACAATGACAGTATATATATATATATATATATATATATATATATATATATATATATATATATATATTATATATATATATATATATATATATATATATATATATATATATATATATATATATATATATATATATATATATATATATATATATATATATATAATATAGCTAACCCTAACCTAATCAAAAATAAAGAGCAGACAAAAACAGAAAGGTCCTTTTGAGTCATCCCTTTTTAGCCATTTCTCTTCTTATCAGACAAACTTTTTACAATAATTATTTCAAAGAATATATTAACGTGTTATGCTGCGTAGGAGTGCACAAATACAATTTGTAAACAATATGTTATATATCTTAATAAGAATTAAAAAAGTATAAAGTGCTGTGTAGACAGAGTTTTTGGACATATAGCAAAGTGAAAAGGTGGTAAACTGCCAAGATTTTTAGTGACGAAATACTGACGTTTCGAGCGGAGTCCTTCATCTGCATTAAGACGAGATGCAAATAAAATTTTAGAAACATGGATGTTTCCACAAATTATTCTTATTAAGATATAGCGACTCCACGCAACGCTTCAAACAACATAATCCCCTCGCGAGTGAGGTCGCTAAGCGACGGAGAAGCGAGGATAATAATCTTGACGGTGGGACGTGTCTCTCGTGATATATATTTAATATCTATATATTTGCTCCTAGCACATAGTGCAGTGCGGCATCCAATTCAATGCATGACCAGCCTCCGAGAACATCGATTATAATGTTATACTGTTCCACTGTATATCTCTTTATATTGCTGCTTCAACTCCCACCTCGTAGACGATACTTTAAGGTTTTCTCTTCATCTTTCCGTGCTCCATTATCAACCAATGGACAACACATTTCTAGCATCAGCAGTTGTTTGTTGGCTCTCACTTCCTGATAATGTTGGCTCTCACTCCTATTCTTGTATACAAGCTTCGACTTCACCGGAGCCAAGGTGGCACCTCATCAATAAGCTTCAGATCTTGAGTAGCTCAAAAAACAGAATCTTCAAGGCCGCATTATGCCTTGAAAGATACTTATTCTGTGGCAGAGTGCAGGACAACCAGCCAAGACGTGAGGAACGCTCTCTGGGAACTTACCGCACATTATAAGAATTCACAATTTCCGAGGTAGTACGAATCTTCTGGCTTGTGTACAAGCTTGTTGCCGGTAACACCTGCTCGTACAGTTCAAGCATATACCTGCGATGATGTACGTCGGGCACGTAGTCCACTCCCTTATCCACGAGAAGCACCATTTTCTGCTTAGATCTTCGTCGTCCCACCTATTGTTATCAGCTTTCCTTGCAGCCAGTTCTGATCTCTAACTACGCCACAAAGCTGCATTTCTAAGCACTCCTTTATCTTCGCATTAACTGTTCCTACGGGTATCAGTTCCCCGTTGGCATCACAGCAATAATGATCTTCGAGTGGTTATGTTGGATGGTTTATTACTGTATATTTGGATTGATGTCCCATACTCGCTGATCTCTCCTCACTGAGCATTTCTTGGAGTTCCATTGAAGCCCCATGTCCTCCATGGCTGATCTTCGTTGATGTCAGCACTCTGTTCAGCTTGCTCTCGGAAGCAGCGAAGATTTTAAGATCGTCAATGTAAAGCAGACCAGTAACCTTGGTACCGATACTAAGGCTTCCATAGGCGATACCCCTCCGTCCAGTCCGTCGCTCTCATTTTCAGATCAGTGGCCATGCTACGTGCACAAGGTAAATAACCGTGGGCATATAATATATTAAAGCATCGCCTTGGGGCAGACTTTTGCTAAATCTTATGGTCGAACGTTTCACATCACCGTCTCGTTATAGCCACATACAGTATAACCCCGCTCAGCCAATGTGGAAACCTGTGCACTTCCATAATTTCAATTAGTCTCACAGTCACAGGCTTTCTTGACATCCACCAAAGCCATGCTTAGGTTACGTTTACCGTTCTTGAAGGTTGTCCATTGCCAATTACAACGTGCTTTTGCATCCCTCTGTGGTCTTTCCCTCCCTAACTTTAGCTGTGCTCCGAGGTCATCATAGGTTGTATGGTGGCAGCCTGTGGCGCCTTTACTAAACCTTCGACTCGGCCGCGTTGAGCTGCGTCCGTCGTGTAGTTCGTAGGATGATTAGCATGACACCTTTACCTTTACCTTTACCTTTTCCATAAGGTCGTATACTCAGCTCGCCCGCTCCCTTCTCGCCCAAAAAAACGCCTGCGGAGGAGGTACCTGTAGGGTCGTATACGCGACCAGATGCCGATCCATGGGTGCAAGTAGACATGCAATAAACCATCATCACTCAGTATTTAGGCACGTGCTTGGTCTCTGATTCTCACCAGCTAATCCACCTGGTTTGGGAATGAGTGTTGTTTTTCCCTCTGTAAACCACATCATACAAGGTAGGGTAACCAACGGTGATCTTCGAAATCACTTGAAAACTTTCGGCTAACACCTTCATGTAAAGAGTGCGAGCGCTTCCACCAATAATTTACCAGCTTATCTAAGGCCTGGCGCACTCCAATTTCTTTTCTTTGAAACCACTTTTACAACCTGGTTCAACCCAAAAAAAAACGACTTCGCAGGGACGTTTTTCGGAAAATCCATGTCGTCTGTCGGAAAATTTGGGTTCTTGGGACTTGGGGAAGTTGTTGATTGTAACAGGATTAACGTTAACCTGTTATAAATCGTACTTAATAGTTTTGCCGATAGCATTAAAATGTCGGATCTTGTGACTTGAATCTTATGAATCAAGTTTAGTGAGTAACAGAACATTTTATGCCAATTTTACTCTGATGACCTTTCTTTGAGTGAAATGGTCATGGTGCTTGAGTAGAACGTGTATGCTCTACTCAGTGCCTGCATGGGAGTTTGGAGAAGGCGAAGCTGTTCAACCCGTTTCATCAGACGATGAAAGAGCGTTCAGCTGCTTGAAGCGTGTTAAGACGTACTTGAGAAGCACGATGTCCGAAAAGCGAATCTCAAAACTTGCATGCATCTCAATAAATCGAAAACTTTTACAAACTACTGCTTGGTTTACTTAAAAGAACTTGTCCTTTGTTAACCGACACGAGAGTCAGGAGAACCTTATACCTGTCGCTGATAAAGTCACAGCTTTGTTACGCCAGCGAAATATGGTCCCCAGTCCACAGCACAGTCAAACAAAGAATTGAAAAGGTGCAACGAAGAGTAACGAGGTGGATTCTGATTTCTGAGAACCAAACCGGACTCTGGTGGATTCAACGCAGACGACATGTCGAATTTAGCTCAAGTATTTGGTGAATCATTTTCTGCAGAAGGGGTGAACGCATGACTCAACGTTGACATTCGAGAATGAAGCAATTTCTTCTCAAATGACAGAGGACAACATCATCAGTAGCGTAGTAAAAGAACCAGTAGCAGAAAGCGACAGCGAAGATGAAGATATACATGTATTCACTAGGTAATATAACAACTAACAAGATGAATAACATAACAGAAAACGCATGTTGATTTTATTACACGTTATAAGGATTTCTGGCAGTATCCAAGCTTGTTCCCAGTATACTCTTTCCACAATATTGTGCCAGGACCGAGTAGCAAGAGTACTGGGAACGAGATTTGCTCAATAACTCACAATAACGCGCTTCATCTATGGACCCCAACTACCACGCTATAGCGAGGCTACACTGTACAGGGTACTAACAAACAAGCCTGGATATATAGCAAAGTGAAAAGGTGATAAACTGCCAATAATTTAGTGACGAAATACTGACGTTTCGAGCGGAGCCCTCTCTGATGAAGGGCTCCGCTGGAAACGCAGTATTTCGTCACTAAATTCTTGGCAGTTTACCACCTTTTCACTTTGCTATATATTCAAAACATCTACTTTTTTACAAGCCCGGATATTAGCGGCCGGTCACGGACATAAAGTCCGGTACAAATATCCCATTTCTAGAGATTTGACAGTTACAATATTAATTGTGTCTGTCATTTTGTCCAAACATTATATTCAATTTTTTGTGAAAAAGTAAAACAGTTTTGTGTTGAATGGACTGCATTTAGATTTTGTATTGTACAATCTCAGATGAGAGATATTACGCTAATTTTTGAGACGTTACGCTAAGTTTGGAGACATTGCGCTAAGTTTGGAGACAATGCGCTAATTTTTGAGACATCGCGCTAATTTTTGAGACATCGCGCTCAATTTGGAGATATCGCGCTAAATTTGGAGACATTACGCTAAGTTTGGAGATATTACGCTAAGTTTGGAGACATTACGCTATGTTATGAGACATTACCGCACTAAGTTTGAAGACATTGCGCTAAGTTGTGAGACGTTGCGCTAAGTCTGGAGACGTTACGCTACGTTTTGAGATGTCACACTTAGTTTTTAGACATTACACTAAGTTGTACCGTGACAGGTACAATTTTTTGTGTGTGTCCATTACAAATTGATTTGTGCTGGTCATTTTGACAGGTACAGCAAAAATAATTATTTCCAGGCTTACTAACAAATAAAAACTCAGAATTAATGAAAATAATTTTACCTCTAATATGTCTCTCTCTTCTTGCAGTCGCTTTGCCTTTTCTTCTAATTTCCGAGCAATTGCAACCAACTCGGAGTTCCTCATCTTTAGCTTTTTAATTCTGTCCTCAGCAACATTTTCAAAGTCCGACTCAGAAATATGAGACTGAGAAACAGAAAAACCTTTTGGTTTCTAAAAAGATAATCAAAGTGTTCATAGAAGAATATATTTTTATGGTTTTATCCAGGGACGTAGTTATCAGGGGGGCCGGGGGTGGGGTGCGGCCAATATTATAAAAGGGGGGGGGGGGGTCGGAATAGCTTTTGGCCCCCCAAAAATAATTGAATTTGAAAGAAAAATTGGAGCAAAAAAATTGAATTCGAAAGTAGTAGTATTTGAAATCGTATATTAATCGAATAGTATAAATGTATGATATTTCCGACAAGTTGGAAAACAACATCTTAATTCCTATTAATGTTCTGTTAAACTGTCGTAGAAGTAATTTAAAAAAAAATAATTGCAATATCTTTGCGTGTTAACCCGAGTGTTTTACTAAACTAAAGTACTAATATATTTCTCTAGTTTACGCAGCCCTTTCTACGCAGCCCTTTCTACGCAGCCCTACTCTAGTAGGCTTCCTTTTTTAACTGAGATTAGAAGAAGGGCCGAAATCGCGGAATGATTGAGGCAAAAAAAAAGGCTTTTTCGGGGGGGGGGGGAAACCCCCGACCCTTTGGCCGCCACCCCCCCCCCCCCCGCAACTTTACAAAGCTTCCTACGCCCCTGGTTTTATCTACAGTATATACATGTAAGTAGAAACATAACTGACATTGACTTATTATTAGGACTGAGGGCCGTAGCAAGAGAAAGTATTTTTTCCCCATGGAAAATATTTGAAATTAGGATCTCTGAAATAGGATTTCCTGACTTCTGAGAGTAATTTCCAGCAAGTTTCATTAAAACTGGCAAGAAATCACTAGAGCAAATTATTGGGGGGGGGACTATTGTTAAGATTTCTTTGCAGGATGGACAGTACATGTTTTATTTGGCATATACAGTAAATAAGTTTCATTTACAGTTAAAAAATATTTTAAAAAGTGGGTGAACGTGTAATTTGATTGACTACTTAAGGTGGCTCCCTACTGTTTCTTGAAAGGTGGCAATCTAGAAAAGTGCCCATGGATATTTCGGTAAAGATTGAAACTAAAGCTATGCATAGCATAACTTTCAGGGCATCAAATGCTATTAATGGCTAAAGTGTTTGATTTGTTGCTATGACAACAGTGGCGTTTCAAAATGGCCGAAAATGAACATTTAATCTAATTTATTTCGCAAACGAGTCGGTGACCCGCGATTTTTTTTGAATCTAAACATTTCTTTTAGTTTAATTAATGAATAGGCAAATTAAAAAAAATTCTGTAGATCCAATTTTTTTAAAAACTAAAAAAACATGACTTTTTTTGTGTAAAATAATTGGATCTACAGAATTTTTTTTAATAAATTAGATTAAATGTTCATTTTCGGTCATATATCAAATCCCTCCAAAAGGTGCTATTGATGAATTGAAAAAAGTCAAAAGTACCCGCTGGCTTTAAGTTTAATAAACGGCCAGTCAGTGAGGACTATGCGGTAATCACTGGTATATTTATGTACCAGTGATTACAGTTAGTCTCAATGCAGCTACAATACATTTATATTATGTTTAGTTTAACAGCTTTATTGGACACGTCTATGTGACATACTAATAAAAATACATAGATACAAGAAAAAATAAAAGACGAGCCCAACAGGATTTGCACGAACGGGACACGGTCCCATGCGAGGCGCAGCCCTACGGTAGGAAAACATACATCATAAAAATACATGAAAGGGGCAATAATACATATATACATAAAAGTTTAAGCCTGATGACCGGGGCAGTCGCGCACATTAGCGACCATGTGCAGGACATGTCTATATCAAAAGTATTATTAAGTAAAGAAAAATATAAGTTACAAAGAAAACCCTTAAAAGAAGCAGCACTATGAAAAGTATGTAATGGGGCTAACTTGCAAATAAAGTTCCAGGGTTTAACAATTCTGTTAAAATAGGAAGCTTGGAAACTAAACACTTACTGGTTTTACAAATGGTGGGTTTTAAAGTTAAAGTTGGGTTAAGATTACGTGTGCGGCCATGCTGCACAAACGAAACAAAACATTCAATATTAAAATTAGTAGGGCCAAAGATTGTTTTGAAGAAGAAAGTCAGGTCTTTTATTTCTCTATCATACACAGGGCTCAAGATTTGAATTTTTTACCAATATCCAAGTGGATACTAGCACGTTAAAATCTGGTATCCCTCCTTGAAATTTAGTATCCCAGATTTGGATACTTTAGTAGGTATTCCGATTAGCAGTATCCAAACAAGGTAAAATATTAAAAAAATAAGCGAGCAATTATAGAATACCCGTCCATTTTTGAAACTGCATTTAAGGCAGAAATACAAACCAGGATGCTCTTTGTCTTTAAGAAACAAAGCACCAAAACAGAGCTATTTTGTCGAATATTTCGCCAAAATGTACAGACTTCGGAGTTTGGATCGGATTAAAATTTTTTATAGTATCCCATCAGGATACTAAGCCTATGATATCCAATATCCAAAATTAAAATATGGTATCCCGTGGATATCGGGATACCGCAAATC